>BLSH010278230.1:513448-540071 GCA_018402905.1 Glandirana rugosa | reverse complement strand
CTTGCGACCCTGTTGGCTATTTTGAATGAAACGCTTGATTGTTCGATGATCACGCTTCAGAAGCTTGGCAATTTTAAGAGTGCTGCATCCCTCTGCAAGATATCTCACTATTTTTGACTTTTCGGAGCCTGTCAAGTCCTTCTTTTGACCCATTTTGCCAAAGGAAAGGAAGTTGCCTAATAATTATGCACACCTGATATAGGGTGTTGATGTCATTAAACCACACCCCTTCTCATTACTGAGATGCACATCACCTAATATGCTTAATTGGTAGTAGGCTTTCGAGCCTATACAGCTTGGAGTAAGACAACATGCATAAAGAGGATGATGTGGTCAAAATACTCATTTGCCTAATAATTCTGCACACAGTGTATATATATATATATATATATATTTATATAATTGAATATATATATATATATATATATATACACACATACACATAATTGAAAACAATAAAATAATACAATATTATAATAATAATAATAATAATAATAATAATCATATTTATTTATTATACTATTTTATTATTGTTATTACTGCTACTACTACTACTAATAATAATAATAACAATAATATTCAGAATGATAA
Source organism: Glandirana rugosa (assembly GCA_018402905.1). NCBI lineage: Eukaryota > Metazoa > Chordata > Amphibia > Anura > Ranidae > Glandirana > Glandirana rugosa. The sequence goes on along the minus strand of BLSH010278230.1, from coordinate 539,480 downwards.
TAGTAATAATAATTATTATTATTATTCATAACCGTTAACATTGTTATAATGGTGCATAATCCGATGGGGTTGCTTAAAGCTGAACTTCAGGCAAACAGCTAAATGCACAAATGTAAAAAATATATGGGAGCTCTTTCACCTACCAAAGGATTTATATATCTGCCCATTCTGTCTTAAAATTTTCACAGCTCTGCCACACAGCACAGCCAAGGAGAATGATGGGCTCACCTCTTTTACTCTGCTCTCTCCTCTTATCAGCATGCTCCTTACTCTACAGCACAACTGTGCCGCTTCTCCTTCTTACAGTCTGAGCTCAGCTGCACTGCACATTGCAAGAAGCAGATACCAAGTCAGATTCAGGACTTGCACTGCTTGAATGAAATACATTTATTAATGTATTAATCATAGGCATGACTGGGCACACCCTAATCACCCTGTGCGCATTGGTGTAGTCTAGGGCTGACTAGTGCTGATTGCCTCCCTTGCCACTGTGCGCAGTGGGGGACCCGGAGGAAAGGTGGCTGTGTTGTGGGCTTCTACCTCCAGCCCCGCTGTGCTTACACTTTCTTCTAAATATACCGCCGCCTCTGCACAGAGAGACAGAGTGCAGCAGCAAGTGGCAATGTGTCTGTGTAAGCCCGCGGGCCCCCTCCCTCCTTCAACCACCACTTAGCCAATCAGCAACAGGAGGAGGACACAGGACTGCAACAAGGGACGCTGGGAAGTGCAGTTCACGGATAGGACCAAGAGCCAGCACTGCTGACAGCCACCCCCCCCCCCCCAAGGACAGGAGAGGAGAGAGAGGACTGGTTCTGCTCTTCCGCCTTCCACCCTCTCCTCCTGTGCCTGACCCCCCACACTCCCCGGCAGTGTTGTGCCTCACAGAAGGAGATATGTGGGTGGGAAGTTTGAAGACTAGCAGCCAGAAGAGGAAAATTGCACCCTGCCGATCCATCCATCCACTGTGGGTGAAGTCTCCCCCCTCCCTTCTCTCTCCTGCCTCCCTGTGTTAATCTGTATCGGATGTCTGCCAGACATATCGTTTGATGTTGAGGCCAAATAATGCTCATCTGACCGCCTTAAAACACACCTTGAAGATTCTGAGACCACATGGAAAAAACTGTTATGGTCAGATGAGTGAGACTAAAATGTAATTATTTGGCCTCAACACCAAACGATATGTCTGGCGGAAATCCAATACAGCTCACCATCCAAATAACACCATTCCTACAGTTAAGAATGGAGGTGGTAATATCCTGTTATGGAGGGGGCAATATCCTGTTCTGGGGGTGTTTCTCTGCAGCAGGGACTGGAGCACTTGTCAGGATAGAAGGAAAAATGTATGGGGCAAAATACCATCAAATTCTTGAGGAACATCTGCTACCCTCTGCTAGAAAGTTGTCAATGGGAAGAAGGTTTACCTTCCAACATGATAATGACCCAAAGCACACAGCAAAATTTACCACACAGTAGTTGAAGGAGAAAAAGGTGAATGTCCTTGCATGGCCTAGTCAGAGCCCAGACCTAAACCCCATTGAAAATCTGTGGAATGACTTGAAGCCTGCTGTCCACAAATGGTCACCATCAAATGTATCTGAACTTGAGAAGAGTTGGCAAAGTCTAGATGTGCAAAGTTGGTAGAGAAATACCCCAACAGACTAAAGGCTGCAATTAATGCAACTCAACTTTTACCCACACATACACACCCACACACACACACGTGTGTTTGAGCTTTCGGGTACACACCTTAATTCAATAGGCTGTGCACACCTATAGTATAAATGATTACACAGCTGCATTCATTTGTGTCTTTTATATCTGCTTGGAGTTCAGCTTAAATGTAAACCTGTAATAAGGGAATCTTGGGGCTGTCATTACTGAACCCATTCGGAAAATGCTAGTTGCCTGGCTGTCATTTTCATCCTACGGTTGTAATACCTTATGAAGAACTAACTAGGAATTCTTTCTTCCCTCTGACTTTCCAGTTTGGTCCAGATCAGGCCTGCACTGGTCATAGGGCACACTGGGCGTTCTGCCCACTGAGCCGGGGGGCTGCATGTTCTAAGAAGAGTGGCCTATTGATGTCCAGGCCACACAGCAGGCAGTAAGTGGTGACCGCGGTCTGGACATGGCTAACACAGACCACCTCCTGTTATGCAGTCATGCCTAAAGCAGGGCCGGCACCAGCAAAATAGGAGGTGCAGAAGAAGGCCAGAAGACAGCTCCAGGAAGCGCCTGCAGGGGACAGACACCTCTCGGGCTGACCACTGGAGATACAGCTGCACTCAAAGGACAACGGTGAGCTCTCTCCTAACACCGGTGGCACAATGTGGAAGCTGCACAAGGGTAGAGAGGGCCATCACACACTGGGAGGAAGGTGAGCACACTGAACCCTAAACTGATCCAGTCCCGCTCTGTAGCAATGGGGAAGGGGTGGATTGAGGATGTCTCTTTGCTGGCCTAGGGATGTCTCTTTGCTGGATGGGGATGTCTTTTTGCTGGATAGGGATGTCTTTCTGCTGGTCTGAGGATGTCTCACTGCTGGACTGGGGTTGTCTCTTTGTTGGACTGGTGAAGTCTGTCTCCTGGACTGGGGATGCCTCTTTGCTGGTCTGGGGGTGTCTCTTTGCTGGACTGGGGATGTCTCTTTGCTGATCTGGGGATGTCTCATTGCTGGATAGGGATGTCTCTTTGCTGGTCTGGGGATGTCTCTTTGCTTGACTGGGGATGTCTCTTTGCTGATTTCGGGATGTCTGTTTTCTGGATAGGGATGTCTCTTTGCTGGTCTATGGATGTATCTGCTGGACTGTGGATGTCTCTCTGCTGGATGGGGATGTCCCTTTGCTGGTCTATGGATCCAGATCATTGTCTCACAAAGTACTAAAGCCAGGTACACCCAAGTAACTCACATTCTGATCTAAGGAAAGAGCTTGGACAGCCTTTGTGTTGACCATGCAACATTGAGCTCACCCTTCTGCACTGAGAGGGAGAGAATACAGCTATAGCACAGCACACAAAGCAATCCCATGACCTGTTAATACAACTCAGAGGTGGGGATTTGGATTGTTGAAAATAATATATTGTAAATAGCCAGTTCCTAAACTTTATGGTGGTAATCTTGGAAGTATGAGTTACTGTATTAATCACGCTCTCTTCAGCTGGTAATTTTTTTTCTTGCAAGTGTATAAATCTAAATGATGAAAACCAATGTCTTCTTACAGAATATTCTTACTGCACAGTGGGGAAGAGCCAAACACTTCTTAACATATTTATAAGCGTCAGGCTGGGAAGCTGTGAAATAATTTGTATGCTTTATGTGGGTCATGTTTAATTCATGCGCCCCACTCTGGAAGGTTCTAAAATGTTGATCTAAGGCTTTATCGCAGCTACAGCAATGCCAGAAGCCCGACACTCAAACCAGCTTTGAAAATAATCCTCTGGACGTATGTGCAGGGCTATGGGCAATTAAAAGTAATAAAGAAACCACAGATTTGGGGAATATAATTGTGTGATGTAGGAATGGAACAGACAAAATGTTACAAGAATTTTTAAGCAGTCATTCCACCCAAATGTAAAGAATATTTAAAAACAAACCAAAACAATGTAATATAGGGCAAGTACAGAAAAATACATGTTGATCCTTCCAGAAATGCAAGGGCCTTATGTTATCATCACTCACTAGTTCTGTGAACTACAGAATACCTCTCCATCCCAAGTAGCTTCTTGACCCCCCCCCCACCCATATCTCTGCTACTAAGCTCTGGTTGGGTGCAACGCAATAACAGAGGTGATCCTGTGATCCTAGAGCAAGCACCGTCACAACCACAACATTTGAGGACTGGTAAGCCGCAATAAATTACTTTATTATTATATTTATTGGGGTTTATCTAATGTATGATGGTGCAAGAATTGGGATGATCAGGGGTGTGATGCTGGTAGGAATTGGGTTAATCTGAAGTGCCCTAGCCTGTCTATATACTACCCTAGCCTGCCCATATACTGCCCTAACCTGCCCCTGTACTGCCCTAGCCCACCCCTATACTGCCCTAGCCCACCCCTTAGAATTGAACATAATGATATGTCATATAATTTTGCATATAGACAAGGTGCTGTTGCATCTGACTTCCCGATAAATTTAATTTTAGTTTAAATTATTATGATATAAAATAATGGATGTGGGGGCCTTTTGGTGTGCGTGATATTTTTTTTTTTTGTGGGGGGGTGGCATTTCATTCTGGGACCCAGGCAGCACCATGTCTTAGGCCAGCCCTAAATCTGAGGTGTGACGATGCAGGAATTGTGGATGATCTGAGGTCTAAAGGTACAGGAATCGGGGTTGATCTAAGTTATAAAGGTACAGGAATAGGGCTGATCTGAGGCGTGAACGTGCAGGAATTGGGGCTGATCTGAGGCGTGAACGTGCAGGAATTGGGGTGATCTGAGGTGTGAAGATGAAGGAATTGGAGATATCTAAGGTCTAATGATGTTGGAATTAGGGATCGTCTGAGGTTTGGTGGTGCAGGAATTTGGGCTGATGTAAAGTCAAAGTTGCAGGAATAGGGGCTGGTGTGAAGGTGCAGGAACTGGGGTCTGATGGATCAGGGATTTGGAGTGATCTGAGATATGAGGCTGCAGTAATTGGGACCGATCTGAGCTATGAAGGTGCAGGAATTGTGATGATCTGAGGTGTGAAGGTGCAGAAAGTGGGGAGGAGTGAAAGTTCAGCAATTGGGGTTAATTGCTGACCCTTGATGTACACTGTGGTGGGCACATGTCCTGTCTCTCTATCTGCTTTCCCTCCTCCGACTTACCAGACATTCAATTATGTTAATATTTCTGGTCTGTGCACACTCAGGGACACATTTTTTTTTTGAAGGACAAATCCTTTAAATATCTTTTCTTGTTACTTTGTAAAAGTTTCAGACACATTCTAAAGTGTAATTCTTTGTTTCTCTTGTGCAGAGGCGGATAAATCTCTGTGGCGTGATCCTTTGTAATGCCTTGTTTTTCCCCAGCGGCGTACAAAGATTTCTGATATAATGGTCAATTAAACAGCTTTTTCTACAAAGCAATGCTCGCAGGTCGGACAAAGGCAGAGAGTCCATGTGTTTACAGGAAATATGGTTCCTGCGTCCAGCTGTTTGATCAGAGGAGATGCAGAATAGTTTTTTGCAATGCTCCTTCTTAGTGGGTGATCGTATGAGGCTGTATACATGAACACAGCATTGTATAGAACTGGTCAGGTTTTGTTTGTGGAAAAAAGACATATACAGTATATAAATATAAATATATATATATTACAAGGCCAGTATGGTGGCCTGAACTTATGGGAGGAGCCCGGGGGGGTATTTAAGCAGCTCACTCACCTGTGTTCCTTGTCGGTTCCAGTGCACGATACGTTACGTTACGTCACTAGGCCTACTTTTCCCAGCTCACTTCATGTTCATGAGTCTGTGCATTCGAATTCCAGTGCATTGCAGCTTCTTCGTTCGTGGTCTTTGTTCTCACTCACTGTTGCAGGTAGGATTCGAAACTTCTTGTACCATACGTAATGTTACGATTCATTATGTTGCCAAACTCGCACCACGTCGTAATTTGTGGTCTCCGAGTCGTTGTCGGTAGTGTCCCGACTTCACCCGACACAAGCATTGTAGATGCGCATGTTCCCTTTTCCTTGTTGTTTCCCAATCTGCAAACCTACCAATCGTTCGTAGAACTTCGAAACCTCTGAGCAGTCTTATCGTTAACCATCGTACCATATTCCAAATCATCTGTCGTTTTCGCAAAAACTTCCAGTCGTTGTCAGTCATGTCCCATCTTTTCACGGCCCAGGCAGTTGAGATGTGTAGGTTCCCTCTGCCTCATTGTTTCCCTATCTGCAATCTACGAATCATTTGTAGACCTTCCGAGACCTCCAACTTGTTGTTGGTTGTATCCCGTCTTTTCTTTTCAGCTCAAGCTTCACAGTTCCCAAGTTCCCTCAGCCACATGCTTCAACCATCGTACTAACGTACAACTAATTTGTAGCTTTGCAAGCCTCCAAGTCGTCGTCGGCCGTTGTCTGACATCGCTCGGCACAGGCGTCACCAATTCGGTAAACCCAAGTTCTGTTACCCGTTCACTTGCTATGTACAAATTATTCTCAAGTTTCGTACAGCCTCCGAGTTTTCGTCGACCGACCTCCGACATCACCGGGGACAGGCATTATCGGTTGTAGGTTCCACAGTCTTGTTACTCATTTGTCATACAAACATACAACTCATTCATAAGCACGAACGCCTCCAAGTTGTTGTTCGGCCGTTGTCCGACATCATCCAGTCAGGCATCACTAATTCATAGCTACCATTCATGCACATGGTTCGTTATTTACAGTTACACACTGGCACCCTCTCAGGGCCACCACCTTTATATCACTTTTGCTCAGTGCATAGGTCTCGCTACAACCAGCAGGTCTAACCCCTACAACTCCACACCTTTCCGATTCGAGTCCTGGTCGCACCACCGCACAGTGAGTCGAATCCATGGCCAAAAAAAAAAATTTTATAAAAAAATATGTATAAATTTAATACGTTCTTTCAACAGGCACCAAGCTTCTTCAACACTGCCTCCCCCGTGGAGGTTCCTGCTACAAGCTCTCAGTTGATACTCATACCGCTCGTTACCCATTTTACAGGCACCACAAGCTTCTGCTACACGGCCTCTTTCCAAAGGTTCTCTGCCACAGGCTCTCAGTCCCCACTTATACCACTCATTACCCGTTCACAGGCATCACGAGCTTCTGCAAAGGGCTTCCCCCAAGAGGTGCTCGCCACAAGCTCTCAGTCGTCACTCATACCACTCATTACCCATTATAGGCACCACAAGCTTCCGCTACAAGGCCTCCTTCTCAAGGTTCTTTGCCACAAGCTCTCAGTCGCCATTCATACCACTCATTACCCGGTCACAGGCGTCACAAGCTTCTGCAGACGGCCTCCCCCACGAGGTCCCTGCCACAAGCTCTCAGTCGCTACTCATACCACTCATTACCCATTCACAGGCACCAAGAGCTTCCACAAAGCGACCTCCCCCAGGAGGTCCCCGCCACAAGCTCTCAGTCGCTACTCATACCACTCATTACCCATTACAGGCACCACGAGCTTCCGCAGCACGGCCTCCCCATCGAAGTTCCTGCCACAAGCTCTCAGTCGCCACTTATGCCATTCATTTACCACTTAGAACTCATGCAACTTCTCAGGTCGCACAGCCTACATGCTTCGGCATGCCTCATTTCAGTGTCAGCACATTTATTTACGCCACTCGGTCAACATGGCCTTGGTTATCCCCATACATGTTCCATTTTCCCTACTGCCTGTTTTTCCCTCCCTTTGAGGCTACTTTCTTGCAACACGCGTTGCAAGCTTGTCTCCAGTGACACTCAACCCGGCCACTCACATTTTCTTGTCTGTCTTTCTCCATAGGTCGGGTCAGGTTGTTCCATCCTGCACAAGGTTGGATGTTTTTCTCGCAGGTAATATGACATAGATACACGCATGCAGGGTTTCACATGCATTTTACCTGGGGGGGGGGTTGTCGCATTTTAAGGGGGAGGGTGCGGACTTAGGGCTCTCCTTCATGCCAGGCTAAACCTGGACCTCCATGTTACCTTTTTCAGGTTCTCGGTCGCCAGATTAGTCTCGGCCACAACCAGGGTCTTTGTTTTATCAGGGCACGAGTCAGGTGGGTAGTACATGGGACACACTCCCACGTCAACCTGCAGCACGCTTTATTCATCTTGATACCTCACATACACGTATTGGGCTGCTGGTCTGTAGCTTAGATACTGTCATATTTTCTTTCTCACCTATTTTCTGAAGAACATCACCTTCAAACTACCCAGACACAGTTGCTAAACAGTTGCTTGCTGACAGTGCAGGCGTTAGCATGCCAAACACATGTCACCTACTACAGAACGCAACATTCCTACTTAGGCCACAACCAGACTACAACTTCTACCCCAGTAGGCCCTGGGGTTCTGGTTCACAGGTCCGTGCATGTCACGCACCAGGCACCCGAGCTATCCGTTATTTGGCCAGTCACCTCCTGGCTAACCTTGGTTGCCCCGCACTCTTCGAGTTTTCTAAATTTCCACTCTTCAGCGGAAAACATCATGTTCTTCACTACGCCTGTTGTTCCTTTTGCTGTTCTTCCTCTCCCTTGCTTCTTACTTATTCTTACATACTCCGCCTCTCCTCCGCTGTTCTCATTTTCCAAAATCTCTTCTTAACATGTACACCCCCTCTCCTCTTTTCTCATTATAAATGGAGTCATGTCACGGTCCGGCAGTGAAGACGTTGCCTCCACCCCTCTGTCACCCACCGCAGGTTCAGAGCCAGGCAGCGCTCAGTCCCTATTATGCAGAAGAAGGTTTAATGGGACTTTAAAGGCAAACCTGGACAGGTAAGTAAAAGATACTAGTTTTTATTAGACAGCATCAAAATATTTGATAGAAATGGTAAAATACAATAACATGGTACAATGTCAGTACTGCAAGGTGCATGGAACTTCCTGACGTTTCGACTTTCTCTGAGTTTTCCTTAAAGGAGTAGATGTTCCATGTGACAAGTACAATAATGCAAGTACCAGTGAAGGGAAACAACAACCGCCAGTATGCACTTTCCACAAAAAAGGTATCACCCCAAAGGACATCCAAACCCGTCAAGGGAAGATAGGAGAGTATAAAGGTGTTGTAATTATCTTATGTCATGCATGTAGCCAAGAATAAGTCCTATGCCTGGGGGGACGTGGCTATGGTTCTGAAGGCCAAAGACCCCAGGCTCAGTCGCAAACTGTCGGTCACCGAGTTGGTGCTGGCCTTCGGCATGTTAAGGGACGTGTTGTGCTTGGCCAACCCCGGCAGGAGGGAAGTGCTGGATTTGTACCTCCATGCCGTGGTTGACTTAGGGTACAAATATGGAAGCTTTGCGTTTTACTACCACCACTCGTTCGCAGCCAGAGCCGTATCCAAACTCACCCAGTTCCAAGCCAGCACGAATTGGAGTGTCGTGGACACCAAGTTGTTCTGCTGCCACTTTGCGGGTCTGTGTTCCCCGCTTTGCGCCATTTGCCAGTCCTCCATGCAAATGGCAAACTGGTGCTCTAACACGAACGCCAGACGTTCCTTGACTTTCCCCTCTACCTCTAGTGCCGCTCAAGGCATGCCTGCCCCTATGCAACATCCTCAGGTGGACAAGTTGGGACGGCCCATTCAGTTACTAGGCAAGACGCCTATCTGCAACAACTTCAACTATGGCACCTGCATCTTCAACCAATGTCAGCTGCTCCACATTTGTGTCACCTGTCATAGGGCTCATCCCAAGAGCACATGCACCCTGAAACGTCCCAACTCATCATGACTGAGCCGGATGAACGTACGATGGCTGGAGTTCTACCTTTCTTCTCACCCATCACCCACACACACACTATCCCTGGTGTGCGGCTTTATCTCCGGATTCAACACGGGGCTCATCACCCTACCCCACACCACCCATGGGTGCAGGAACCTCTGCTAAGCCTCCACTGACCAGCAGGCTATTGACAATCTGTTGCAGATCGAGCTGGCCCGGGGATTCATTATGAGCCCCTTTGCTTAGTCGCCATTTGAGACATGGAGAGTTAGCTCTATTGGGCTTGTCAAGGGCAAATTCACGGACGCCAGACATTCCTTGACCTTCCCCTCTACCTCTAGTGCCATTCAAGGCATGCCTGCCCCTATGCAACATCCTCAGGTGGACAAGTTGGGATGGCCCATTCAGTTACTAGGCGCCATTTGAGACATGGAGAGAGTTAGCCCTATTGGGCTTGTCAAGGGCAAATTCTCAAATAAATTACATTCGGTGTACGACTTGTCCACGCCTCATTCCTCCAACATCCCCAGTCTTAACTCACTGATTCCTTCCGAAGAATTCTCCCTCAAATATGTGTCCGTTGACTTAGTTATACAGTCCATCATTAGCGTAGGCACAGGCGCGTGGCTGTCCAAAGCGGACATTTCAGATGCTTTTAAGCTTTTACCTATTGAACCCTCCTTGTGGTAGTGGCACAGCATCAAATGAAGAGGTTTATACTACTTTGCTACCAAACTTACCTTTGGCTCAAAGAGCAGTCCTTGGCTCTTTGATACGTTCGCTCAGTCCCTCATCTGGATCCTAACTCACCAGGCGCAATGCTGGAAAGTCATCCATGACCTGGACGACTTCCTGCTGATCAAACGGCCCAATGAGCCCCCCTTAGATTTAGACAAGTTAAGCTAATGTTCGGCAACCTCAATGTGCCCATAGCGGAGCATAAAGTGGAAGGCCCTGCGCAGTCCATCACCTTCCTAGGGCACTGCTTCTGGATGGATGGGAGGCCTCAGTTGCCTCCCCACATGAGGTACCGGGTCATGTCACCAGAAGATTAGGCAGGTGGAAATCCATTAATTAAATTACTTTATTTATTATTATTATTATTATACCGGATTTGCATAGCGTTAACACTTTGCACAGTGCTTTACAAAATGAAGGCAGACAGTACAGTTACACTACAATTTGGTACAAGAAGAATCAGAGGGCCCTGCTTGTTAGAGCTTACAATCTAAGAGGTACATTCCGAATCCCCAGGTGGAGATGTCGCAAAGCCTTCTCCAAGATTGTCCAATAAATGTAATTTACAGCAATAAAACAGCTTTCCCTATCCTGGTATTTTTGCCCCCTTTTTGGTGTACCGACCAGCTGACCAGGGCATATCTCAGGTCTAGGTTATGTTGTGAGTCTCGTGGCGTCTTTATGTGGTTTCACATCTGTCTCGGTTGGAGGGCTCTGACCATAAATTAGAAGGCCAGTATGGTGACCTGAATTTATGGGAGGAGCCCGGGGGGGTATTTAAGCAGCCCACTCATCTGTGTTCCTTGTCGCGTGCGCGATACCCTTCCACTCATCCCCTTTACAGGGCACTTCCTTCACATCCCTCTTCTACAATCAACCATTACTTATCTTGGGTATACCCCCTTTTTGTCATGCTGTCCAGCTGACCAGGGCACACCTCAGGTCTATGTTATGTTGTGAGTCTTGTGGGGTCTTTATGTGGTTTCATGTCTGTCTCGGTTGGAGGGCTCCGACTATATATAGGGAATGTTTTACCATTCTTCCAGAAGCGCATTTGTGAGGTCAGGAACTGATGTTGGATGAGAAGGCCTGGCTAATAGTCTCCACTCTAATTCATCCCAAAGGTGTTCCGTCGGGTTGAAGTCAGGGCTCTGTGCTCGCCAGTCAAGTTCCTTCACCCCAAACTAGCTCATCCATGTCTTTATGGACCTTGCTTTGTGCACTGGTCGCAGTCATGTTGGAACAAGAAGGGGCCATCCCAGGACTTCCCATAAAGTTGGGAGCATGAAATTGTCCAAAATGTCTTGGTATGCTGGCGCCTTAAGAGTTCCCTTTACTGGAACTAAGGGGCCAAGCCCATCTCATGAAAAGCAACCTCACACCATAATCCCCCCTCCCCCAAATGATTTGGACCAGTGCACAAAGCAAGGTCCATAAAGATATTGATGAAAGAGTTTGGGGTGGAGAAACTTGACTGGCATGCACAGACAACCTTGAGTCCCGACCTCAACCTGACAGAACACCTTTGGGATGAATTAGAGCGGAGACTGCGAGCCGGGCCTTCTCGTCCAACATCAGTGCCTGACCTCAAAAATGCGCTTCTGGGAGAATGGTCAAACATTCCCATAGACACACTCCTAAATAGAGTTGCCACCTCATCCCTTTAAACCTGAACACCTATGAATTACACAGGTTCTGTGGCTAATTTATCGCAGATAAGGCACCAAGTGAGTTTAATTACCACCTTAATTAGCCACAGGACCTGTGTAATCCATAGGTGTTCGGGTTTAAAGGGATGAGGTGGCAACCCTACTCCTAAACCTTGTGGACATCCTTCCCAGAAGAGTTGAAGGTGTTATAGCTGCAAAGGGTGGGCCAACTCAATATGGACTACGTACTAAGACTGGGATGCCATTAAACTTCATGTGTGTGTACAGGCAGGTATCCCAATACTTTTGATAATATAGTGTATATATATATATATATATATATATATATATATATATATATATATACAGTATACTGTGCATATAGATATATATAGTGGGGGTTGTTATGGAATTTGGAAGTCAAAGCAATGGCAAGGACTAGTTACTGAGTTTGGTAAGGCTGGGAGGGTCCTTGAGGTACAACTGAAGCTATAGGTCCCTATTGGTTTCAGGTTTTATCATTCAAAGCTGACCTCCAGCCTTCCCTTCAGACTTCCTCTCCTGTACTGAAATTGTTTACTCTGATTTCACTGCACACTGTGAGCTTCTCACTCTTCGAGGCAGACATCCACCCATTAAGACATTTTGATATCTGGCCTTTTTGCTTATAACCACTTTCAGATCTCAAGGAAAGCCTACAACAATGTTATTATCCACCATTTGTTAAATGCAGATGTATCCCTCTTCTCTGGAAAAATCCCACTCCCCCTTCTGTTCAACTATAGATGCAAAAAGTGGATATTGGACACATGGGAGACATCATTCTTTCCACTCAAAACATTCAGGAAGCATACAAAGCAACATGGTTTTACTGGAGAGCTTGTATATGCTCTTCAGACGGTAAAGTATTAAGCCTCGTACACACGGTGCCACGGTCGTATGACCGGACTTCCAAAATCGTATGTTGGCTGTTGTGTCTCACATACTGACGTGCACTAAGCGATCGTATGACCAAGCCTAACGTGGTGACGTGTTATGAGCGTAAGAAGAGGAAGTTCAAGTGAATGTGATTTGTGAATTAGGAACATCGGTTTACATGAACGGACACTTCCGAGCGTTCCTGACTTCTCAGCATGCGTGTTTTGAATATACAACTTGTTGGACCAACTTCTCTGTACACACGGTACAACGGTTGTGAAATCGCTTGTTGTACAACCAAATCTTTCTAGTCTGCATATCCAACTGCTGTTGTACGACCGTCGCACGTCGGCTGTTCTAATTGCGCGTACTAACGGTCGGATGAACGTACAACAAGCGGTCGTACGACCGTTTTCATAAGATCGTCGCACCGTGTGTACGGAGCTTTACTCTTTGCAAATGTCTGAAATCTCCATACAGGCCCCTATCCTTCTCACCTGCCAGTGGGAAATCCCCCTACCCCTTGACTTTTCCTCTACCATTTTTAATTTTTGTACATAAATAGATTTGGGTTTTTTTGCATTACCTCCACATAAACCTAATCTTGAGAAACAAAGACACTGGTCCAGACAGGTCAGCTAGGGTTGCCACATCATCCCTTTAATCCAGGACACATATGACTTACACAGGTTCTGTGGCTGATTTAATGCAGATAAGGCACCAAGTGAGTTTAATTACCACCTTTATCAGCCACAGAACCTCTGTAATTAATATGTGTCCTGGCTTAAAGGGATGATGTGGCAACCCTAAGGTCAGCACACTCTGCTGCAATTGCACTAACACAGTGGTTCTCAACTCCTATCCTCAGGACCCACTAACAGGCCAGATTTTCAGTATTACCTTGGGGAGATGCAGGCTAGATTACTGCAATCACTAAGCAGCAAATTATATCACCTGTGATTTATTTCAGTTATCATGCAAACCTGGCCTGTTAGTGGGTCCTGAGGACAGGAGTTGAGAACCACTGCGCTAACAGGTGCTGGCCCAGCTCACAGCTGATGATGAGAAATAAAGGAAAGTGCGGATGGCTGTACTAACAAAAAATCACTTTTATTAGAAAAATCCCAGACAGCATAAAAACATCTTGAAAAATAGCCATGGAGGAGTGAGGTGACCAGCTAACGCGTTTCACACTACACTAGGGCCAGTATAGAGTGAAATGCATTAGCCGGTCACCTCGCTCTTCAGCGGCTGTTTTTCTAGATGTTTTTATTCTGTCTGTGATTTTTTTAATAAAAGGGATTTTTCAGTTGTGCGGCTATCCGGACTTTCCTTTGCTTCTATGAACCTAATCTTGCACTTAGGGAAGTAAACTACGTATTCATTTTGCAATTCAGATTTGAACAATGTACCTTAGGGGTTGATTTAGGAAAACTGGAGAGTGCAAAATCTGGTGCAGCTGTGCATGGTAGCCAATCAGCTTCTAACTTCAGCTTGTTCAATTAAGTTTTGACAAAAAAAACCTGAAAGCTGATTGGTTTCTGTGCTGAGCTGCACCAGATTTAGTAAATCAACCCTTAAGGCTCCTTTCACACTGAGGCACTTTACAGATGCTATTTAGCTAAAATAGCGTATGTAAAGCTCCTCAAAAATCCCCCCCAATGTGAAAGTTCTGAGTGCTTTCACACTGGGGCGGTGTGCTTGCGGGACGTTACAAAAAGTTCTGCAAGCAGCATCTTTGGGGCGGTAAGGGGAGCGGTGTATATACCGCTCCTCTACCGCCCCTGCCATTGAAATCAATGGCAAGCGCTTCCGAAGCGGCTGCACACCGCCTCGGTAGCGTGGAGCACCGGCACTTTTAACCCCTTGTGGGGGGTTTAACGCGCCGCACTCCCGCCTGCATAGCGGGGCCATATTGCTGGTAAAACTCAGCTAAAACTAGCAGGGTTTTACCGCGACCACGGCTACCACTGCAATGTGAAAGTAGCCTTAGTGTTTCTACCATCTTATGTTATTTTAAGGGCTTGTTGACCAATAAGACTGTACTATGCTTTAACGATGTGAAGTTGCATATTGTCACTTGTGCACAAAACAAAAAAAAACATTGAGGATTTAAAATATGTTAATTGAGGGAAAAGGTGGAACCCTGGAAGACAAAATATGAGCAGAATTAAGCCGGCCATAGACAAATCCAAATTTTGATCCATCTATAGGTAGGCTGGTTGTATTGAAGACAATCATCTAACAGTTGTGTCAAACTGGCGGCCCTCCAGCTGTTGCGGAACTACAGGTCCCATCATGCCTTTGCCTGTAGAAGTCATGCTTTTAATTGTCAGCCTTGCAAAGCCTCATGGGATTTGTAGTTCCACAACAGCTGGAGGGCCACGAATTTGACACCTGTGATTATTAGCAGTACTTGTGCACAGAGAGTGTTGTATTCTCTTTATTGCTTGCATGCTAGATAGCAGCTTTATACTTCAGAAGTTGAATGTGCAGAGTATAGAAAATCTTCCTGGATACAATGACATTATTCCTTCTTTCCCGATTGTCTGGATTTTTTTTTCTATTGATTGGCAGCTTACTTTCATAGCATAGCATGGAGAGCTATCACATCCATAGGAAAAAAAAAAGTAATGTGTTGCTACAATTCTCCCACATTCGCTATGTAGCATTGTCTTAAAGTAAATGTTCTTTATGTTTATTTCTGTGAATCTGGCTTTTATGGAAGAAAGTGGTGCTTGGTTAAAGTTTTTACCTGGAGGATATTGCACTTGCTGGAGGATTTTGCACCAGTACTGGACATAAAGGAGCTGTTTTACTCACTAACATTATACATACAGTGCTCAGCATAAATGAGCATGACCCTTTTGAAAAGTACGATTTTAATCAATATCTCAATGAACTGAGTTTTAAAGAACATGTGTTTAGCTCATTACATGAAAGTAAGGTTAATAATATAACTTAGATTACAAAATCTTCAGTTTTACTCAAATTAGTTGGTGTAAAAATGAATACACCCACAACAAAAACTACTACATCTAGTATTTTGTATGGCCTTCATGATTTGTAAGGACAGCACCAAGTCTTCTAGGCATGGAATTAACAAGTTGGCAACATATTGCAACATCTATCTTTTTCAATTCTTCAAGAACGACCTCTTTTAGAGCCTGGATGCTGGATGGAGAGTGATGCTCAACTTGTCTCCTCAGAATTCCCCATAGGTGTTGGATTGGGTTCAGTTCAGGAGACATACTTGGCCACTGAATCACCTTCACCCTGTTCTTCTTCAGAAATGCAACAATGGCCTTAGATGTGTGTTTTGGATCATTGTCATGTTGAAAAAGTGCATGACGACCAAGGGCACGGAGTGATGGTAGCATCTTCTCTTCCAATATAGAGCAGTACATCTGTGAATTCATGAAACCATCAATAAAATGCAGTTCCCCGACACCAGCAGCACTCATGCAGCCCCACTGAAGAACACTGCCACCACCATGTTTGACTGTAGGCACTATGCATTTTTCCTTGTACTCCTCACCTTTGAAGCCATCCATTTAAAAAATATTTATCTTGGCCTCATCATTCTAGAGTACAGAGTCCCAGTAGTCTTCTTCTTTTTCAGCATGGGCCCTGGCAAATTCTAGCCGGGCTTTTTTATGCAGGGGCTTTAGGAGAGGCTTCCTTCGTGGAGGACACCCATGCATGCCATTCCTCTGCAGTGTATGCCATATTGTGTCATAGGAAACCATCGCCCCAGTTTGGCTTTCTTCTTCTCTTGCTAACTGCAATGAACTTGCATGGTGATTTTCTTCAACCCTTCTCATCAGAAGACACTCCTTTTGAGGTGCTAACTTTGGTGGATGGCCTGGACGTCTCTGGAGAAGGTTGCAGTTCCATCTTTGTTAAATTTTTGTATCGCTTTTGCTACAATATTCTGACTGATAAGTAAAGCTTTGCTGATCTTCTTGTAGCCTTCACCTTTCTTATATAAAGAAATGATTTTCTTTTTCAGACCTTGTGACATTTCTCTACCATGTGGTGCCATTGCTGACAGCATGAAATGGGAGGGGATTCTCTTTGTTAAGTAACACCCTTTTATAATCAACTGTCTGTTGGACACCAGTTTCATGAATAATTATACTCACCTGTAGCAGAAATTTTGTTAATTAGGATTTTGCTGTCTAAAATTTAGCATTGCTCCTAAGGCCACTTTCACACCGAGGAGCTGCCGGCGTTAGAAGGGGTTAAAAGTGCCTGTGATCCGGCACTTCTGAAGCGCTTTTCAAGCGCTTCGGAAGTGGTGCCCATTCATTCCAATGGGCAGGGGCGGTGTGAGAATGGCATATACACCGCTCCCACACCGCCCCAAAGATGCTGCTTGCAGGACTTTTTTTCCCATCCTGCAAGCGCACCGCCCCAGTGTGAAAGCACTAGGGCTTTCACACTGGGGTGGCTTGAGAGGAAGTTATCAGGTGCTTTACAGTTGTTATTTTTAGCACTAAAACGTCTGATAACTGCCTCAGTGTGAAAGTGGCCTAAGATTATCATTGGGGTGTATTCATTTTTGCAACATGGTCTTGAATGAATTTGTTAGTAAAAATACCTTTTTGTGTGTGCAAAATAACCAATCTTGGTTGCAATCAATGACCCACATTTGTGGGAGTATTTTTTAGTATAGTGTCCCAGAGAAAATACTGATTCTGAAAGGAAAGTAAAGGTTTTCTGACAAAGTTGTTGGGGTGTACTCATTTATGCTGAGCACTGTATATACAGTGGGGAAAATAATGATTTGATCCCCTGCAGATGTTGTAAATTTGCCCACTTACAAAGAAATGAAGGTTCTATAATTGTTATCATAGGTGTATTTTCAATGATAGAGACAGAATATCAACAAAAAATCCAGAAAAAACACATGATACAAATGTTATAAATTGCGTTACAGTTCAGTGAGTAAAATAAGTATTTGATCCCCTACCAACCAACAATAATTCTGGTTCCCACAGACTGGCTACAGTATGTTCTCATGTGGTACACAGATTAGTCCTGTCAATTTAAGAAGTTGCTCCTAACGACAACTCCTTATGTGTATAAAAGACACCTCTCCGCAGAATCTCTTTCTTCCATTCAAACCTCAAAAGGACAAGATTGTCAAAGGACAAGATTGTAGACCTGCACAAGGCTGGAATGGGCTACAAGACCTTTAGCAAGAAGCTTGGTGAGAAGGGGACAACTGTTGGAGCGATTATTCGCAAATGGAAGAACTACAAAATCACTATTAATCACCCTTGGTCTGGAGCTCCATGCAAGATTTGGGTAAGGATGACCATGAGAAAAGTGAGGAATCAGCCTCAAGGCAGTTGGCACCACAGTCACCAAACAAACCATTGGTAGCACAATACACCGCTATGGATTGAAATCCTACAGCACCCACAAGGTCCCCCTCCTCAAGAAGGCACATGTGCAGGCCTGTCTGAAATTTTCCAATGAACATCTAAATGATTCAGAGAAGGATTCGGAGAAGGTACTGTGGTCAGATGAGACCAAAATTTAGCTCTTTGGCTTTAACTCGACAAGCTGTGTTTGGAGGAAGAAAAATGCTGATTGTGACCCTAAGAACACCGACCCTACAGTCAAGCACAGAGGAGAAAACATGATGCTTTGGGGCTGTTTCTCTGCTAAAGGTACAGGCCAACTTTGCTTCATTGGGGGGCCAAAGGATGGGGCCATGTACTGTAAAATATTGGATGAGAACCTTCTTTCCTCAGCCAGAACACTGAAGATGGGTCGTGGATGGGCCTTCCAGCATGACAATGACCCAAAACATACCACCAAGGCAACAAAGGAGTGGCTCAAGAAGAAGCACATTAAAGTCATGTAGTGGCCTAGCCAGTCTCCAGACCTTAATCCTATAGAAAATGTATGGAGGGAATTGCCAAGAGACAGCCAAGAAACCTTAAGGATTTAGAGAAGATCTGTAAAGAAGGGTGGACTAAAATCCTTCCTGAGATTTGTGCAAATCTGGTAACCAACTACAAGAAACGTCTTACCTCTGTGCTTGCCAACAAGGCTTTCTCCACCAAGTACTAAGTCATGTTTTGCTTGGGGATCAAATACTTATTTTACTCACTGAACTGCAACTCAATTTATAACATTTGTATTGTGTGTTTTTTTTCTGGATTTTTGGTTGATATTCTATCATTTAAAATACGCCTATGATAAAAATGATAGACCCCTCATTTCTTTGTAAGTGGGCAAACATACAAAATCTGCAGGGGATCGAATCATTATTTTCTCCACAGTGTGTATATATGTATATATATATATATATATAGTTCTAGTAATATATTATTTTATCAAGTCAGTGCTACTGAACAGTAGAAAGAAAAATCAGGTCTCCTACTCTGCAAGACAGGGCTGTGCTGTGTGGCAGAGCTGTGCAAATCTCAGAACTGAATGGCTAGAAATACAAATCCTTTGGCAGCTCCCATATACTGTATGTGGTTCATCTGTGTATTTAGCTGTTAGCTTTGGCATAAATTTTCTGCTTTGCTTCGGACTGAACAGCCAGCACAGGAGATGGAGAGGGCAGAGATGTGTAGAGAGAGGAGCTCAGCTGGGGAGCGAATTTAATTCCTGTGTATCGGTGCATTTAGAGCAGAGTGCTCTGAGCAACAACTTCATAGAAAAAAAAACAAAAAATGAAATAGAAGAGTCAAAAGCCAAAGATAAATAAGCAAAACATAGGTGAGCAATGCAATGAATGTATGGAGACTGATAATACTGAGCAAAACTATAATGATTCACCATGGGAAAGCAGCGACAAAAAGTCAAAGAGCCGCTCAAAGATACAAGAGAGAGCCACATCCGCCTCTATGCTAGGATTTCCACAGAGTAATGAATGCAGGCACAGGTGGTCCCCCGCCTTTGCGACTTGATTTAAAATGGACCAAAGAACATTAGGAAAAACTGTTTTAAAAGAGAACTTTAGTTGAAAAAGAAAATGATAAGCCAGTAAAAGTAAAAATAATAAAAAGCAGCTTATGGTGCAATACTCACTTTTAATATGGAGCTGCTCCAGGCAGGAAGTCTTCTTCACTGGGCTCAATGACAGCCAGTGTCTGTCTCTAAACCTAGGTTGTCATGGGCCCGCCCCCTGATTGATCCAGCTTACCAACCGTTCAGTTTCCGCCACCCCTCTATGCCAATCTCTCCATTGGTTTCGGATTGCTCAACAAATACACTTCACAATGTTAAAAACAACATACAAAGACATCCACAACTCTGCACCAGGGTATATCACCAACCTCATCTCAAAATATCACCCAAACACCCTCTCCGCTCCTCCCAAGACCTGATCTCCAGCTTCACTATCACCTCCTCTCATGCTCACCTCCAGGACGTCTCCAGAGCCTCCCCCATCCTCTGGAACTCCCTACCTCAATTTGTCCGGCTACCTTCTACTCTGTCCACAAAAACTCATCTCTTCAGGGAAGCCTATCCTGCCTGTATTTACCAACTGAATTTTACTTTCTCCATCAACTCAGCCCCCACAGAGTTACTTTTTGTATCACTTGCCCTTCCCATTAGGTAGATCAAGGCTCTCCCAACCCTCTCATCTTGATTTGTAATGTAACTGTGTTGGCAGGTGCAGTCTGTATTCTCTGCTACAGGTGGCGCTTGACCGAAGTGGAGATGCAGATGGGGAAGGAAGTTGTGAGGAACTTGGTTCCTCTATGATTTCCTGCTGCCACTGGGAGACAGCTTTCCAATTGGATTCTAGCGCCCCATGTGACTTTTGGCAGCCATCATGGGTCAGGCAGGGTCTGTTTAAGACTCCAGCTCCCAGGGTTGGCACGCTTTATGCGAGTGGCTAGTGTGGGGACAGGTACACAATCTGTCAGTGCTTAGAGATATGGAAAGGTTCCAGAGGAGTAAGGACATTGCAGGGAGTGGACCACGTCTACCTTTTTCCAGGAAGCCTCCCCTTTGGGTGCGAACCAGGCAGGCTGCATTCCACTGCTCGTAGCAGATGCATGTAGGCATCATTCAAGTCTACAGAACGCTGTTATAGTTCATAAGTGACAACAGATGGGTGTGCCTTCCCGCAGGGTCTGGTAGTACTGTGTTGAACTTTTATATATATTGCTCCTGCCTAGATTGAACTTGTGTGATTACTGCTCGCCACACCACGCTGCACCTGACCCACAACTTTCTACATAAAACCTGTAAAATAATAATTGATGCAGAGATTCTGCTAGTAGCAAGTTATGTAATCACATGGTGCAAATAAGGGATCTGTTCTGCAAAACACTTAGTAGGAACGAGGTAGGTAGCTATTATTCTGGCAATCAGCCTCTATGGGTGGGAATTTAGAGCAGTGACGTCACAAGTGTGCTAGACATGTGCACTGACAAAAAATTTGTTTGTTTTTGTTTCATTAATTTTTTTTTTTTTTTTGTTATTCGGGTTATTCATTATGATCGAAATTCATTATTTCGAATAAATGTGTAACTTTGGAAAAACTTTGAAAAATCCTGAAATTCGAAAATCGAAAAATAAGAACTAAAATCCAAAAAATTGAACGAACGAAAATCCGAAAATAAGTATGAAAATCTAAAAAAATAACTAACTAATAATAAGTAACTATTAAATTATAGGTATTGGAATTCCCTTTCAAATTTGGCTTTTAGTGAACATATTACAAATTATCCGAAATAATGAATGCCGCATCTAAATGAATGGAACGTAACAAATTAATAACTATAAATAATAATAATAAAACGTTTTTAGTATTATTATTTATTTATTATTTTTAATTTGTTATGTTCCATTCGTTTAGATGCGGCAATCGTTATTTCGTATAATTTGTAACTTCTGATAAATTCGTATTTGTTACGTTCACTAACAGCCAAATTTGAAAGGAAATTCCAATACCTATTATTTACTAGCTAGTAATAGTTATTATTAGTTAGTTATTTTGGATTTTTAAATTTTTCGGGTTTTCAATTTTCGTATTTTCATAATTATTTTTGGATTTTCGTTCTTTCGGATTTTCAGATTTTTGAATTTCCGAATATCGAATTTTCTAATTTCCAAATTTTTGGATTTTCGTTCTTTCGAATTTTCTAATTTCAGAATTTTCTAATTTTCAAACATTTTTTTTTGGAAAAATTTGGTAAACAGATTTTTGTTAATTCGAATATTCCTAAATTAATGAATTTGTCCAATTTTGACATAAAACAAATTCGGAACAAAATTAATTGCACATGTCTAGCTTCAACTCAAATACACACTCTGAACCATGGTGGAAATAGAATTGGTATTATTTTTTTCTTAGCCCATGGGAACTTATACCCAGATCAAGACCAAGATTTACTGTCTTATAAACTGTATGGGCAAAGGTTGTAGACAGCTAAACATCATATCTATATGAGCTTGTTGGATTCCCATTCTAAAACCATGGCCTATCATATAGAATTGCCTCACCCTGTACAGCTTTAACAACCTCCACTCTTCTGGGAGGGCTTTCCCCAAGATTTTGGAGTGTGTCTTTGGGAATTTGTGTCCAGGCACTGATATTGAATGAGGAAACCTGGCTCGCAACTGGCATTCCAACTGATTCCAACTGATGAACAAGGTATCTGGATGGGTCCAGCATACACTCCATCCAGATGCAATTGAAAGAACTTGTTTTGAAGTCAAAGTACAACAGTTCACAACAAGCCTGGCGAAAGAATGCCCAACCGGGAACACTCACAGATGACAACAGCGTGTAGTGGAACAGGTCTTAGCTCAGCTGGCAGCGTCTGTCTTAAGGGGCGGAATGAGCCCAAGTGGGAAAGAAGAGTGGTGAACCCCTATGCTTTCCCTACTTGTCAGAACCAACAGACTGGTGAACTGCCCCTACACTATCCCCATGGTAAATGCTCGCCAGCCCCAGGAGCCAGGATCTTAAGTAGACTCTACCTGACCCAAGATGGCCACCAGAGTCACATGGGCTGTCAGCATCCCACTGTATCGCTGCCTCATTGACCCAGAGAACCATAGAGAAACCATGTTCTTCCTGGCTTTTTCTCCTTTTGCACTGCCGCTGCAGCTAAGTGCCACCTGCAGTAGAGAAAATAGACTGCACCTGCCTACAGGTATTCCATAGAGTTGAGGTCAGGGCTCTGTGCAGGCCACACCAAACTGGTCAAACCATGACTATATGGAGCTGGCTTTGTACACAGGGACACAGAAACCGAACAGAAAAGGGCTCTCCACAAACTGTTACTACAAGGTTGGAAGCACACAATTGTCTATCATGGCTGTGAGAATTTGTATCCATTCAGCCAAAAGAGCATTTGTGAGATCAGGTACTGATGTTGGATGAGAAGACCTGGATCACAATTGGTGTTTCAATTTATCTCAAAGGTGTTCAGTAGGGTTGAAGACAGATCTCTGTGAGGGTCACTTGAGTTCCTCCCCAAATTTTTTTTCACAAGGTTGGAAGAGCACAATTGTTAAAGTCGTAGCAATAACAGTAATCTTTGCTAAAAGCACCTGAACTCAACCATTTGGAGGGGAGCACAAACATTTGCCGTACAGCAGAGAACTCCAAACTTGCTAAACAAAAGGGCCAGTTTACTGTCATTCAAACTTTAGAGGGATCAGACTAGGTCCAGGTAAACACTGCAATTTCTTTGATGTCAGTGGAGGAATAGTGTCCCATCTTTGGTGTCAATGGAAGGAATTCTGCCCCATCTTTGGTGTCAATGGAAGCAATTCTGCCCCATCGTTGGTGTCAGTGGAAGGAATTGTGCCCTTTTGTTGGTGTCAGTGGAAGGAATAGTGCCAAATCATTGGCTTCAGTGGAAGGAATTGGGGCTCATCATTGGTGTCAGTGGGAGGAATAGAGCCCCATTATTGGTGTTCAGTAGGGTTGAGGTCAGATCTCTGTGAAGGTCATTTGAGTTCCTTCTCAAATTGTTGGTAGGAAGAGCACAATTGTTAAAGTTGTAGCAATAACAGTACTCTTCGCTAAACGCGCCTGAACTCAATAATTTGAAGGGGGCACAAACGTTTGACTATGCTTTATAGCAGGGGTCTCCAAACTTTCTAAACAAAGGGCCAGACTTTACAGGAGTCGGACTAGCTACAGTGGGAGTAAACAATGCCCTATCTTTGGTGTCAGTGGGAGGAATAGTTCCCCATCGTTGGTATCAGTGGAAGGCATTGTGCCCCATAATTGTTGTCAATGGAAGGAATTGTGCCCCATCGTTGGTATCAATGGAACGAATAGTGCCCCATCATTGGTATCAGTGGAAGGAATTTTGTCCCATAATTGGTGCCAGCGGGAAGAATTGTGCCCCATTATTGGTGTCAGTGGGAGGAATAGAGCCCCATCGTTTATGTCAGTGGGAGGAATAGTGCCCCATTGTTGGTATCAGTGAGAGGAATAATGCCCCATCATGGTGTCAGTGGGAGGGATAGTGCCCCATTGTTGGTATCAGTGGGAGGAATAGTGTCCCAGCACTGGTGTCAATGGAAGGAATTGTGCCCCATAATTGGTGTCAATGGAAGGAATTGTGCCTCATTGTTGGTATCAGTGGGAGGAATTGTGCTCCATCGTTGGTGTCAATGGAAGCTATTGTACCCCATAATTGGTGTCAATGGAAGGAATTGTGCCCCATAATTGGTGTCAAGGGAAGGAATTGAGCCCCATCATTGGTATCAATGGAACGAATAGTGCCCCATCGTTGGTATCAGTGGAAGGAATTTTGTCCCATAATTGGTGCCAGTGGGAAGAATTGTGCCCCATTATTGGTGTCAGTGGGAGGAATAGAGCCCAATCGTTTATGTCAGTGGGAGGAATAGTGTCCCATCGTTGGTATCAGTGAGAGGAATAATGCCCCATCGTGGTGTCAGTGGGAGGGATAGTGCCCCATTGTTAGTATCAGTGGGAGGAATAGTGCCCCAGCACTGGTGTCAATGGAAGGAATTGTGCCCCATAATTGGTGTCAATGGAAGGAATTGTGCCTCATCGTTGGTATCAGTGGAAGGCATTGTGCCCCATAATTGTTGTCAATGGAAGGAATTGTGCCCCATCGTTGGTATCAATGGAACGAATAGTGCCCCATCATTGGTATCAGTGGAAGGAATTTTGTCCCATAATTGGTGCTAGCGGGAAGAATTGTGCCCCATTATTAGTGTCAGTGGGAGGAATAGAGCCCCATCGTTTATGTCAGTGGGAGGAATAGTGCCCCAACGTTGGTATCAGTGAGAGGAATAATACCCCATCGTGGTGTCAGTGGGAGGGATAGTGCCCCATTGTTAGTATCGGTGGGAGGAATAGTGCCCCAGCACTGGTGTCAATGGAAGGAATTGTGCCCCATAATTGGTGTCAATGGAAGGAATTGTGCCTCATCGTTGGTATCAGTGGGAGGAATTGTACTCCATCATTGGTGTTAATGGAAGCTATTGTGCCCCATAATTGGTGTCAGTGGAAGGAATTGTGCCCCATAATTGGTGTCAAGGGAAGGAATTGTGCCCCATCATTGGTATCAGTGGGAGGAATAGTGCCCCATCATTGGTATCAGTGGGAGGAATTATGCCTCATTGTTTTTGTCAGTTGATGGAACAGTACCTCAATGGCCAGATAAAGGCAAGCAAAGGGCCGCATCCAGCCACTGGGCCGCAGTTTGGAGACCGCTGCTTTATAGTGTAGATGTGATGGTTGGGTGTCCACAAATTTTCAGTTTATATGCTGTCAAGAATGCTGGCCTCAGACCTGTAATGTAAAATGTGGCACACACTGGTTACGACTTGCTACAGAAGAAACCAACCTTTGCCTTGAATTCCAGTTTGCTGATAATGGGTCAAGTCGTGTTTCCATAAACGAAGGTAAATCCAGTAAATTCAGAATGACTAAATACAGCATCAGTTATTAGATATTCCAGTGCAATCAGAGTGTGTATAAATAACCTGTCTTCTTCTGCCAGATTACACGGGACAGGTTTGTATCAGAACCTAAAACAGACAGACTGATGACAAGGTAAATAGGCATGTCAGGCTCAGATATTGAATATCACAATTATAGGCTTGCAGCAATGGGAGGAAGAGCCGGGAGTAATGCATGGCCATTGATTTTTATCTCCCAGCACAGAAAGTAAACAGATTTCATCTCATCTTTACCGTATCGGACTGTCCTTGAGTTTCGTCCTCAGCCTCTGTGTACATAAAAGATCATTTAAGTGAGCTGACGACAGCAAGCTATAGCACAGTACTAACATAATGCAAGAAAGTTCCTGCAACCCCCCCCCCCCCCATATGGATCTTTAAAAGGAATCCAAGAAAAATAACAAG
>BLSH010278230.1:490024-502211 GCA_018402905.1 Glandirana rugosa | reverse complement strand
ATTTTCTATTCTATTCTTTTCTCTTATTTCCTTTTCTATTATAATCTTTTCTATTCAAATTCATTCTATTCGAAATTGGAATTTCGAAAAATGTATGTATAAATACTATAGATAGATATAATTCCATTCTGTTCTATTGTTTTTCTATTCTTTTGTTTTCTATTGTTTTTTTATTCTCTTTATTTGTATTTCCCTAGTTTTTTCTAGTCTATTATTCATTTTCTCTTCTGTTCTAAACTTTTCTATTGAAATTCGAATTTGAAGTCATTCTATTGGAAATTCGAATTTCGGAAGACCGTGTTTTCTATTTATTTTGTATTTTATATTCTCTTTTAGAAAATCTTTTTTTATAATTAGTTTTGATTTTTATTTCGTTTTATTTTCGAATTTTATTCGACTTTTTCGACTCGACTATTTCGAATTCATTTCGAATTCGACTCGTATCAAATTTCGGGCGAAATTTTTCGAATCGAAAATTTTTTTCGGATTCGTTCAAAATCGTTACTATTGTAATTCGGAAATTCGGATGCATCCGAATTCCGAATTATTAAAAATTCGTCCGAATTTCGATTCGGAACTAAACGAATTGCACATGTCTAACTGAGTATTGCTTATGGCCATGAAGGCATAGCATAGGCAAAGCATACTTATCATAAAGGAGATCTGTACTGAGAGCTCTCGCTCTGTAATGCTAGCTTCCTTGCTATCATACTGATGCAATTCATCAATACTTCCTGAGTATATGCTAGTTCATAGGTAACCCGTTTAATTAACCCGCTGCTTAGCCACAACCCACCAACTTACCCAAAAAAAGAAGGAATCAAATTTGAGTGGACTTCAGATGGCCATAGCCCCCCTTTATTATAAATACCTATAACACTTTAAATAACAATAACAGAACAATAGAAATAATTATCATAAGGTTTGAAGTCCTTAAAGGTGTCATAGATGTCTGTGTTTAGCTATGTTAGTCCCCAGTCACAAAACACCAGGTACAATATTAGCTGAACCAAGACACATACTGATCCATAGCTACCTAGTCACTACAAGTTGACTGCACCGAATAGTAGACATCACAACGAAGATGGGTTCCTTGAGGGTTTAAAGGTCCTTGAAGGCACCATAGGTGTTTGCAGTTAGCTATATTAGGCCCCGGTCACAATACAATACACAGGATACCATATCAGCTAAACACAGACACATACAGTCAACTTATAGTGACTAGGTAGCTATGGATCAGACAGTAGAAAGAATTCCGATAGGGTTTGAGGTCCTTGAAGGTAACAGAGATGTCTGCGGTTAGCTTTGTTAGGCCCCAGTCATAAGTACCATACCAGCTGAACCCAGACACACACTGATTCATAGCTACCTAGTTACTTATAAGTTGACTGCACCGAATAGAACACAACACAAAGAAGATGGGTCCCTTGAGGGTTTGAGGTTCTTGAAGGCGCCATAGGTGTCTGTGACTAGCTATGTAAGGGCCCCAGTCACAATACACTGGGTGCCATGTAAGTGGAATACAGACACATACTGATCCATAGCTACCTGGTCACTACAAGTTGCTTGCACCGAATAGAGGACACCCCATTGAAGATGGGTCCCTTGAGGGTTTGAAGTCCTTGAAAGTGCCAGAGAAGTCTGCAGTTAGCTCTGTTGATCTCAGCTGAAGACAGACACATACTGACCCCATAGCTACCTAGTCAGTACAAATTGCACCAAATAGAAGACAGCACAACAAAGATGGGTCCCTTGAGGGTTTGAGGTCCTTGAAGTTGCCATAAGTGTCTGTGATTAGCTATGTTAGGTGCCTGTCACAATACACCAGGGACCATATCAGCTGAACACAGACACATACTGATCCATAGCTACCTAGGTCAATACATGTTGACTGCAATGAATATAGGACACCACATCGAAGATGAGTGAGGGTTCTGAGGTCCTTAAAGACACCAATAATGTCTATAACTAGCTTTGTTAGGCCCCAGTCTTAATACACCAGGTACCATACCAGCTGAACCCAGACACATACTGACACATAGCTACCCTATTCACTAAAAGTTGACTGCACTGAATAGAAAAAAGCACAATCAAAGATGGGTTTTTAAGGGTTTGAGGTCCTTGAATGTGCCATATGTGTCTGTAGTTAGCTATGTTAGGCCCCAGTCACAATACACTGGGTACCATACCAGCTGAACCCAGACACATACTGACCCATAGCTACCTAGCCACTACAAATTGACTGCACCGAACAGAAGACAGCACAACAAAGGTGGGTGCCTTGAGGGTTTGAGGTCCTTAAATGCACCATAGGTGTCTGTAGTTAGCTATGTTAGGTCCCAGTCGTAATACAATGAGTACTGAGTTCTAAACCTGCAGTTGATCCAGAACAATGCAAAAAAAAAAAAAACCTTTATAGACCATGATCCAGTTTTCTGCAAAAGGGAAAAAATCTTCATAATCCCATAAGGAAGCCTTTCTATACCTTTGCTTCTCTATGCAGGAGAAGAGCATGTACAACTGTGCAAGACTGAAGAGAGGCCAGGAATTTTGATACAAAAGCTGGTGCAAACAAGGGAACTGAATAGAAAATATATGTCTGCCTCTCAGCTATTTTTCCCTTTAACAATATATCATTTGCATTATTCACCTAGAATTAGTGCATTAACAATATAGTCATTACCTCGCTCCTTCCCACACAGGAAAAAAACATGCACTTTACATTAGTGGCAATGACAAACACAGACGTGGGAGGTGTTAATGAACCATCATCACGCTTAAAGGGTCAAATCAAGACCTTTTTTTATTTAAACAAATATATTATAATTGCAAAGAGAAAAGAAAAAAAAAACAATCGTTATATAACAGACACTAATGATGAGGTTTAAACAAACCCACAAACAATGCAATGGCGACTAGGGATGAGCGGAGATATATTGGTTTTTGGCAAAGAGGAAACGCTCATTTTTACTCATTGAGCTGCTTAGGTGAAATTTATTTGAAGACACAAAGTTCTACTTTTTTTTTCTTTGTTTGCATAGTATGTTTTTTGGAGGTGTGTATTTGAGGTAGTCTAGTTATATTTCATGTTTCACATAGAGTTTTTAGATGATTTTAGAACAGTGATATCATATCACTGTTCTAAAATCATCTAAAAACTCTATGTGAAACTATAGCAGAGCGAAACCATATCCCTGTTCTTCTCTCTGCTACAGTTTCACACACAGTTTCCAGATGTTTGCAGAACAGTGATATGGGTTCGCCCGGTTTTAGTTAAAGTGTTACACACAGTTTCCAGATGTTTGCAGAACAGTAGTTCAGTTTGTCACGGTTTTATTTAAAGTGTTACACACAGTTTGCAGATGTTTGCAGAACAGTAGTATGGTTTCTCCCGGTTTTATTTAAAGTGTTACACACAGTTTCCAGATGTTTGCAGAACAGTAGTATGGTTTGTCCCGGTTTTAGTTAAAGTGTTACACACAGTTTCCAGATGTTTGCAGAACAGTGATATGGGTTCTCCCGGCTTATTTATACTTTTTTGACACAGTTGGAAGATGATTTTAGAACAGTGATATGGCTTCTACCGTTAATTAATACTTTTCAAACACAGTTTGAAGATGGTCCACATCCACCTCCATTTTTTATTTTTTTATGTTTTTATTTTTTTTTTTATATTTATAGTTATTTCCCTGTCCCCATTTCTTTGCAGGGCACTTGTCCCACCCTTACCCCCATTTCCCTTCCTTTTGCAGACCTCTAGGACTTTCCTGGACTTTTTTACAGCAATTTTCAGAACTTTTAGTAAAATTACCAAAACCCCGGACACGAACCCGGACTTTTTTTGAAAAGTCCAGGCTCGGGTCCGGGTCCCGGACACCCCTAAGTTCGGTACGGACCCGAACTTTACAGTCCGGGTTCGCTCAACACTAGTGTTAATAGTTTATTTTATCAATTTATTTTCTCAATGAAGGGGAATCCAAATCAAATCAATATTTGGTGTGACCATCCTTTGCCCAGATCTTCTATGGATGTAGGCTGCCTTAAAACCTTCTGTCTTTTCATGTAATCCCAGACAGAATCCATGATGTTGAGATCGGGGCTTTGTGTAGTCCAAACCATCACTTCCAGGACTCCTTGTTCTTCTTTACACAGAGTTCCTAATGACATTGGCTGTATGTTTGGGGTCATTATTCTGCTACAGAATAAATTTGGGTCCAATCACACCCCTCCCTGATGGTCATGATGGGTAAGTATCTGCATGTATTTCTCAGCATTGAGGGCACAATTGATCCTGACCAAATATCCAACTCCATTTGCAGAAATGCAGCCCCAAACCAGCAAAGAACCTCCACCATGCTTTACAGTTGCCTGCAGACATTCATTATTGGACCGCTCTCCAGCCCTTCACCAACATACTGCCTCCTGCTATAGCCAAACATTTTTACATTTTGACTCATCAGTCCAGAGCATCTGCTACCATTTTTCTGTCCCCCAGCTCCTATGTTTTCTTGCATAGTTGAGCCGCTTAGACTTGTTTCCACGTCAAAGGTATGGAGGCTTTTTGGACTCAATTCTTCCATGAAGACCACTTCTGGCCAGACCTCTCCGGACAATAGATAGGTGTACCTGGGACCCATAGGTTTCCACCAGTTCTGTGCTGATGGCACTTCTAGACATGTTCTGATGTGGAAGGCAAGTAAGCATGATGTGTCTTTCATCTGCTGCATTAAGTTTCCTTGGCCACCCAATTCATCTACGGTCCTCAACAGTGCACGTTTTTTTGTGCTTCTTCAAAAGAGTACATCTTGAACCCCCAGTCTGCTTTGAAATCTTTGCCTGGGAAAGACTTTGCTGATGCAGTATAACTACCTTGTGTCTTGTTGCTGTGCTCAGTCTTGCCATGGTGTAATGACCTGTGACAAGAAACTGTCTTCCACAACCTCACCTTAGTAGCAGAGTTTGGCTGTTCCTCACCAAGTTTTAAGCCACCTACACAGCTGTTTCTGTTTCAGTTAGTGACTTTGTTTCAACCTAAATATGAAAGTGATGATCATTAACACCTGCTTGATATCATACACCTGATTCTAATCCTACAAAATCCCTAACTGTGCAAGTGTGCAAAGTGAGAAAGTGCAAATGTCACACCAAATATTGATTTATTTTCAATAACTTCTGTTTGCTCGTTTTGTATATAGATAAAAATAAACAATTAAATTATATATTTGTGAAAGTATTCTTACTTTACAGAATTTCTTTCCACCTGCCTAAAACTTGTACACAGCACTGTATGTATATACACAGTATCTCACAAATGTGAGTACACCCCTCACATTTTTGAAAATATTTTATTCTATCTTTTCATGTGACAACACTGAAGGAATGCCACTTTGCTACAATGTAAAGTAGTGAGTGTACAGCTTGTATAACAGTGTAAATTTGCTGTCCCCTCAAAATAACTCAACAAACAGCCATTAATGTCTAAACTACTGGCAACAAAAGTGAGTACACCCCTAAGTGAAAATGTTCCAATTGGGCCCAATTAGCCATTTTCGAGTCATGTGACTCCTTAATATTACAAGGTCTCAGGTGAGAATGGGAAGCAGGTGTGTTAAATTTGGTGTTATCGCTCTCACTCTCTCATACTGGTCACTGGAAATTCAACATGGCGCCTCATGACAAAGAACTCTCTGAGGATCTGAAAAAAAGAATTGTTGCTCTACATATAGATGGCCTAGGCTATAAGAAGATTGCCAAGACCCTGAAACTGAGCTGCAGCATGGTGACCAAGACCATACAGCAATTTAACAGGACAGGTTTCACTCAGAACAGGCCTCGCCATGGTTGACTAAAGAGGTGCACATGCTCAGTGTCATATCCAGAGGTTGTCTTTGGGAAATAGACGTATGAGTGCTGCCAGCATGGCTGCAGAGGTTGAAGGGTTGCGGGGTCAGACTGTCAGTGCTCAGACCATACGCCGTACACTGCATCAAATTGGTCTGCATGGCTTTTATCCCAGAAGGAAGCCTCTTCTAAAGATGATGCACAAGAAAGCCCACAAACAGTTTGCTGAAGACAAGCCGACTAAGGACATGGATTACTGGAACCATGTCCTGTGGTCTGATGAGACCAAGATAAACTTATTTGGTTCACATGGTGTCAAGCGTGTGTGGCAGCAACCAAGTGAGGAGTACTAAGACAAGTGTGTCTTGCCTACAGTCAAGCTTGGTGGTGGGAGCTACAGTTCATTGAGGGAACCATGAATGCCAACATGTACTGTGACATACTGAAGCAGAGCATGACCCCTCCCTTCAGAGACTGGGCCGCAGGGCAGTATTCCAACATGATAACGACCCCAAACACACCTCCAAGACAACCACTGCCTTGCTAAAGAGGTTGAGGGTAAAGGTGATGGACTGGCCAAGCATGTCTCCAGACCTAAACCCTATTGAACATCTGTGGGGCATCCTCAAACGGAAGGTGGAGGAGTGCAAGGTCTCTAACATCCACCAGCTCTGTGATGTCGTCATGGAGGAGTGGAAGAGGACTCCAGTGGCAACCTGTGAAGCTCTGGTGAACTCCATGCCCAAGAGGGTTAAGGCAGTGCTGGAAAATAATGGGGGCCATACAAAATGTTGACACTTTGGGTCCAATTTGGACATTTTTACTTAGGGGCGTACTCACTTTTGTTGCCAGTAGTTTAGACATTAATGGCTGTTTGTTGAGTTATTTTGAGGGGACAGCAAATTTACACTGTTATACAAGCTGTACACTCACTACTTTACATTGTAGCAAAGTGTCATTTCTTCAGTGTTGTCACATGAAAAGACAGAATAAAATATTTACAAAAATGTGAGGGGTGTACTCACTTTTGTGAGATACTGTATATACAACTTTTTTTTTTCATTTGCTATAGTTCTACATTTGTTACATAGATTTTTAGGGCTGGGTTCCAAATGGCTTTTTTTTTGTTTTGTTATTCACAGCTCCGCCATGAATAACCAAAAGAACACTCTTCTTTCTCACATCTTCTACAGCTGTTAATATTGCTTTTTCTTGGATGTAAATAAATGTCAAAGTGATAATTCTCTGCTAACTTAAAGGGAATCAGTCAAAAATGGCTGTTTATATATAACTGAAGCTTCCCTTTTAAGGCATAACTAAAAAAAAAAAAAAATAATGGCAATTGGCTGCATTTTTTTAGTCTCCAGCGCCATCCCCTGCAACCTTGCTGCTCTGAGATCCATTATCAGTCCTAAAATGTTTATTAGAAAAAAGTCTCTGTGGAGGTGTCTTCAACAGGTTGGGGTTAGCAGGGGGGGCACAACCTGGAACTGGCTTTAAGTTCTTATTGTGCAGTCTTACCTTCAATAAATCGGTGGTTGCCACTTTTTGCTATGTCTTGTTTTTTTAACGTCTAAGGGCCAGATCAAAATGGCGATTTTATCTTGGCAGTGAAGGCTGCAGAATCTTGCTCACCAGAAAGGGGTTCCCACCATCACTGTGCTAAGTTACCAGGTCTACACACCTGTTTTGCCAGTTTCAAGGGGTTTCCTCTATCCCTGTGCTGAGTTCCTGGGTCTGTACACCTGCTGTGCCCATTATGAGGGGTTCCCACAATCCCTGTTGCTGAGTTCCCAGGTCTGTACATCTGCTGTGTCCATTATGAGGGGTTCCCACCATTACTGTGCTGAGTTCCCAGGTCTGTACACCTGCTGTGCCCATTATGAGGGGTTCCCACCATTCCTGTGCTGAGTTCCCGGGTCTGTACACCCACTGTGCCCCTTATGAGGGGTTTCCACCATCCCTGTGCTGAATTCATGGGCTTGTACACCTGCTGTGCCCATTATGAGGGGTTCCCACCATCACTGCAGGATTTATTTTATTGGTAACATAAGAGAAAACAATGCACATGATTTGCAATAAAAATATAAAGTTATTTCCTCTGGATACTCTCTGCTTCTCAGATAATGGTTAATCTCTTCTATTCCTGTATGAACATCCCTGTGTCTGGTGCCAGCAGATTGAAATCTATAAAGGACCTGGGCTAACACAACCTTTTCCCGCTGAGTGGCCCTGACACATGGCGGCACACAGGCAGTTTAATAAGAAAAGGTGACAGAGCCGTCAGATCAAATCAAACCTAGGCAGCCTTGTTGCCTGGGCCTACCGTTCCATCTCATTGTGCCTCCTGTCGCTTGTGCTCAGGGATGAGATGCGCCTTGACAGGAGGTCTTCTGGTGTCTTCATGGAAAGGAAGATGAATCATCTGCAACAGTCTTAAAGCAGAACTCCAGTGAACATTACCCAGAAGGAACTCAATGGAATGTCACCTAGGCCAGTGGTTCTCAACCTCGGTCCTCAAGTACCCCCAACAAGCCATGTTTTGGGAATTTCTCTTAGATAAAATAGCTTCCAAAATACCAAGCCATTGACTCTTATTTAAAGCCCCTTTGCAAGTTAAAGGAAAACCTGAAAACATGGCCTGTTAGGGGTACTTGAGTACTGAGGTGGAGAACCCCTGCCCCTGGCGACTCATTCCCCTGGGCAGGGTCCAAGGGACCACCTACAATCTCCATGTTCCTGTAGTAAATCGGTAGGATAGCAGAATAGGTCAAAGCTGACCAAGCAATGTAGGCACCAGTAGACAGCTGGTGTCTGAGGGTGACAATACAAATGTGCCAACAAGTCCTTATCAATATCTACTGAAGGGATAGGGGCCAAAGCTTTTACTTTGCTTTGGGTCCCATTGAGTTTAATCAATCTCTAGATTGCTCATTGTAATGTCTTTTAACCCTTTCACTGACAGATGTTTTTGTGTTTTTGCACACATGTTAAAAAAAAAACATTTTAGGCCTGATGTTTAGTTAAAACCCTGAAACATTTTTTTAAGAGCGGACACCCTGGAGCATGAAATGGTGGTAGTTCTTTTTAACCACTTGACCTCCGGAAGATTTACCCCCCTTCATGACCAGACCATTTGTTGCGATATGGCACTATGTTACTTTAAATGACTATTGCGTGGTCATGCAACGCTGTACAAAAATTAAATTTATGTACTTTTTTCCCCACAAATATCGCTTTCTTTTGGTGCTATTTGATCACCTCTGCATTTTTTATTTTTTGCGCTATGAAACACATCCAATTAAAAAAAATGTAAAAAATGTAATTTATTCATCAATTTAGGCCAATATGTATTCTGCCACATGTTTTTGGTAAAAAAAATAATCCCAATAAGCATATATTGATTGGTTTGCACAAAAGTTATCGCCTCTACAAACTGAGATTTTAAAAAAAATGTTTTAATTTTTTTACTAGAGAACAGTGACTTATTGCAGGACTGCAACATTGCAGTGGACGTTCTGACCATTTTGACACTTTTTGGGGACGAGTGACACTAATACAGTGATCAGTGCTAAAAAATATGTGCTGTCACTGTACTCATGGCTGGGAAGGGGTTAACATCTAGGGCGATCAAAGGGATAACTGTGTGCCTAGCCTGTGTTTATTTGTACTGTGGGAGGACCTTTTACTAGGGAAAGAGATGGTGTTTTCTTCCCTGCTTTGCAGAGCCACAAATTCCAACCTTTCCTCCATCGCCATTCTGTCTCTCTGGCTAGGGATCGGCAGGTGCCGGAGGACATCGTGCAATATGAAATCGATTGAAAATATGACCACCCTAGGAGGAGTAAATTTGCAAGTACAGCCCCCTCCCTCCTTGCACGTTATAGCCTTCCCCTTCTCTGGGAGTGTCTAATTAGTGTTTCTGTTGGCCCAGCTCCTCTGCTGCCTCTCCTGTTTGTACATAACCTTTTATGTAGCTACCCCGGAGGAGTGAACTGGAATGCAATTGAGCAGTGGCTATCAAACTTATTGAGACCAGAGCCCTGAAAATTCTCCAAAAACCTTCCAAGCCCCAGCAGTCTAAAAATGTTTATACTCCTACAATAAAGGTATGAAATGCTGGAAGGCTCTGGATGGGGTTGGGCGGTGTTAGGAACAGAGTGCCCGGGTGTTTTTGGCCCCTTGCCCCTTTTCCGCGGTGGTGCGCGCCCAGCAGTAAGTGCTGTCCGTTCTACAGCGTCCAGTGACCTGTGAGCCCCAGCTCTACCTCTGTTTTCTGAGTTTGCCTGTTTCCTGTTTGACCCGGCTAGCCCTGACCTGCTGATTGCTACCTGCACCGACCCCGGCTTCCTACGACCATCCGATTGCCTGATCCTCCTGTACTTCTGCTGCCCGCCTGATAACGACCCTGCTTGGACTTGACGACCCTTCTGCTTAACCCTTTGGTACCGCACAGCCAGCTCGTTGCCGACCCAGCCTGCATGACCATCCCTCTGATCTGCATGACCCTCTGGATCTTCACAGCACCATCAGTGATCTTCCAGCCCTCGTGCCATCCCACACTCTCTGACTTCCTGTCTGCTCTATCAGAGGTCCCAGAATCGGGTGCAAAAAAGCGGTTGCTCCCTGCACAAGACAGACTCCACCGCCAGGACCATGACAGGTGGCAACATGGGGAGGGGGTTCCAGAGGTGGTTAGGGATATCTGCAGCAGACTTGGTGCCTCTGTGGAGATAAGGTTTCTAGAGGAAACTTGGGGCTTTGTGGGGGCACAGGGGTGGTCGGGTGCACAGGGGCTAGGGGGCACTGTGGGAGGTCAGAAATCACTGTGGTACACTGATGGGGCACTAGGGGGTCTGAAGGCTCTGTAGCAGACTGGGGGGACCTGTGGGAGGCTAAGGAGCAATGTGGGGAGTTATGGACTCTCAGGCGGCCTAGGGGCAATGTGAGGAGTTGTGGGCACTGCAGGAAAATATGTAAGGTTGGGAGCACTATGGGAACTGGGAGGCACTGTGGTAGATTAGGAAATCTGCATCTGACTGGAGGCCCAGGAGGAAGGAAGACACAGCCCGGCAGTGGGCCATGGACCAGTGGTTGAGAACCACTGCTACTGAGTGTCACTTAAGTGACAGGTATGACCCAGCTGGGGTTACTGACACATCACATCCAAGATGGCGGCACCCAGCAGCAGTCTTGGGGCTTTTGGATATCTACACATGGGAGGCTTTTAGGCCTGGTTCACACCTATGCATTTTTTCATGCGTTTTGCAGACACGCACTAAAGGTTATTCGACATGGTTTACTATGGGACACGTTCACATTTATGCGTTTTTCAGCTGCTGCGTTTTTGAAAAGGGTCAGGGACTTTTTTTCTGCAGGAGATTGCATCTTGCGTGTAATAGGCTTCAATGGACCCCATAATCTTTCACGTGGGGTGGGGTGGGATCTGGGGGCCCCCTTAGTAAAGGGGCTTCTAGATTCTGATATATGTTACCCTGTACCCCTACAACCACCAGGCCAGGGTTGTGGGGAAGAGTCCTTTGTCCTCATCAACATGGGGACACGGTGCTTTGGGGGGCCCCCAACTCAAAGCAGCCCCCATCCCAAAGCAGCCCCCCATGTTAAGGACATGTGTCCTGGTATGGTTAAGGAGAGGAGGGGGGCACTCATCCCCCCCTTTTGTGGCCTGCGGGGCTGCATGCTCAGATAATTGTCTGGTATGGATTGAGGGGGAGCCCCCACGTTTTTCTTAAAATTTTTTAATGCTGTTATTCTTTTGTTTGCATTCATCTGTCTGCGGGGAATCCCGCTGACAGCTGATGAGTCATCCGTTGTCAAGAATGCAGCGGCTGCCTGCTCCTTAACCATAAGTCGCATCAAAGTTGGGACAGAAATAAATGCAAAATGCATCAAAGACGCATAAAAAATGCATAAAAAAGCATGTTCAAAATTGCGAAATGCATCTCAAATGCGCTGGAAAATTGCATCAACCGCAATCTGCATAGATGTGAACCTAGTCTTAAAGCTGCACCTCTATCATTTATATCTGACAGGTTGATTGAGCTACTACAGGAGACATCGGGACTGTATGAGGATAGAAGCATACACAGCAGCTATGCTCAGCCCTTCCCTCTGCTGCCCATTTACAGGAGCCTTTGTATTTTGTGAATGAGTTCACATAATAATAAGGCTTGTGTGATTGAACAGGAGAAGGGGAGGGTTGAGCATAGAAGCTGCATTGTCTCTACTGCCAAGGCCGTCTTAATGAGTGGGCAACCCTGGGCGAAGCCCAGGGGCCCCAACTGTCCGGCCCGTCAGTGCCCGTGCTGATCCAAGTGTAGATACG
>BLSH010278230.1:471854-483151 GCA_018402905.1 Glandirana rugosa | reverse complement strand
TAAATGTAGAACACTACTTGGG
The DNA here is from genome assembly GCA_018402905.1 of Glandirana rugosa. NCBI lineage: Eukaryota > Metazoa > Chordata > Amphibia > Anura > Ranidae > Glandirana > Glandirana rugosa. Next base: position 483,129 of record BLSH010278230.1, on the reverse strand, counting down.
AGACATAAGTGAGACCACTTCAGAAGAGAACTAACAACTGAAACTGTGTGTATGTGGATGGAGGACCTCTCACAAGAACTAGACCGGTTGACAACACTTCCCACAAAAGAAGTGGTTCCTTAATTAAAAAGCCAGTAGGTGGTGTCAACAAAAGGCACCAGAAGGCCCAGAAAACCACAACGACTCGAGTGGCCGCGCAAGAAAGAAAAATTCCTACAAGGTTTGTCAACTAAACCGGTGTGGATTACAAAAACGATAGAGAGACTACCCAAACAAAACAAGTGGACTAAACCTACATTTATGGGAGTTTAATTTCGACTTTCAGACGTCAATTTCGTGTAGAACAAGCAAATTAAAGTTTAGGTAACACCACCACATATCTCGGTTTTTCTAAGCTTAACACAGCTACGGGGTTATAAATACCTGGACTGACATATTACCTAGTCTTAGAGTGTCAAAGTCAACAATCAAGAGAAGACTTCACCAGAGTGAATACAGAGGGTTCATCACAAGATGTAAATCATTGGTGAGCCTCAAAAACAGGAAGGCCATATTAGAGTTTGCCAAACAACATCTAAAAAAAGCGATGGGAGTGATGGGAAGAGACGAGTATGGAGAAGGAAAGGAACTGCTCATGAGCCAAAGCATACCACCTCATCAGTGAAGCATGGTGGTGGTAGTGTCATGGCGTGGGCATGTGTAGCTGCCAATGGAACTGGTTCTCTTGTATTTATTGATGATGTGACTGCTGACAAAAGCAGCAGGATGAATTCTGAAGTGTTTCGGGCAATATTATCTGCTCATATTCAGCCAAATGCTTCAGAACTCATTGGATGGCGCTTCACAGTGCAGATGGACAATGACCCGAAGCATACTGCAAAAGCAACCAAAGAGTTTTTTAAGAGAAAGAAGTGGAATGTTATGCAATGGCCAAGTCAATCACCTGACCTGAATCCGATTGACCATGCATTTCACTTGCTGAAGACAGAACTGAAGGGAATTTGCCCCAAGAACAAGCAGGAACTGAAGACAGTTGCAATAGAGGCCTGGCAGAGCATCACCAGGGATGAAACCCAGCGCCTGGTGATGTCTATGCGTTCCAGACGTCAGGCTGTAATTGACTGCAAAGGATGTGCAACCAAGTAGTAAAAAGTGAAAGTTTGATTTATAATTGTTAATCTGTCCCATTACTTTTGGTCCCTTAAAAAGTGGGAGGCACATATACAAACTGTTGTAATTCCTACACCGTTCACCTGATTTGGATGTAAATACCCTCAAATTAAAGCTGAAAGTCTGCAGTTAAAGCACATCTTGTTTGTTTCATTTCAAATCCATAATGGTGGTGTATAGAGCCAAAAAGAATCGAATTGTGTTGATGACCCAATATTTATGGACCTGACTGTATGAGAGCCAAGATCCTGATCCATTTTATGAGAGCCAAGATCCTGATCCATTTTATGAGAGCCAAGATCTTGATCCCTTTTATGAGAGCCAAGATCCTGATCCATTTTATGAGAGCCAAGATCCTGATCCATTTTATGAGAGCCAAGATCCTGATCCATTTTATGACAGCCAAGATCCTGATCCATTTTATGAGAGTCAAGATCCTGATCCATTTTATAAGAGCCAAGATCCTGATCCATTTTATGAGAGCCAAGATCCTGATCCATTTTATGAGAGCCAAGATCCTGGTCCATTTTATGACAGCCAAGATCCTGATCCATTTTATGAGAGTCAAGATCCTGATCCATTTTATGAGAGTCAAGATCCTGATCCATTTTATGAGAGCCAAGATCCTGATCCATTTTATGAGTCCAAGATCCTGATCCAAGACCAGGTCTTTCATTCTTGATCTCTTTTTGTTTTCTTTTGTATTATTGCCTCTTTGCAATATTATTATTATTATTATGCAGGATTTATATAGCGCCAGCAGTTTGCGCAGCGCTTTACAAAAATGAAGGCAGACAGTACAGTTACATCACAATTTGGTACAAGAGGAATCAGAGGGCCCTGCTCGTTAGAGCTTACAATCTAAGAGGGAGGGTCAATTGATACAAAAGGTAAAAGCTGTGGGGGATGAGCTCATGTAGAAAGAAAGAGTATTAGGTAGAAGCAGGATAGGCTTCTTTAAAGAGAAAAGTTTTCAGGGATCGTCTAAAGATAGATAGATTAGGAGACAGTCGGACTGATTGGGGAGGGAGTTCCAAAGGATGGGAGAAGCTCTCGAGAAATCCTGGAGGTGAGCATGAGAGGAGGTGACAAGGGAGCTAGAGAGCAGGAGGCCTTGGGAGGACCGAAGAGGGCGGCTTGGTTGGTATTTTGAGACTAGGTTAGAGATGTAGCTGGGGGCAGAGTTGTGGATGGCTTTGTAAATTATTGTTAGTACTTTGAATTTTATACGTTGGGTGAGTGGTAGCCAGTGGAGAGATTGGCAGAGAGGGGCGGAGGACACTGAGCGGTTGGCAAGGTAGATAAGTCTTGCAGCAGCACTCATTATTGACTGAAGGGGGGATAATGCATGCAAAGTTAGTCCAATGAGGAGAGAGTTGCAGTAGTCGAGGCGAGAGATAACCAGAGAGTGAATTAAAAGCTTGGTGGTGTCATTGGTTAAAAAGGGGCGTATTCTAGTGATGTTGCGTAGGCTGAGGCGGCATGATTTGGACAGGGATTGGATGTGGTCTTGAAAGGACAGTTTAGAGTCTAGTGTTACCCCTAGCACCCTGGCATGTGGGGACGCACTAATAGTTGTGCCATTGATCTTAACAGAGAAGTCAGGGGAAGGGGCACGTGGGTGAGGAAATATCATGAGCTCAGTTTTAGATAGATTCAGTTTGAGGAAGTGCTGTGACATCCAGGCTGATATGTCTGTTAGTAAGGCAGTGATCTGTGAGGAGACTGATGGGGTGAGTTGAGGGGTAGAGAGATAGATTTGGGTGTCATCGGCATATAAATGATAGCGGAAACCATGGGATGTGATCAGCTGACCCAGGGAGGATGTGTAGATCGAGAATAGTAGGGGTCCAAGGACAGAACCTCGGGGGACCCTAACGGAAAAAGGAGTTGGAGAGGAGGAAGTGGAGTTGTAAGTGACACTGAAGGTGCGGTGAGATAGGTAAGATTCGAACCAACGGAGAGCAGAGCCATGGAGACTAAGCAAATTGAGTTTTTTGAGGCGGAGGGGGTGATCAACTGTATCAAAGGCAGCGGAGAGGTCCAAGAGTAAAAGTATGGAATAATGACCATTGGTTTTTGCTGTTAGGAAGTTGTTTGTGAGTTTTAGGAGGACAGTTTCTGTGGAGTGGTGTGGACGAAATCCAGACTGAAGGGGATCAAGGTTGTTTTCAGTGAGGTGGTCACTCAGTCGGTTGTAAACTAAACTTTCAAGGATTTTGGAGGCAAAAGGGAGTAAGGAGATGGGTCTTAGGATGTTAAGATTGGTGGGGTCCAGAGTGGCCTTTTTTGGTATGGGAGTGACTAGTGCATGTTTTAGAGGGTTGGGGAAAATGCCAGTAGAGAGGGAGAGGTTGAAGATATGAGTTAAAGAGTGTAGGATAGAGTCAGAGGGTGACTGTAGTAGTTGAGAAGGAATAGGGTCTAGGGTACAGGAGGTTAGGTGGGCGTTAGAGAGAAGTTTAGTGACTTCCTCTATAGTAGCTGGGTTAAATGAGAGTATTGATTGTGCAGGAGGACAAAGAGTATGAGGGGGGTGAAAAATCTGTAGAGAGGAGATCTCGAGACGAATTGTATCAATCTTATTTTTAAAGTGATGAGCAATCTCCTGGGCAGTGAGCAAGTTGGTGGGTGGAGGTAATGGAGGACGAAGTAGAGAGTTAAAGGTAGAAAAGAGTTGACGGGGGCTTCGTGAGAGGTTGTTAAGAGTGATAAAGTAGGTCTGTTTGGCAGTGTGGAGGCAGGAATGGTATTGTTGGAGGGCAGATTTATATTGGCTGAAATCTTGCTGTGACTTAGTCTTACGCCACAGACGCTCAAGAGCGCGGCTCTTTTTTTTGAGGCTTCTGGTATCGTCTGTCTGCCAGGGTTGTAGCGGTCGGGGCCTGATTCTGTGTGTAGTGAGGGGGGCCAAGGTATCTAGGGTGGATGACAGTGAGCTGTTGTATATAGAAGTGGCCAGGTTGGGGCAGGACAAGGATGAGATTTTGTCGTAGAGACAATCTGTAGCAGAAAAAAGAAGAGAAGGGTTAAGATGGCGAAGGTTTCTACGGGTAATTTTTTGGTAGCTGGAAGGCAAGGAGGAGGAAGACAAGGAGAGAATGAAACTAATGAGGTGCTGATCAGAGAGAGGAAAAGGAATGTTAGAGAGGTTGCACAGAGTGCATAGGTAGGCGAATATGAGGTCAAGGCAGTTGCCATCAGAATGAGTAGAAGCATGTGTCCATTGTTTTAGGTCAAAAGAGGAAGTTAGCCTCAGAAAGTTAGAAGTAGCAGGAGTGTCAAGATTAGCAGGGATGTTGAAGTCACCAAGAATGATTGTTGGAATTTCAGAAGAAAGAAAGTAGGGTAGCCAGGCAGAGAAGTGGTCAAGGAAGCTTGATACCGGTCCAGGAGGCCGATAGATCACAGCAATTCTCAAAGAAACTGGAGAAAATAGACAAATACAGTGAGCTTCAAATGAGGAGAGGGATAGAGAAGGTGGTGGATGAAGAACTTGAAAAGTGCTTTGAGGGGATAGGAGGATTCCAACACCCCCTCTTTTTCGTCCACTAGGCCTGGGAGAGTGAGTCCACAGGAGGCCACCGTGGGAGAGGGCAGCCGAGGAAGAGAAGTCAGAATCTTGAAGCCAGGTCTCCGTGATTGCAAGTAGGTTGAAGGAGTTTGTGATAAATAGGTTATGGACAGTGGTAGGTTTGTTTCAAACAGAGCGGGCATTCCAAAGGGCAATATTTTTTCTGTAAATATTTTGCTTGCACCATTTTTATTTTTCTCTTATTAAACGATATTTTAAAATAGTTAACATTACCTCTAATGCACGCCAGAATTTAAATAATCCTTGTCTCTTTGAAGAGCGTTATTATATTGTACATCTCTGAAATCTTCTTGTCTGTCATAGCAGCATGTATTACAGACAAGCCTTAAAAGTAATAATTGTTATTTCAGATATTGTAAATGATTGGTGTTTCCAATAAAACATCTGGTGGCAGCTGTTTGGTGTGCAACAGATCTTCATTCAAACAGTGCCTTCAGATAAAGGTCATATACTTGAATTAAACATGTTTACTTAAAATAAAAATGAAAACTTGCCTTTTCAGTTATTTATTCAACAAAAATAGCAACAGATGTAATGGTGTACTTTTGGAAATAATGAGTACACCATTGGCCTTAGAAGCTGGCATTGTTCTCTGTTGCAGAAATACAAATTGTAGACATTTTCCATAACTGTCCACCAGGCTCTCACATCAAATTTTTACCTCTCAAAATTCCTTCTCTTGTAGGATGTTGTGTTCCCTGCCTAAACTGCTCCATAACATTTTAATATATCAAGGCTTTGACTAGACTAGTCCATAACCCTTTTCTTTCTTTTGACATTCCTTGGTGGATTTGTTAATGTGCTTCAGATCATTACCATGTGGAATGATCCATTTCTGATTTAGCATCACGTTTCAGACAACTTTTCAGCCTCAACTTACCAAGCACACTATATAGTCCACATTTCAGAGTTGACCCCAGCTATAACATTAACACCACCATGCTTTACAGTTGTTAATTGTTAATTTAATTGATTACATTTTATTATCGTTTTTGTACCTTTTTGCCAAGCTGCCTGGCTTGCTTCTATTTTCAAGTTCCTAAGACAGGAAGCTCCAAACTTTCTAAACAAAGGGCCAGTTTACTGACCTTCAGACTTTAGGGGGGCCGGACTGTGGCCAGTGGGGGTAAAAAATGCCCCGACATCAGTGGAAGTAGACAATGCTTCAGACTTGGTGGTCAGTGGGAGAAAAAACAAATACATAGCCCCTGTGAACAGTAGGAGTCGGAAGGGAGGGTTGGGATAGTGCCCCATTGTTGGCGTCAGTTGCAGATATTATGTCCCGCTGTTGGTGCCAGTGGAAGGATTGGTGCCTCATCGTTGGTGTCAGTGGGAGGAATAGTGCCTTGTATTAGTGGGAGGAACAGTGCCCCAAAGCCAGAAAAAGGCAAGCAAAGGGTCCCATCCAGCCTGTGGGCTGCAGTTTGAAGGCCACTGGTCTAAGAGGCGGGTGAAGGTTTCAAGAAAAATCTGGTGTGGTGACTAGAGATGATAAAACTCCATAATTAGGAACTTCTGCTCTGGAAGTCCCATTGATGTCAATAGGAACCTGAAACAGACCCCAAGAATTGTGTATTACAGAGCAGCAAATGATGCAAAATTATGCAGAATGGTTTGGGAAACTCCTGGCAGTGATGCCAGACAAGATGATGGGGCCAGAACACTACCTAAAATAATTTGTTAAAAATTCTACTGGGCAGGGCTAGGACAAGGGAGAGGCAAGATGGGAAGGCGCACAGGCTGCATCTAGGGTGCACCATGCAGCGAGCACCGCATCTCATGCATGCTCCAGACTGGTGGTGGACAAGTAGTGGACCATGACCTCCCCTCTGCCAGGCCACGGCTTTCTTACAACACTCCAACTCTTCATCCCTCTTGCCCCACCCACGCACATCTGATGTGAAAACACACCCTGGATGCACAACCGTCCACTTACCCCCAGCTGGATGCACAACCATCCACTTACCCCCAGCTGCTAGAAGGCAATAAAATTTGCACACTTCCACAGTGCATTGTCCATGAAAACTTTGGGCAGCCAGTGCATGGGGGAACAGACAACAGGCATGCCAAAGCATGTAGGGAGGTATGCCCATCTTCAGCATGCATTAGCAGTGTGGGAGAGGTCGTAGTTCTACATCTTCACATTGGATGCTGGATAACCCTGTCCCACCACTGCTACCCAGGATACAGTTATAGAAGGGTGAGACTCGGTGGCACAGACAGCCAAACTAAGGGTGTCAATGGACAGCAGAAGCAGATACTGTATAAGACATAGTCTTTGGAGCAACCTTTTGGAAATCCAAACTGCTAAATCATCTAAAATCTAACATCTATCTAACATCTGAATTTTAGAGTCAACTTAATGAGTAACACCCAATTTATTGATCTTGTTGGCAAAGAGAAGTTTTTGGTATCCCTACTTTCTAATGAGCTGTTTACAACTCATATGAGTTTGGGAACCTTTGAAATGAGCGTGTAATTTAATTAACATACATTTCCATGGCAACAGCTAAATATGAAATCATAAAGGCTGAGCAGCAATTAGCCTGCTCACTGAGTATATCTTAGCAACCAGCCTCACATGCGACCTTGTAAGATAAGAGCCTTGACCCTAGTATCTTGTCACTGGGGATATTGTAGAGGGCAGGCTGCAAGATAGTATCTAGGTGGAGATTCTCTCTACAGCTTTACACAGGCAGAATTTAAGCTATTTTCATAAAATGTAATAAAGACAGTATTTGCAACTTATTTTAATACCTATACACTGTAAGCACCCAACCATCTATATGAGCTGGTTGAACATCCCATTACAAAATCATGGCCTTGGCCGACTCTCATTTGTTGTTCAAATTCATGCAAAAGGTGTTCAGTAGGGTCAAGACTGTGCAGGTCACTTGAGTTTCTCCATACCACACTGGTAAAACCATGTCTTTATGGGGATGGCTTCATGAACAAGGGTACAGGAACAGAAAACAAGGTTGGAAATGTAAAATGTCTTTATGTGGCTTTAACAATCCCCTTCACTGGAAACACCTGAACTCCAAAATCTGGGAAAGGGTCTACATACTTTTGGTCATATAGGAATTTGTGATGATCAAATGACCACATACTGTAAATCATTGCTTTGGTTGCCCTCTGGCAGTTGACACAGTGTTACCCAAGGCACATGGTATAAGTGGCAGCTGGTCTTCACCAGAGCTCCTGAAAGTGGAGATGAGTCATAGAGTCTAGTGGTCCCAGTGTGCTTTACTGCAACTGTCACCAGTTTCCAGTCCTCAGGATCATCCCACCAAGTGGTAGCAGGAACAGAGACAGCTACAGTGTGGAGGCTGCAGTACAAGAAGATTGGCAGAAGAGTATCCAGGGTCAGGCAGCGGGCTTGGCAGGAAGCAGGCAGAACAGTAGTCAGGTCCAAGCAGGGGTCTTGGCAGACAGCAGGCAAAACAGTAGTCAGCTCCAGGCAGGGGTCTTGGCAGGCAGCCGGCAGAACAATGGTCAGGTCCAGGCAGGGGTCTTGGCAAGCAGCAGGTGCAATAACAGTCAGGTCCAGGCAGGGGTCTTGGCAGGCAGCAGGCTGAAGAGTAGTTGGTCCAGGCAGGGGTTTTGGCAGGCAGCAGGCAGAACAATTCTCAGGTCCAGGCAGGGATCTTGGCAAGCAGCAGGGAGAACAGTACCCAAGTCCAGGAAGGGGTTTTGGCAGGCAGAAGAGCAGTCGGTCCAGGCAGAGGTCTTGGCAGGCAAGAAAATCTGAAAAGATACAACTGACACTCAAGGTAAAAATGTACAAAATTTAATGGATTCATATTAAAATTGACACAAAGTTAACTCCACCAGACACGTGGAGTAAAAGTCAAACATCAAAACATGACATCAGAGTGACTTGACATATCCCTTGTATATATACCACATTAGATATACCAATTCATGGACAAAACATATGTATAGATGGCCCAAGGGGCTGATTTGCACAAAGAACAAGAATAGGCTTGGGCCAAAATTAGATGGTTAAAAAATACATATCCATGAATCGTGCAGCGATCCTTTCCTGGCCGACACGTTTCGCCCTAAGAGAAGGCCTTCTTCAGGGGATCATAGGGAGGATCAGGGTATATAGTCACTATAATGATAAATGCAATAATCAATCACAAATGTGATAAGAGTACATGTGCAAACAAAGACACACATCTCAGATAAATTCATTACATAATTTTTTATACACAAACAGCATAACTGTTATTATATCATCAAACATTATATACATACATATATTGACTCAAAGAATTCCATATAATGCACTGCTAATCGAATACCTGTTATACAGAAATGTGGGCACTAGAGCTTCCAAGCAGATTTCAAAACACGGATTGTCAGGCTGGTAAAATTAGTGCAGTACCTCTGGGTCAAGATTAGTTGGATCACTGATGTCTTGAAAAACCTATAGGAACATAGATATAGTTGCTCTCACTGAAAAAAGGTGTCTAAAGGTCAACCCATCTAGGGAGCCAAACAGAGGAGGAGACAGAGAGCAGGGGACGGCTAGAGAGGCAAACACACCTCATCAGTATATCTAGACGAGTAGGTCTGCAAACCCGACAAACAAATACTTAGAAAATAGATAGGGGGAATAAAGGGGATAAACACAATGAAAAAAAATTCTCGCAAGGTTATTGCCCCCTGCAGGTCAACCAACATAAAAGGGGCCACCTCCAAGCCCATGGGTCGAGCCCTGAGGAAATACTGCAAGATGTAGCTGCAGTGATCACCCTCCAACCAACTTTGGCAGGTTCTTAAGGAGTGGGTTCCATCTGGATTTGGCCTAGGAGAACCTAGGAGTTCCTTGCGCTTGGAGGGTTCAGGGGTTAAGGCCCTTTTTTCTTCAGAGGTCGGTCCATTACTCTACCCTCATGCACTTTTTCATGTTCTGTGATTTCATGGTTCACCTTTTTGTTCACATGGAATCGACAAGCATTGCGGAGCTCCCTAAAAAAAAAATGGTTATTTTGTATGTAAATTTGACTACTTTGTAAGATTCTACATCAAATCTATATCTATATCTATATCTATATATATATATATATATATATATATACAGTGCCTTGTAAAAGTATTCATACCCCTTGACATTTTCCATATTTTGTCATGTTACAACCAAAAATGTAAATGTATTTTATTGGGATTTTATGTGATAGACCAACACAAAGTAGCACATAATTGTGAAGTGGTAGGAAAATAATAAATGGTTTTCAAAATTTTTTACAAATAAATATCTGAAAAATGTGGTGTACATTTATATTCAGCCCCCTTTACTCTGATACCCCTAACTAAAATCTAGTGGAACCAATTGCCTTCAGAAGTCACCTAATTAGTAAATACCACCTGTGTGGAATCAAATCTCAGTATAAATACAGCTGTTCTGTGACACCATCAGAGGTTTGTTAGAGAACCTTAGTGAACAAACCACATCATGAAGGCCAAGCAACACACCAGACAGGTCAGGGATAACATTGTGGAAATGTTTAAAGCAGGGTTGGGTTATAAAAAAATCCCAAGCTTTGACCATCTCAGGGAGAACTGTTTAATCCATCATCCGAAAATGGAAAGGGTATGGCACAACTGCAAACCAACCAAGACATGGCCGTCCACCTAAACTGACAGGCCGGGCAAGGAGAGCATTCATTAGAGAAGCAGCCAAGAGGCCCATGGTAACTCTGGAGGAGCTGCCAAGATCCACAGCTCAGGTGGGAGAATCTGTCCACAGGACAACTATTAATTGTGCACTCCACAAATCTGCCCTTTATGGAAGAGTGGCAAGAAGAAAGCAATTGTTGAAAGAAAGCCATAAGAAGCCCCGTTTGCAGTTTGAGTTTGCGAGAAGCCATGTGGGGGACACAGCAACCATGTGGAAGAAGGTGCTCTGGTCAGATGAGACCAAAATTGAACTTTTTGGCATGAAAGCAAAACGCTATGTGTGGCGGAAAACTAACACTGCACATCACCCTGAACACATCATCCCCATCGTGAAACATGGTGGTGGCAGAATCATGTTGTGGGGATGCTTTTCTTCAGCAGGGACAGGGAAACTGGTCAGAGTTGATGGGAAGATAGATGGAGCCAAATACAGGGCAATCTTAGAAGAAAACCTGTTAGAGTCTGCAAAAGACTTGAGATCGGGGCAGAGGTTCACCTTCCAGCAGGACAAGGACCCTAAGTAAACTGCCATAGCTACAATTGAATGGTTTAGATCAAAGCATATTAATGTGTCAGAATGACCCAGTCAAAGTCCAGACCTAAATCCAATTGAGAATCTGTGGCAAGACTTGAAAATTGCTGTTCACAGATGCTCTCCATCCAACCTGACAGAGGTTGAGCTATTTTGCAAAGAGGAATTGGCAAAAATGTCTCTCTCTAGATGTGCAAAGCTGGTAGAGACATCCCCAAAAAGATTTTCAGCCGTAATTGCAGTGAAAGGTGGTTCTACAAAGCGTTGACTCGGGGGGGGGGGGGGGTGAA
>BLSH010278230.1:452206-466680 GCA_018402905.1 Glandirana rugosa | reverse complement strand
CCCTTAAGACTACACTACCCCTCCTCAGACTACTTTCACACCTTGAGACTACACTTCCCCTCCTCAGACTACCTTCGTCCCTTGAGACTACACTTCCCCTCCTCAGACTACCTTAGTCCCTTGAGACTACAACCATCAGACTCCTCCTCTTCACATCAGAGTTCCCTGATTCCATCAGACTCCTCCCCTTCACATCAGAGTTCCCTGCTTCCATCAGACTCCTCCCCTTCACATCAGAGTTCCACACTTTCATCAGACTCCTCCCCATCACATCAGAATTCCCGGCTTCCATTAGACTCTTCTCCTTCACATCAGAGTTCCCCGCTTCCATCAGACTCCTCCCCTTCACATCAGATTTCCCTGCTTCCTTCAGACTCCTCTTCCCATCAGAGTTCCCCGTTTCCATCAGACTCCTCCCCATCACATCAGAGTTTCCCGCTTCCATCAGACTCCTCCCCTTCACATCAGAGTTCCTCACTTCCATCAGGCTCCTCCCCTTCACATCAGAGTTCCCCGGTTCCATCAGACTCCTCCCCATCACATCAGAGTTTCCCGCTTCCATCAGACTCCTCCCATCACATCAGAGGCCCCCACTTCCATCAAACTCCTCCCCATCACATCAGAGGTCCCTGATTCTATCAGACTCCTGCCCATCACATCAGAGTTCCCCACTTCCATCAAACTTCTCCCCTTCACATCAGAGTTTCCCGCTTCTATCAGACTCCCCTTCACATCAGAGTTCCTCACTTCCATCAGACTCCTCCCCATCACATCAGCGGTCCCCGCTTCCATCAGACTCCTCCTCATCACATCAGAGTTCCCCACTTCCATCAGACTCCTTCCCTTCACAATACAGTTTCCTGTTTCCATCAAATTTCTCCCCTTTACATCAGAGTTCCCCGCTTCCATCAGACTCCTCCCCTTCACATCAGAGTTCCCCACTTCCATCAGACTCCTCTTCACATCAGAGTTCCCCACTTCCATCAGACTCCTCTTCACATCAGAGTTCCCCGCTACCATCAGACTCCTCCCCTTCACATCAGAGTTCCCCGCTTACATCGGACTCCTCCTCTTCACATCAGAGTTCCCCACTACCATCAGACTCCTTCTCTTCACATCAGAGTTCCCCACTTCCATCAGACTCCTCCTCTTCACATCAGAGTTCCCCGCTGCCATCAGACTCCTCCTCTTCACATCAGAGTTCCCCACTTCCATCAGACTCCTCTTCACATCAGAGTTCCCCACTTCCATCAGACTCCTCTTCACATCAGAGTTCCCCGCTACCATCAGACTCCTCCCCTTCACATCAGAGTTCCCCGCTTCCATCGGACTCCTCCTCTTCACATCAGAGTTCCCCACTACCATCAGACTCCTCCTCTTCACATCAGAGTTCCCCACTTCCATCAGACTCCTCCTCTTCACATCAGAGTTCCCCGCTGCCATCAGACTCCTCCTCTTCACATCAGAGTTCCCCACTTCCATCAGACTCCTCCTCTTCACATCAGAGTTCCCCACTTCCATCAGACTCCTCCTCTTCACATCAGAGTTCCCCGCTACCATCAGACTCCTCCTCTTCACATCAGAGTTCCCCACTTCCATCAGACTCCTCCTCTTCTCATCAGAGTTCCCCGCTACCATCAGCCTCCTCCCCTTCCCATCAGAGTTGCCCACTTCCATCAGACTCCTCTTCACATCAAAGTTCCCTGCTTCCATCAGACTCCTCCCCTTCACATCAGAGATCCCTACTTCCATCAGACTCCTCCTCTTCGCATCAGAGTTCCCCGATACCATCAGACTCCTCCCTTTCACATCAGAGTTCCCCACTCCCATTAGACTCCTCCCCTTCACATCAGAGCTCCTCGCTTTCATCAGACTCCTCCCTTTCACATCAGGGTTCCCTTTTCACATCAGAGTCCCTTCTCACAGAAGCCAGACATCACAACAGAGTCCCCCTTTCACATCACAATCACCCCATTCACATCAGAGCCCCCTCTCACATTCAAAACTGCCCATCACATCACAGTTCCCCTTTCACATCTGAGCCCGCTCACATCAGAAGCCCCCCCATAACATCAGAGACCTCATTTCACATCAGAGGCTCCCTTCAATCAGTGGTCCCTCTTTCACATCAGAGTCCCCTCTTGCATCAAATGCCCAAATAACATCAGAATACCCGATCTGAGACCCCTCTTCCCTTCAATCAGAGATCCCCTTTCACATCAGAAGCCCCCCTCCCTTTACAACAGAGTCCTCCTTTCTCATCTGAAGCCCCCCATCACGTCAGAGGTGCTGTAACATAAATGTAAGCGTGTAAGATAGTTTGCCTTAGTGGGATGTGATGTGATCTAAAGAAGTAGTAGAATCATAGATGTAGTCTAATTCTGTGTTATTAAAAATATAGCATTCAATGTCAACAATGCCATTTCATTAGCATTTAAATAGGACCAAGTCAGCTAAGGATCCAGTTGACACCTAGGTGGTAATAAAAATTCCCCAGCAGGGTAAGCAAAAGTTATCATCTTCTTGAAGCTTCAATCAGAAGTCTTAGGGTTTTTGGCTGCAGGGACCCGCAGGGGACCGTTGCAAGGCGCCATACAGTCTACAAACTTAAGATATCAAAATAATACATTTTATATCTCATAAAAGCTGAAATATTAGTGGCAGAGAGATGAAAATAATTATTTTGGATCATACCCATGATGGGCTACCAGTACATATCAAGCTGTATTTGTAGCTTGTTTCGATTCCCAGAAAAACACACAAAACTCTTAGTTGGCGCTGGGTTGCAGCAGGTAGACCGTGTTTGGCACTGTCATGATCGGAGCGACGTGCTGGTGGTGAACATCGTATCCATGACACAGCGGGCAGCGCCATTCTGATCTAATTTTATGCTAGTCATTTCAGAACACTAAACCTCCTATGGGCTGGGAAAGGGACAACCCCCAGGGTTGATTGGCCAGGGACTAAAGCAGCCCACATCCATATTCCACCAAATTGGGGAGCCTGAGCTATGGAAGGTGCCTCCACGAAGTCAGTTCTAAAGTGGGGGCTCTCCATAAATTCTTTGACATATATCTGTCCAGGGATAAGCTGCGGTAACGTAACGTTTATTTCTGTTTTTATTCCTTTTTATTTTCATAGCGAATTGCCAATTGTATGTATTGTCTGTTTATCTTGTTGTATTTTTTGTAAATACTTTTTTCTTTGTATATACTTTTTGCACTGCCCACTGTCGGGATATTAAATGTTTCAATTAATAAGTGACTTCTGTTTACTAACCTAGGACTCATTTTAGTTCCTAAATACTCGGTTTAAGCTACGTGCCAATCGGTATGCAATTGCTCTGTGGGTGGGCAGATTGCATGTAGATTGTGAGCTAACAGATCTGCCAGATGTAGATCTGAGTGTGTGGTGGCTCAGCAGACCAGTCCGCGGATAAACTGTTGGGTGGTGGCAGGCTATCGTTTATTGTGGGTCTGGTGTCTGTGTGTGGACAGTGGGAAGAGTGATTAGCACTGGGGTTTTAGCTTGCAGGATAGATAGGGAAACCCTAGAAGTGTGTACTAATTGCTGGACTGCTCCCCAACTCTTAAGCCTCGTACACACGGTTCAACGGTCGTATGCAACAGGTCATACGAACGACCGTTGTATGCTAATCCGACCGTTAGTACGTGTGATTAGAAAAGCCAACGTACGACGGTCGTACAACAGGAGTTGTATGAGCAAACTAGAAAACTTTGGTAGTATTAACAAGCAGTTATACGACCGTTGTATCGTGTGTACAGAGAAGTAGGTCCAACAAGTTGTACTGTGCAAAACACGCATGCTCAGAAGTCAGGAACGGCCGGACACAAATAACATGCACCTGAACTTTCTCTTTATACCTTCATAACACGTCACTACGTTCGGCTTGGTCGTACGATCGTGTAGTGCATGTCAGTATGCAAGTTACATTATCCAACATACGATTTGGTCCGTTCGGTCGTACGACCGTCGAACCATGTATACGAGGCTTTAGAGTGCACCAGATTGTATGTAAGATTCGTATCTGCCTGTGTGTAGTCAGCCAGCTGGATTGGAGTGGAGTCTCCCTCTAGTGGTAGCCAAAGGTAGTGTGGGCTGTGAAAGTCCAGTGAAGTCTTACTGCAGTACAAGTTTCCCCGTATTCCCTCATATACCCCCAGTCACTGAACGCAAGTCTCGGTTAGCTAGTTGCCGTGGGCGTGTGTGATCCATGACGGAAGCCCCACTCCCTTTACATCAGAGTCCCCCTTTCTCATCAGAACCCCCCCCAATCATATCAGAGTTGCTGTTGCCCAGGTAAAATCTTGCAGCGGTCACATGTGCCCCACAGGCTTTAGTTTGGAGAGCCTTGATCTAGTTCAACCAATAGGAAAAAAATAAATATAAATGAAAAACTTCCATATACAGAATCCTGTAATCACAGCAGATTCAGAGGAAGGAAGAAGAAAAGTAAGGCAAGGTTCCCTATCACAATAGAGTAGGTTCAGTATGGGAGGAAAATGTCCAAGCTTCGTTTATGAGCCCTTTTCATTCATTGGTTTCCAGTTCTTTCAATCATGGAGGCTCATCATCCCCTAGGGTGGTCTGCATGCAAAAAGAACCAGGGCTGGGACAAGGGGTGGGCAGGAGGGTCAGCTGCCCTGCGTACAGCGGACCAAGTGGGCAGAGAATGGACACAGGACAGTAAAGCCATTCTACAGCATCCTTGCCCCGGGCGCTAGAGGAACTTGTCCTGGTACTGAATGGAATGCCCACTCCTCCAGACTGACATCCACCACCCATCATGGCATTGTGATATTTGCATATCTCCTCCCACTGCTTGCATCAGGGCTGAGGGCTCTTGAGAGGAGTACTGAGGCAGGGCGCTGTGATGTTTTCAGGAAGGCCCCTCCCACCAACTATGATCTGCCTGCATTGCATAGAGATGCACAGAGACCCAATGATGTCACTGAGTCTAAAATACGATGGAAATACGTAATGGGAGTGTAAAGGCTTTTTAAAAAAAATGTATTTAGCATGTTGATGAGGAAGGAAAGGAGGAACCAGGGAAGGCAAAATATAAGCAGATTAAACCTCAGCTTTAAGCTACACTCTATACCAAAAGTATTGGGACACCTGCCTTTACGCGAACATTAACTTTAATGGCATCCCAGTCTTAGTCTGTAGGGTTCAATATTGAGTTGGCCCACCCACGCCTAAGACTTCCCTTCACTGGAACTAGGGGGCCAAGCCCAACCCCTGGAAGACATTAAAAAAATGTATTTAGCATGTTGATGAGAAAGGAAAGGAGGAACCAGAGAAGGCAAAATATAAGCAGATTAAACCTCAGCTTTAAGCTACACTATATACCAAAAGTATTGGGACACCTGCCTTTACGCGCACATGAACTTTAATGGCATCCCAGTCTTAGTAGGGTTCAATATTGAGTTGGCCCACCCATGCCTAAGACTTCCCTTCACTGGAACTAGAGGGCCAAGCCCAACCCCTGAAAGACAACCCCACACCATAACCCCCCCTCCACTAAATGATTTGGATCAGTGCACAAAGCAAGGTTGTTTTTCAGGGGTTGGGCTTGACCCCTTAGTTCCAGTGAAGGGAACTTTTAAGGTGTCAGCATACCGAGACATTTCATGCTCCCAACTTTGTGGGAACAGTTTGGGGATGGCCCCTTCCTGTACCAACATGACTGCGCCCCACTTCACAAAGCAAGGCCCATAAAGACATGGAGTGAGTTTGGAGTGGAGGAACTTGACTGGCCTGCACAGAGTCGTGATCTCAACCCAATAGAAAACCTTAGGGATGAATTAGAGTGAAGACTGCGAGCCAGGCCTTCTCGTTCAACATCAGTGCCTGACCTCACAAATGCGCTTCTGGAAGAATGGTCAAACATTCCCATAGACACTCCTAAACCTTGTGGACAGCCTTCCCAGAAGAGTTGAAGCTGCTATACCTGCAAAGGGTGGGTCAACTCAATATTGAACCCTACAGACTAAGACTGGGATGCCATTAAAATTCATGTGTGTGTAAAGGCAGGGGTCACAATACTTTTGACAATATAGTGTGTGTGTGTTAAAGCATCCAAACCTGCATAAGGGACGCTTCTGACCATCTTTTTTCCGATGTGTCTGAGGCCCTGCAGACCCCTACCGCTTCTCAGAATAGGTTTCCATAGACATGAAGCCCGGCATATTCCCTTCTGTACAGGACAAAGAGCCTGCGATGAATAGCCCGGCATCCGCGCTCCATTTTAATTGTCACAGACTGAGCCTCAGTGGGCCCTCAGCCATTCAGAGCAGCGTTTATGCAAGGGGGACTGAAAAGCCTCTAGATGGCCATTGTAGTAAATACGAAGTGGGGACGGGGAAGGGGGTGAAGGAAAATGATCGGGTGAAGGAAAATGACCTGACTACTTTGCCATGCGCACCCCAGGAATTCGCCATAAGCTGGTATCCTTCTGGGAAACAGATTATTTGTATATTTGATTATGGTACAATGTTAACCCTAACAGTGAATTTACCATATTAGATCTCTTTTAGTCTCTTAAATATTCCACTTTGTTATATCTGTGCTGTTGATCCTGCCAGGAATCCTAGGAGAGCTGAACTTGCCAGGAATCTTAGAAGTGCTGATTACTTCCTGTGCTTTCTGCCTATCAGTTACATTGTTTTCAGCACTTTATAAAGACTACAGAACACTTCCCCCCTTGCTAGGGATGAGGAGTCCTATAAATACATTGCAGTGAGTGAGTGGTGTCAACCTCAGACAAGAAATGTACTACTGACAGGAACATCAGGTGAAAGTAAAGGAGAAAAAGAAAATTAATGCGGCCATCACATCTAAGGACCGGTAAGCTTCAATATATTACATTTATGTGCTTGGGTTTAGATACAATAGTGAACCCGTACTTTGTCCATGCTGGGCACTACAATAAATTCACTTTAACTTAGCGCTCCTCAGCAGCATTTAAGGGCAAAACTTGCTTTCCCATTTTGGATAGAATAATAGAGGGTTATAGCCAAGTCAGTTTTTTTCTGTCATCTGTGTCCCCAATGGGTAGATTTCTCTGCACTTCCTGTCCCATAGCCAAATCCCTGGTTGTCACCAAAACGAATGTCTCCGTTGGGAGATTTCCCCACTATTCCTGTCCTGGTGACAAACCCAAAGCTTTGGAATTTTTATTTTTAATTGCACTCCCAGCAGTGGCACTCAATTATTTTTGGGGGGACAGCAAACACACCTTCCAATCACACCTCCCCTCGATCGGCCACGGGTGGCTTCCCCACTGCTGTCCCCTTCTTGACAGCTTCCTGGGCAGCTTCGGCTGCTTCCCAGCTGCTTCTCCTCCTTGGCAGGTTCAGCTGCTTCCCAGCTGCTTCCCCTCCTTGGTGGCTTCCTGGACGGCTTCGGCTGCTTCCCAGCCCCGTCTCCTACTCGGCGGCTTCCCGGGAGGCTTCGGCTGCTTGCCAGTCCTGTCTCCTACTCGGCGGCTTTCCATACAGCTTTGGCTGCTTCGGTGGCTTCCCAGTTGTTTCTCCTCCTCGGCAGCTTCTTGGGCGGCTACAGCTGCTTCCCAGCTGCTTCTCTTTCTTGGCGGCTTCCCAGCTGCTTATCCTCCTTAGTAGCTTCCAGGGTGGCTTTGGCTGCTTCCCAGCTGCTTCTCCTCCTCGGCGGCTTCCCAGCTGCTTCTCTTCCTTGGCAGCTTCCCGGGCAGCTTCCCAGCTGCTTCTCCTCCTTGGCGGCTTCAGCTGCTTCCCAGCTGCTTCTCCTCTTTGGCTGCTTCAGCTGCTTCCCAGCTGCTTCTCCTCCTTGGCGGCTTTGGCTGCTTCCCAGTTGCTCCTCCTTGGCTGCTTCCCAGTTGCTTCTCTACCTCAACGGCTTCCCGGGTATCTTCGGCTGCTTCCCAGCTGCTTTTCATTGGCGGCTTCGGCTGCTTCCCAGCTGCCCCTCTTCCTCGGCGGCTTTGGCCGCTTTCCAGCTGCTTCTCCTCCCTGGCAGCTTTGGCGGCTTCCCAGCTGTTTCTCCTCCTCTGTGGCTTTCGGGGCGGCTTCGGCTGCTTCCCAGCTGCTTCTCCTCGGCGGCTTGGACTGCTTCTCAGCTGCTTCTCCTCGGCGGCTTCCCAGCTGCTTCTCCTCCTTGGTGGCTTCCCGGGTGGCTTCGGCTGCTTCCCATCTGCTTCTCCTCCTTGGCGGCTATGGGGGCTTCCCAACTGCTTCTCCTCCTTGGCGGCTTCCCGGGTGGCTTCGGCTGCTTCCCAGTTGTTTCTCCTCCTCGGCAGCTTCAGGTGCTTCCCAGCTGCTTCTCCTCGGCGGCTTCTGCTGCTTCCCAGCTGCTTCTCCTCTTCAGCGGCTTCCCAGCTGCTTCTCCTCTGCGACTTCCCGGGCGGCTTCCCCGGTGGCTTTGGCTGCTTCCCAGCTGCTTCTACTCCTTGGAGGCTTCGGCTGCTTCCCAGCTGCTTCTCTTCCCCGGCGGCTTTGGCTGCTTCCCAGCTGTTTCTCCTTGGCGGCTTCCAGGGTGGCTTCGGCTGCTTCCTACCTGCTTCTCATCCTCTGCGGCTTTGGCTGCTTCCCAGCTGCTTCTCCTCCTCTGTGGCTTTCGGGGCGGCTTCGGCTGCTTCCCAGCTGCTTCTCCTCGGCGGCTTGGACTCCTCAGCTGCTTCTCCTCGGCGGCTTCCCAGCTGCTTCTCCTCCTTGGTGGCTTCCCGGGTGGCTTCGGCTGCTTCCCATCTGCTTCTCCTCCTTGGCGGCTATGGGGGCTTCCCAACTGCTTCTCCTCCTCGGCGGCTTCCCGGGTGGCTTCGGCTGCTTCCCAGTTGTTTCTCCTCCTCGGCAGCTTCAGGTGCTTCCCAGCTGCTTCTCCTCTGCGGCTTCTGCTGCTTCCCAGCTGCTTCTCCTCTTCAGCGGCTTCCCAGCTGCTTCTCCTCTGCGACTTCCCGGGCGGCTTCCCCGGTGGCTTTGGCTGCTTCCCAGCTGCTTCTACTCCTTGGAGGCTTCGGCTGCTTCCCAGCTGCTTCTCTTCCCCGGCGGCTTTGGCTGCTTCCCAGCTGTTTCTCCTTGGCGGCTTCCAGGGTGGCTTCGGCTGCTTCCTACCTGCTTCTCATCCTCTGCGGCTTTGGCTGCTTCCCAGCTGCTTCTCCTCCTCTGTGGCTTTCGGGGCGGCTTCGGCTGCTTCCCAGCTGCTTCTCCTCAGCTGCTTCCCCGGCGGCTTGAGCTGCTTCCCAGATGCTTATCCTCCTCGGCGGCTTCCCAGCTGCTTCTCCTCCTTGGTGGCTTCTCAGCTGCTTCTCCTCCTCAGCAGCTTTGCGGGCGGCTTCGGCTGATTGCCAGCTGCTTCTCCTCCTCGGTGGCTTCGGCTGCTTCTCCTCCTCGACGGCTTCCTGGGCGGCTTTGGCTGCTTCCCAGCTGCTTCTCCTCTGCGGCTTCCCCAGCAGCTTCAGCTGCTTCCCCAACTGCTTCTCCTCCTTGGCAGCTTCCCAGCTGCTTCTTCTCCTCGGCGGCTTTCCGGATGGCTTCAGCTGCTTCCCATCTGCTTCTCCTCCTCTGCGGCTTCCCAGCTGCTTCTCCTCCTCTGAAACTTCCCAGCTGCTTCTCCTCCTCAGCGGCTTAGGCAGCTTCCCAGCTGCTTCTTCTTGGCGACTTTGGCAGCTTCCTAGCTGCTTCTCCTCCTCGACGGCTTCTCAGGTGGCTTTGGCTGCTTCCCAGATTCTTTTCCTTGGTGGCTTCAGCAGCTGCCCAGCTGCTTCTCTTTCTTGGCAGCTTCAGCTGCTTCCCTGCTGCTTCTGCTCCTCAGCAGCTTTGCCTGCTTCCCAGCTGCTTCTCTTCCCTGGCAGCTTTGGCGGTTTCCCAGCTGCTTCTCCTCGGCGGCTTCCCAGCTGCTTCTCCTCCTCGGCGGCTTCCCATCTGCTTCTCCTCCTCCTCGACGTCAGCGGCTTCCCAGCTGCTTCTCCTCCTCTGCAGCTTTGACTTCTTCCCAGCTGCTTCTCCTTCTTCGCAGCTTCCCGAGTGGCTTTGGCTGCTTCCCAGGTGCTTCTCCTCCTCGGCGTCTTCCAAGCTGCTTCTCCTCGTCAGCGGCTTCCCAGCTGCTTCTTTTCCTCTGCGGCTTCCCGGATGGCTTCAGCTGCCGATTGGCCGGGAGGAGAAGCAGGAAGACAATAGTGAATATTAATTCACACAAGTGGGTGCGCTCAGTGTGCAGAGCACTTCCCAGCTGCTTTTCATTGGCGGCTCCGGCTGCTTCCCAGCTGCCCCTCTTCCTCTGCGGCTTTGGCTGCTTTCCAGCTGCTTCTCCTCCCTGGCAGCTTTGGCGGCTTCCCAGCTGCTTCTCCTCCTGGGCGGCTTCCCGGGCGGCTTCAGCTGCTTCTCCTCAGTGGCTTAGGCTGCTTCTTAGCTGTTTCTCCTCCTCATCGGCTTTCGGGGTGGATTCGGCTTCTTTTCAGCTGCTTCTCCTCGGCGGCTTGGACTGCTTCCCAGCTGCTTCACCTCCTCGGCGGCTTCCCAGCTGCTTGTCCTCCTTGGTGGCTTCCCGGGTGGCTTCAGCTGCTTCCCATCTGCTTCTCCTCCTCGGCGGCTTTGGCGGCTTCCCAACTGCTTCTTCTCCTCGGCGGTTTCCTGGGCGGCTTCGGCTGCTTCCCAGTTGTTTCTCCTCCTCAGCAGCTATGGGTGCTTCCCAGGTGTTTCCCAGGTGTTTCTCCTCCTTGGCAACTTCGGGTGCTTCCCAGCTGCTTCTCCCCGGCGGCTTCTGCTGCTTTGCAGCTGCATTTCCTCCTCAGCGGCTTCCCAGCTGCTTCTCCTCGGCGACTACTCGGACGGCTTCCCCGGCGGCTACGGCTGCTTCCCAGCTGCTTCTACTCCTTGGCGGCTTCAGCTGCTTCCCAGCTGCTTCTCCTCCCCAGCGGCTTTGGCTACTTCCCAGCTGCTTCTCCTCCTCGGTGGCTTCCTGGGTGGCTTCGGCTGCTTCCTAGCTGCTTCTCGTCCTCTGTGGCTTTGGCTGCTTCCCAGCTGCTTCTCCTCCTCGGTGGCTTCCTGGGCGGCTTCGGCTGCTTCCCAGCTGTTTCTTCTCAGATGCTTCCCCGGTGGCTTGAGCTGCTTCCCAGCTGCTTATCCTCCTTGGGGGCTTCCCAGCTGCTTCTCCTCCTTGGTGGCTTTGGTGGCTTCTCAGCTGCTTCTTCTCCTCGGCGGCTTCGGATACTTCCCATCTGCTTCTCCTCGGCGGCTTTGGCGGCTTCCCAACTGCTTCTCCTCCTCGGCGGCTTCCCAACTGCTTCTTCTCCTCCTCGGCGGCTTCCCGGGTGGCTTCGGCTGCTTCCCAGTTGTTTCTCCTCCTCGGCAGCTTTGGGTGCTTCCCAGCTGCTTCTCCTCTGCGGCTTCTGCTGCTTCCCAGCTGCTTTTCCTCCTCAGTGGCTTCCCAGCTGCTTCTCCTTGGCGACTTCCTGGGCGGCTTCCCGGGCGGCTTCCCCAGCTGCTTCTACCCCTTGGTGGCTTCGGCTGCTTCCCAGCTGCTTCTCCTCCCCAGCGGCTTCGGCTGCTTCCTAGCTGCTTCTCGTCCTCGGCGGCTTTGGCTACTTCCCAGCTGCTTCTCCTTCTCGGCGGCTTCCCGGGCGGCTTTGGCTGCTTCCCCAGCTGCTTCTCCTCAGCTGCTTCCCCGGTGGCTTGAGCTGCTTCCCAGCTGCTTATCCTCCTTGGCGGCTTCCAAGCTGCTTCTCCTCCTTGGCAGCTTCCCAGGCGGCTTCGGCTGCTTCCAAGCTGCTTCTCTTCCTCTGGCACCTTCCTGGGCGGCTTTGGCTGCATCCCAGCTGCTTCTCCTCTGCGGCTTCCCCGGCAGCTTCAGCTGCTTCCCAGCTGCTTCTCCTCCTTGGCAGCTTCCCAGCTGCTTCTTCTCCTCGGCGGCTTCCTGGATGGCTTTGGCTGCTTCCCATCTGCTTCTCCTCCTCTGCGGCTTCCCAGCTGCTTCTCCTCCTTGGCAGCTTCCCCACTGCTTCTCCTCCTCAGCGGCTTCGGCAGCTTCCCAGCTGCTTCTCCTTGGCAACATTGGCGGCTTCCTAGCTGCTTCTTCTCCTCGACGGCTTCCCGGGTGGCTTTGGATGCTTCCCAGCTTTTTTTCCTTGGCTGCTTCTCCTCCTCGGCATCTTCAGCTGTTTCCTAGCTGCTTCTCCTCCCTGGCAGCTTTGGTGGCTTTCCAGCTGCTTCTCCTCCTCAGCGGCTTCCCAGCTGCTTCTCCTCCTCGGCGGCTTCCCAGCTGCTTCTTTTCCTCTGTGGCTTCAGCTGTTTCCTAGCTGCTTCTCCTCCCTGGCAGCTTTGGTGGCTTTCCCAGCTGCTTCTCCTCCTCAGTGGCTTCCAAGCTGCTTCTCCTCCTCGGCAGTTTCCCAGGCAGCTTCCCCGCTGCTTCTCCTCCTGGCCAATCCAGCCACTTCTCCTCCTGGCCAATCCAGTTTTAAGATCAGCTTCATGATTGGCCGCGAGGAGAAGCAGGAAGACATTATTTTTTCACAATATTTTTTTTTTTTTGCATACTGTCACCAGTGCAATACAAGGTCAGTATGTGACTGCTGTGGCAGTGATCAGGGGCACTGACTGGTTACAGTATGTTAAATAATATATATATATTCAATTTGTTAAACATTTTTTTTCACTTTTTTAACATTGTTTTTTATTTTTGCTAATTATTTCTCCATACTTTCATCAGAGTAGTTCAGTGTCACCATAGTAACACTGTACTACTCGGGGGGAAGGTGATCAGGGATTTTTACACTTTGATTGCTGTTACATGTTTTATACTGTCACGAATGGCTTACATTCATAACATCTGTGATTACTAGTGATCTGTGATTGGCTACACCTAATCACATGGTACAGGGTGCTGTGACTGGTGCAGGTACCATGTGATAGCTGTAGGCCATTCACAGCATACAGTAGGTAACACAGCTGTTATCAATGAATTCATTCAGCTTTGTTAACATTGCGATCATGTGATCGCATTGAGATGACATGATCACTGGGCCACAAGTACCGGAATCCGCAATCCGCTGTGTCTGGTGCACACAGCAGTCGCAGGAGTGGCACGCCACATGCTCCTAACCCACGAGTACCGGGACAAATGCCACGAATACCAGGATCCTCAGTCCACTGTATCCGGTGGATACAACAGTCACAGGAGTGGCACGCCACGAGCCCCTAACCCACGAGTACCTGGACAAATGCCACGAGTACCAGGATCCTCAGTTGTTTGTATCCGGTGGATACAAAAGTCGCGGGATTGGCACACCACACGCTCCTAACCCACGAGTACCGGGACAAAAGCCACGAGTACCAGGATCCTCAGGCCACTGTATCCGGTGGATACAGCAGTCGCAGGAGTGGCACACCACGCGCCCCTAACCCACGAGTACCGGGACAAATACCAGGAGTACCAGGATCCTCAGTCCGCTGTGTCTGGTGGATACAGCAGTCGCAGGAATGGCACGCCACGTGCCCCTAACCCACGAAAACCGGAACAAATGCCACAAGTACCAGGATCCTGAGTCCGCTGTATGCGGTGGATGCAACAGTTGCAGGAGTGGCATGTCATGTGCCCCTAACCCACGAGCATCGGGACAAATGCCATGAGTACCAGAATCCTCAGTCCCCATGCCCCTGACCTGGAACAAGCGGGATGACGTACATGTACTGTATGTGATCAAGCCTGCCTATGCCGCCCCCCACACACACACAGTAAAAGTATTGTGGGCAGTCGGCAAGTGATTAAAAAACAACATATGTACTCTTTATTATCTTACATAATGACTAAGTCATTGGTGAATAAACCGGTCCAGAGCAAAAAAATTGCTCTACTCCCATTTATTCACCTGGAATGAGAACTACATTAGTTAAAGTCCCATAACGCGCCTTTTGACACTTTTCTGTTGCTTTTAAGCCCAACTGAAGCTTCCAATTTCATCACTGCAAGGCATTCAGGCTGCATGCGCAGTAATAAATATGGATGTCTTTTTGATTTTTTTTTTCTAACCACTATTAGGGTTGAGCGGCAGTCCAACTCTCCAATGTAGGGCATGACTGGCGTATGGCTGATGCTATGGCTGCCACAACCTCCTACTTCATAACTTGTAAAACCCAATACCACCTTTTTAGAAAATACGCAACACACACTTTGGATTTAAATGGCCGTAGCAGCCCTTTATTAACAACCACAAAATTAACACAAACATATTCCATTCTCATAACACTAAACTATGTCTCAGGTTATTGAAGGCAGGTTTTTACTATCGCATTGGCTGTACCACCAACCACTTAAGCATCCTGGCCCCTAGTCGCAGTTCCACCGGCTCAGGGACAAACTTATTACCATTTTCACTTGATGCAGCCGGATGACGATAGTCCATTACTTCCTTAGTAGGGAAGGTACCCATACCGAGATAGGCCCAACCCGTTAAACTCCAATGTACTCTAATTATTAAGCAT
>BLSH010278230.1:428836-446408 GCA_018402905.1 Glandirana rugosa | reverse complement strand
TAAAAAATTTTATTTTCAAAGTTTACACGTCTAGATGTATGAGACTCCCTTTTTACCAGAAAAATACAAGATATATATTTCGACTTTAATTTCACACACAGTTCGGTCTTGAAATATAAAGTTATCTACACCCGGAGACAAACTAAAAGAAAAATGAATGACAAATTACGTTAATCGTAATTTTTCTTATCCGGACCTTGACTTTCACGTCGCAATTCACCTCCCGGATGTACTGACCCAACGACCCGTCCGATCTTGACCCCCTACCAATACATCGGGACCAGTCCATTAAACGAATAACCCACTGTTTACCTGACCAGGGCTACATAACCATCCCCCAGTTCTAGCCTGCCCAGCAACCCAGTCATGTAGGCCCTCCACTTAACGCTGCACTTTCAGTTCCAGGCCTATTCTTTTTAATGCTAATTGCATTAAACAGTAAGTAAAAAGAAAATCAAACAGAGGCCCACATCTATTGAAATATAAAGTTCTGGCTTGACACACACTTTAATTTCAGCTTTATATATAGAACATAAAAAGACCATTTTTCCCTCAGAGTATGTAGATCTGCACATTTGAAACTTTTATTTTAAAAAATGCATACTTTAATAAAGAACAAAAACCTTCACAAAAGGAATAATAAAGAATTTAAGGTATATATATTAGACAATTTAGCACCTTCACTCCAGGGTCTTGGATCAGAATAGTTGATAATTAGATGACTACGGGATGCATTAAAGATCCAGTATTAGCCCATATATTTTAGATGTGACCTTCTCTAATTCAGCAGCGGCTCTCTTGTCATAAGAAATGAAAAGAAGCAAATTGATGAGAAGATGCAGTATATGAAGATATAAGTGGATTCTGCTGGAGGAACAACCCGTGATTCTGGTTAAAGGAAAAAAAAAGAATGAAACTATGGGTAAATCTAAAGTTTTGAGTTCAAAAAACAATAACAGGCACTACCGCGCTACTACTTCCGCGGACCTTAACAATAAAATGTGAAGGGATTGCTGCTCAGCACTTCAATAGTACCCCAAATACTACAAACATATATACACAATAATTATAGTTATAACACCATATAAAAATCTATGATAAAATTTCATAAAGTGCCCCCTAGTGGCTAAAATAGGAAATATCACTCAATAATATATGTGATAATAAATAAATAAATAGATCGGTGAAAAAAATTAAATAACCATAATCATATAAAAAGCATGATATATAATAAAACCAGCGTCACACTGCATAAATAAAGTGATAAGTGTCCATAAGGATGCTTAGTGAAATAAACTCAGTGATGTAACTCCTGCTTGACAATAGTGCATGATCACTGCCACCAACAGGAATCCAAATAAGTGTCTTGAATGTAGAAAAAGGTGCTTCCAAAATGTGCAGGCACACACCACCACCCGATATACTGTGCTCACCTCCAGGAGCGACCCCAACTTGGGCCAAGTCACACGGTCCCCAATGGGGTACAATCCTCCTCACACGTAAGAGCGTGGTGTGTTTCAGAGTAACAGAGATCCAAATGGCATATAAAAACAGAGAAATCTCACATAGCGCTGACTCATTTAAAATAGATGCTTTAATAAAAAAAAAGGTATACAAACACTCACATGGCAATGTGTACTACCACCGCTACACTGGGGTAATGCATTCGGCATAAATCACTATGGTAACTGTATAGCAGAGTGCCCACGGCTGCTGGTGGTGCAAAGACAATGATGCCTGAACGTCACGTAGCTCCTTACTGACGCGTTTCGTCACTGGTCATGTGACTTTATCCCCTTGATAACGCGTATGCTGCCATGTATTGGCGTCAGGAAAGGAAGATTACGGTAAGTATTTGATACAATTTTCCATTTTCCTGACGCCAACATGGCAGCATACATATGATAAATAATGAACTTTTGAGAGGGAGGGTTTAATGTTGCAAACTTAGTCTTTGACAATAGACAAAGAAGCTTGGATAGTTTTCCTCCCAAACTCTACTGTAGTAAGAGCTGTTGGATCCACCCTGTAACGTTTTAAGAATGTATGATGGGATGACCAGCTAGCCACTTTGCAGACTGTCTTCAGAGACACTCCTTCAGGAGCTGCCCAAGAAGAGCACATTGCCCCGGTTGAGTGAGCTCTAACCTCCAGGAGGATCCTTCCAGGCCGCTCTATACGCCCGATGAATAGCTTTTACTATCCAGGCCAGGATGGCTCTGGCTGAGGCCTCTTTCCCTTTAAATTTTCCAGTAGGTATGATGAAAAGACTGTCAGAACATCTGAATGCAGGAGTAGCCTGGAGATAGGCTTTGAGGGCTTTGGAATGTCCAACTCCTGCAGATCAGGATCTGATTCTGCTGGGAAGGCGAGAAGCATCCATTCACTGGAGAGATGAAATATCAATGCCCCTTTGGGACAAAGTGATCCAATAGTCTCAGCACAGCCCTATCTGGAAGAACATGGAATCAGGTTTGGCTGTCCCCAATGCTTTGAGTTTGACACCCTTCCCCCGAAGTTATGGCTATTAGGAAAGCCAATTTTAAAAAAGGTGATATCCCATAATGAACAGTCTTCCATTGGAGCACAAGGAGGGTTTGCTAGAGGACTACCGCCAGGTCCCATTGAGGGAACCTGTTTCTATTAGGAGGGCGTAGTCTAAGTACCGCTCTCATGAAATAGCAAGTTTGCTGCCCATTTTATTGGGTAAAAGCCTAGATGGCTAAAATTTGCACCTTAAAGCAGTTGTCTACCCATCGATTTGATTGTGTCAAAAAAAGAGTTAATATTTCCGGCATGCTGGAAATGCTTGCTGTCTCCTTGGTTGTGCTCTCAACCAAACTAGCAAACCACCCAATGGTGGTGTCCTAATGGATCACATGTGCAGCATCATGACAGTTACAGATTAAATGTCCCCCAAGGCAAACCTGAGGAACTGTTGGTATGACTGAAGAATGGGACATGCAGGTAGGCACTGTCTCTGTCCACCTAAATCAATCAGCCTCTTGGTTGAATTATCTGGAATATGGTTTGGAGAGACTCCATCTTGAATCTCTCTACACGGATAAATTGGTTCAGATTCTTGAGGTCGATCACTGGTCTGAAGCCCCCTGCTTTTTTTTTTTTCTCTCTTCAATCAGGAAGAGTGGTAAGTAAAAGCCTGTAAACCATTAACAGGCCGAGACTGATAGGATTGCCCCTTGAGGAAACACAATGTTGATGTACTCCTGAAGAGCAGCCAACTTCAGGTGTAACTGGGTTGTCTTGGTGGGGGTGAAGGAGTATTCCAGAGGCTGTCATTTGAACAGCCAATAATGGCCTTGCGCCACTGTAGACTGAACCCACTGAACTTGGTAGTGGGCTTGCCAGACCTGGGCAAATTTAAGCAGCCTGGCTCCCCCCCGACTCCACCCTGGGAGGGTCTGGTATCTAAAGGGCTTCTGGGTGCCTGAGGTAGCCGTAAGGTCGCTAGCCCGCTGTGATCTAAGGAAGGTTGATTGAGTACCCCCTCAACCCCTTCTGGAGTCCTTGGCAGGGCGGAAACCTCAGAAATCCCAGTACCTGCTTGGCGCCCTTCTGATTGGTGGAGCCTGGATCTCCGATCTTGGGGAAGAAGGCCTGATCTTTCCTCCTGTAACCCTGGAGCTAGGAGTCTCCAGCTTTTGACCAGACAGCACCTTCCCATCAAAACGCAGCTTGCAGCAGTTCTGCTTTGAGGATGGGCCAGCCACCCAAGGGCTTGAGCCACAAATCTTGTTTTGGCTGTGACTGAACCAAGCATAGCTCTGGAAGACCATCGCATGATGTCTATAGCTGTCTCTCCCACAAAGTCCGCCAAGAGTTCTATCTCTTCAAGTGCCTTGACGATTTGAAACTTAGGCAGCTGGATTTAAATCGCATATTCCAGGTTATGCGTCTACACTTTCATAGCAGCTGCTATGGATGACCAAGCTACGGCGGGCTTACAAGCACCTCCTGCCGCGAGGTAGGACTTTCTCAAGTCTGCGTCAATGTGTCTAACTAAGACATTATGAAAAGAGCAAGAGTCTTCCTTTGGCAGTGTCACATTCTTGGCCAGTCTAGAAACTGCCACATCCACCATCAGTGGGTTAGATAAAAAGGTACCAACTTCTCCGTGAGTGGATACAATTTCTGCGACCACTTAGTTGATGGCGATTTTCTTTCGCCTTTTCCCCATTACTGCCTTAATGAATGGTGGCACCATTGCAAACTCCAAGCCTGAACCATCAGGATCCACAGCCGAGGAGGGGGCGGGATCTTCTGTCTGGAAGGTTGGCTGTAATACTGGGTCTGGGGAATCAACCCGCCTAATCTGCTGGGCTGGCGTCACCCTTCAAGTGCCTGGTACCTCTCTAGTTAGAGGAGGTTTAATGGCTGGGTTTAGCCCAGGTGCAGGGTCCACACCATGTTTGTCCACTTCATTCTTGGTTGTCTGAGACGACCGGAAGATTCTGCCAGGGAGTTTTGGACTACTCTCCTGAGCAAGATTGACCTCTGCTGACTCTCATACTCCTGGTCTACTGGCAAAATTAGCTTTCCTGGCATAGGGTCATCGCCATATGACCAACACTTCTTTCCTTTTGGGCGCTGAGCCCTTGGAGGAGAAGCTATGCGCTCCTTGTACTGTACTGGAGTCTGCCAGGACTTGGAGGAGTCACTCTCTGCCCTGGAAATTTCCTGATGGTCCAGAGGGTCTCCGGACCTCCTAAAGCGGGAGTGTAAGCGGCCAGGGCTAAAATAGACAGCAAGGCATGCTCATCAGGGCAGAAT
The DNA here is from genome assembly GCA_018402905.1 of Glandirana rugosa. Classification (NCBI taxonomy): domain Eukaryota; kingdom Metazoa; phylum Chordata; class Amphibia; order Anura; family Ranidae; genus Glandirana; species Glandirana rugosa. Next base: position 441,617 of record BLSH010278230.1, on the reverse strand, counting down.
GCACTCTTTTCTCCCGCGTCTTCTTACTTACCCAAAAGTGGCCCTTACCTGATAGTGCGGTGGTCTTGGTTTTGTGATGTTAGGCTCATGCTGGCAGAAGAACCGAAAGGTGCAAATGCGACTGCATGGTAATAGAGAGAAATAAGGGAAGCGAGAGGGAGAGAGAGAGAGAGAGAGGGGGGGGGGTATTTACACACACACACACATATATACAGAAGAGCAGAAGACGCCGCAGAGAAGGAGAAGAAAGAAGACCCCTCAGAAGATGGAAGACCCCGCAAAAGAGCCGAAGAAAGAAGAGCCAGAGAGGGGAGAATATAATATTTTAAAAAGCTGTGTGGTGTTTTTTGTACATATTTCTTTCCAGGTAAATGGGTAGGGGTACGATGTACCCCATACTCATTTACATAGGGTGGGGGGCCGGCATCTGGGGGCCCCCTTGTTAAAGGGGGCTTCCAGATTCCGATAAGTCCCCGCCCGCAGACCCCGACAACCACCTGCCAGGGTTGTCGGGAAGAGGCCCTTGTCCTCATCAACATGGGGACAAGGTGCTTTGAGGTGGGGGGCGCAGAGCCCCCCCCCTGCCTCGAAGCACCCATACTCCCCATGTTGAGGGCACGCGGCCTGGTATGGTCCAGGAGGGGGGGCACTCACTTGTCCCCACCCCTTTCCTGGCCTGCCGGGCTGCGTGCTCGGATAAGGGTCTGGTATAGATTTTGGGGGGACCCCACGCCGGTTTTTCAGCATGGGGGTTCCCCTAAAACTCACACCAGACGAAAGGGCCTGGTATGCTCCTGGAGGGGGACTCCATGCCATTTTTTTTTTTTTTAATTTAGCGTGGAGTTTCCCTTCATGATCCCCAGAGCACAAGGTGCCTGGCATTGTCGGGATCAAAGTCGGATCCCTGTTCACAGACAAACGGTCCGACTTTGACCCTATGTAGGACCGTAAATCACACAGCAAAGTAGGATCAAAGTCGGACCGTTTTTTTGTCGGATAGTGTAAACCCAGCCTTAGAGACATGAGAGCAAGAGAAAGAAAAAAGTTTTATAAAAAACTGACAGACCTGGAAAGAGTTCCATAGGAGAGAAGACGTCATGCAGTCCCAGCTGCTGGATCCGGACTCCAAAGCAGGTATGCCACAAGAGGGATATCGTCTCTGATTAGAGAACACCTCGGCCCCAAAAGACCACCAGAAGGGGCTCCCCACCTTGTTGGTGCTTTTAGCGACCTAAGATGTGGGACCGCACACTGGGAGAGGCTTGAACCCAGGCGGACTCCGACATAGTCGGCAGGTAAGAGCTTCTCTTTATCCGAACGGTCTTGTAGGTGTTGATCTTTGAGGACAAAAAGGAGAATGGGGGAGGTAGCTCTCAGTCAGACTTTTATAGAGCTAATCAGGTCCTGTGGGTGGATATAGGGGCGGAGCTATATCATATGTATGCTGCCATGTTGGCGTCAGGAAAAAGGGATAACAGCGATCCTGCAGGTGGAATCAAATTTTGTAAAAGGCACAAGAGAGTATTGAGAGTTTGTACCCTAGAACAACTGTAGGAATATCGTAATTTTCACATTCACCTCTCCTGGGATTCAGTGCTGGGTCCCCTCTCTGATGCATGACCACTGGCATTTAAAGTTTCACTCAGAGCGCCAACACAGTGACCAATCAGGAGACAGCCTGTACCACAGTCTCTACAGTAACTCTAACTACACCCCCGGTCCCCATGTTATCTAATGATTCCAAGTGCACGCCATGTCTCCAAGTGCATGTGCCACTCTGCAATCCATTGACTCCAAGTCTGCCCCATGTGTGCCCCCCATGTCTCCAAATGTGCCCCAGTGCGCCCCATATCAAGCAGTGATTCCAAGTGGGCCCCTGTGCACCCTTGTGTCTCCAAGTGCTCCCCAGTATGCCCTATGTCCCTCACTGACTCCTAGTGCACCCCTGTGCACCTCCATGCCTCTAAAGGCCCGTACACACTGTACAACAATTGGCCAACAACGGTTGTCCGACTGTAATCTGGTGGTTAGTACGCATGATCCAACAGCCAATTTCCACTTGTTGGCCAACAGAAGTTGGCTGACAAGACTAGAAAACTTTTGTTGGCCAACAAGGCGATGGCCAATTGTTAGAATACACATATAGCTGCACCACCCTGCTAACAATGAATCTTCATAATCAAAAAATCACCTGTAAACAATATTAAATGCGCATAAACCTTAACAAACAAAGTGACAAGTGCTAAAATAAATTCAATTAAACATTAAAATTTCATATATCATAAACGTATACATTTAAAGTGACAAATGCTGTGATACAGTTCAATTATAGTCCATCACAATAAGTGATTCATAAAGTGCTTGGTGCTGTATGATGGACTGTAGTGCTCCAAAAAAAAAGTGCTCAAAAGACAATCTGTGGTCTTTTGATGTTTAATTGAATTTATTTTAGCACTTGTCACTTTATTTGTTAAGGTTTATGCACATTTAATATCGTTTACAGGTGATTTTTTGATTATGAAGATTCATTGTTAGCAGGGTGGCGCAGTTATATGTGTATTCTAATTTAAGCAGAGCTTCTAAAGGAACTGTGCACAGCAGCAGCCTCCAGAAGCATAGACCGATTATTGGACCCTCTAGAGAGGGAACTTTAATCTGGTTATGCAATTATTGTGATATCTGTAGCGCAGATTATTGGTTTATCAGTTGGCCAATTGTTGGCTCGTGTGTACAGAAGCTGGCCCAACAAAAAGTTGGAAGTGCAAACATGCGTGCTTGGAATCCAGGAAGTGTTCGGTCGTGTAAACCTGTGTTCATAATTCACAAATGGAGAAAACACCACACAATTCCTGCGCTTGGATGTATAAACCAATAGAGTAGGCCTGACCAGGGATGCAGTTTTTTATATATGCAACTTCCCCTCTTTTATGTGCACTAGAAGATCTTGCTGCCCTCTTCAGGACCATGGGAATCCGAAAACATTAGAGAAGGATACAAAAGAGAGAGGGGCGCACCGACCTTGTGCAACACCATAAAACCATTTATTTAAAAATTAAAATCCAGCATAAAATATACTCACAAGCGGAGCAGTGTCAAAGGCACGTAGGTAATATACAGTGACATCAGTCTATCACCACCACAGCTATGGAGGATCCAGATGGCATCATTCGCAAGCCTAACGCGTTTCCAGGGCAAACCCTCTTCTTCAGAGCCCCCTCTGGAGGGGGCTCTGAAGAAGAGGGCTCGCCCTGGAAACGAGTTAGCCTTGCGAATGATGCCATCTGGATCCTCCATAGCTGTGGTGGCGATAGACTATATAGGTATATTACCTACATGCCTTTGACACTGCTCCGCTTGTGAGTATATTTTATGCTGGATTTTCATTTTTAAATAAATGGTTTTATGGTGTTGCACAAGGTCGGTGCGCCCCTCTCATTTTTGTATCCTTCCATAATTCACAAATCACATTCTCCTGAACTTCCTCTTTATACGCTGGTAACACATCACTACGTTCGGCTTTGTTGGCCGATTACTTGACTACCGTCAGTACGCTAGACACAACTGCCAACAGCCAATTTGGACAAAAGTTGGACGTTCGGTTGGGCAATATCTGCACATGTGTACAGGGTTTAAGTGTGCCCCAATATGCCCTGTGTCATCCAGTGACTCTGAATGTTTCTTTATGCACCCCATATCTCCAAGTAGGTCTCTGTGTGTCCTAGGCAATCCAGTGACTCCAAGGGTGTCCCTGTGCACCCTATGTCTTCAAGTGTGTCTTAAAGTGAGTCCTGTGTCATTCAGTAACTTTAAGTATGCCCCTGTGCACCCCCTGTCTCCAAGTGAGCCCCAGTGTGTCCCATGTGATCCAGTGATTCAAGTGTGCCCCTCTGCACCCCTATGTCTCCAAGTGAGCTCCAGTGCACCCCCATGTCATTCAGTGATTCTAAGTGGGCCCCTGTGTCTCCAAGTGCCGCACAGTATGCCCTATGTGACTCCAAGTGCATCCTTCTGTACCTCCATGCCTCTAAGTGCACCCAAATATGTCCTGTGTCATCCAATGGCTTAGGGGGGGCCCTTGCACACTGTTTCTTCAAGTGTATCCCATGTCATCCAGTGACTTTAAGTTTGCCCCTTTGCATCCCATGTCTGCAAGTGAGCTCCAGTGTGCCCCATGTCATCCAGTGACTCCCAAGTGCATCCCTGTGCGCTTTCATGCCTCTAAGTGCATCCCAATATGCCTTTTATTATCCAGTGACTCTAAATGGTCCTTTATGCACCCCCATATCTCTAAGTGAGTCTCTGTGTGTCTTTGGTCACCCAGTGACTTCAAAGGTGTCCCTGTACACCCTGTGTCTTCAAGTGTGTCCCATGTCATTCAGTGATTTTAAATATGCCCCTATGCACCCCATGTCTCTAATTGAGCCCCAGTGTGCTCCATGTGATCCAGTGATTTAAGCAGGCCCCTTTGCACCTCTGTGTCTTCAAGTGAGTCCCAGTGCACCCCCATGTCATCCAGTGATTCCAAATGGGCTCTTTTGCACCATTGTGTCTCCAAGTAAGCCCCAGTATGCACCGTGTCATGCGGTGACTTCAAGTGTGCCCCCTGTGTCTCCAAGTGCCCCCAGTACACACACTATGTCATTCACTGTGTCCAAGTGCACTCTTGTTCATCTCTGTGCCTCTAAGTGCACCCTAATGTACCCTGTACCATCCAGTGAATCCAAGTGTTTCCCTGTGCATCCCTGTGTCACCAAGTGAGTCTCTGGGGAGTCACCAGGGATGGTGAGAACCCCTTATAATGGGTACAGCAGGTGTGCAGACCTAGGACCTTAGCTCATCGATGTTGGGAGCCCTTCATTATGGGCACAGCAGATGTGCAGATCTGGGAACTCAGCACAGGGATGGTGGAAACCCCTCATAATGGGCACAGCAGGTGTACAGACCTGGGAACTCAGCACGGGGATGGTGGGAACCCCTCATAATGGACACAGCAGGTGTACAGACACAGAAACTCAGCACAGGGATAGTGGGAACCCCTCATAATGGGCACAGCAGGTGTACAGACCCAGGAACTCAGAACAGGGATGGTGGGAACCCCTCATAATAGGCACAGCAGGTGTACAGACCCAGGAACTCAGCACAGGGGTGGTGGGAACCCCTCATCATGGGCACAGCAGGTGTACAGACCCAGAAACTCAGCACAGGGATAGTGGGAACCCCTCATAATGGGCACAGCAGATGTTCAGATCTGGGAATGCAGCACATGGATGGTGGGAACCCCCCATTATGGGCACTGTAGGTATGCAAACTCTGCATGAGACATAGGACTTGTCACCAGACACAGAAATTTCAGTTTTGTGTAGGCTGAACCTTTAAGAACAATACTTCCACCCAGTATGCAGGAGAATATAAAGTATTTGAGAAGCGTGTTTTATTTTAATGTTATGTTATTTATACCCTGTGTGGTCTAATATTTCCTTTTCATCTAAAATAACAATGTGATCTTTATTAATCCTAAAAGTACCATGCCTGAAATGCAGCAATTTCAGCAGGCGCCAAAATAGATGGCGTCCAATATTCGCTGTCACACCACCGGTCATGCTTGACGGCGGGTCACAGAAAATGGGGGGGGGGGGGTCTTTTTAGAGGGGCCTCATATTGACAGGCTGTGATTGCGGTATAATGCGCTGCCGTTTTTTGTGAGAGCCACAAGTAGGTTGGCATGGTAATGAACCTTAAATATCTAGGACAGAGAAGCCCATTCCGTGTGACATTTACATTGTAATTCCAAACGCCGCCCTGTCGCCGCAGAATGAAATTTGCACTTGGGGATTTAAAAAAAACAAGTGACTTTGCATGTAATCAGCCAATTAACGCTTCACGGGGACGCCTGATACGAGTGGTAATGTGATACCATTTAAATGTCAGTCGGAAACTTGTTTAAAGGGAATTATAGCCTTTTCTATTTTTTTTTTCATACATGTGAATGAGATCAGCTCAGTATTAATTCTCCTTTTCAATTTTTGAAAACTTTCTTTCCATTTATAGTTTGTGAGCAAAGGTATACATATAGCCATGTTGTTTATTACAGATGCAGCTTTGCTTCCTCCTGTGTAGTTCTACATAGTGGTTGTGCTTTACTGCTCCTTCTCACAATAATACAAGTCTATGGGGTCTATTTAAAAAAGAGAAAATTGCATAGATATTCTTCCAGCAAATCTGCATGTACATTCTGTGCAAATTGGGCAAAAATGAAAGTTTTTTTAGGCTATTTTCTCTTCTGAACAAATATACTTTTATGATGGGTAGTAGTACAATACCACACTATAGCCACTAGATGGAGCTGAGGAGCATAGGAAATACATGTGTCTTTCTAACAAGAGATACAATGTAACAATTCTCGAGGACATTAAAGCACAGAGGTGTAACCAATTGCTGACCAGGCCTTTTTCTGAAACTTGTTTAACCACTTCAATACCAGGCACTTAGAACACTTCCCTACCAGACCAATTTTCAGCTTTCAGTGCTGCTGCGACGATTGCGCGGTCATGCGACGCTGTACCCAAACAAAATTAACATTTTGTTCCCACAAATAGAGCTTTCTTTTGGTGGTATTTGATCACCCCTGCGTTATTTTTGTAAATAAGTACATTTTCTCCTTCACTCCTTATTCTTTTTAAATCATAATGACAACAGAAACTACCCAAATGACCCTGATCAAAAGATTACATACCCTGGTGATTTTGGCCTGATAACATGCACACAAGATGACACAAAGGGGTTTGAATGGCTATTAAAGGTAACCATCCTCACTTGTGATCTGCATTCTTATAATTAGTGTGTGTGTATAAAAGGTCATTGAGTTTCTGGACTCCTGACAGACCCTTGCACTTTTCATCCAGTGCTGCACTGGCGTTTCTGGATTCTGAGTCATGGGGAAAGCAAAATACTTGTCAAAGGATCTGCGGGAAAAGGTAGTTCAACTGTATAAATCAGGAAAGGGATATAAAAGATATCCAAGGAAATGAGAATGTCAATCAGCAGTGTTCAAACTCTAATCAAGAAGTGGAAAATGAGGGGTTCTGTTGAAACCAAACCACGGTAGACCAACTATAATTTCAGCAACAACTGCCAGGAAAATTGTTCGGGATGCAAAGAAAAATCCACAAATAACTTCAGGACTCTCTGAGAATATGTGGTGTGGCTGTTTCAAGATGCACAATAAGGAGGCACTTGAAGAAAGATGGGCTGCATGTTCGAGTTGCCAGAAGAAAGCCATTACTACACAAATGCCACAAAGTATCCCGCGTACAATACACCAAACAGCACAGAGACAAGCCTCAAACCTTCTGGCACAAAGTCATTTGGAGTGATGAGACCAAAATTGAGCTTTTTGGCCACAACCATAAATTCTACATTTGGAGAGGAGTCAACAAGGCCTGTGAAACACGGAGGTGGTGTTTTGGGGATATGTTAGCTACAAAGGCAAGGTAAAGCCTCATGCACAAATACCACAAAAGACTTTAAGCTGTCATTGATGTTAAAGGGGTCAATACACGGTATTAAGAACTGGGGTATTTAGATTTAAAAAGAGTAAACACAGTTGATTAATAATAAATGGGTTCAGCCAAACACTAACCATGAGTGACCATTTCTCCATGTCCATGTACAGTATAGTATGCACTCAATACTTGGTCATGGCTCCTTTTGCATGAATTGCTGCATGAATGTGGCGTGGCATGGAGGTGATCAGCCTGTGGCACTGCTGAGGTATTATGGAAGTCCAGGTTGCTTTGATAGTGGCCTTCAGCTCATCTGCATTGTTGGGTCTGTGGTCTGTCCTCTGCTGGTGTTGGTCCACTGTGCTTTATCAAGTCCAAAGTCAGCGCAGCCCTCTACCAGGAAATTCTAGAGCACTTCATGCTTGCCTCTGCTGACCAACTTTATGGAGATGCTGATTTCATTTTCCAGCAGGACTTGGCACCTGCCCATACTGCCAAAAGTACCATTACCTGGTTTAATGATCATGGTATCACTGTGCTTGATTGACCAGCAAATTCGCCACCAGACCCAACAATGCAGACACGCTGAAGGCCACTATCAGAGCAACCTGGGCTTCCATAACCCCTCAGCAGTGGCACAGGCTGATCGCCTCTATGCCGCATTGATACAGTAATTCATGTAAAAGGAGCCCCGACCAAGTATGGAGTGCATACTATACTGTACATGGACATACTTTTCAGTAAGCCAACATTACTCTATTAAAAATACTTTTTTTTTAATTGGTCTTATGTAATATTCTAATTTTAGTTACTGAATTTTGGGTTTTCACTAGCTGTAAGCCACCATCCTCAAAATTAAAATAAATAAATGCTTGAAATATATCACTCTGTGTGTAACGCATCTATATAATATATGAGTTTCACTTTTTGAATTGAATTATTGAAACAAATTAACTCTTTGATGATATTCTAATTTTGTGTGCGTATGTATATGTGTATATATACTGTATATATTTTTTTTTTCCCGGCAGAGACCTTAGAGAATAAAATCGCGGTGTCACATGGTTTTTGCGCAGCGTCTTTCATACACAATTGTTTTGGAAAAAATACAGTGTAATGAATTAAAAGAAAACCAAAACATAATATATACCACAATTTTTGGTATAATATGAAAGATGATGTTACGCTGAGTAACTAGATACCTAACATGTCATGCTTTAAAATTGTGCGCACTCGTGGAATGGCGCCAAACTACAGTACTTAACGACATGACAGAGATAAGTGGACGCCATCTTTGCTTCGCTCACTTCTGTACCCAGCCGCTGCCAGCACCAGATTGGTTTTTGGGCTTCCCAATTCACCAGGTAAGCCCAAAAGAGCTACCACCCTAAAGAGGTAGAAGGGGGCCCCCCTTCCAAAACTTCCAACAGTTAACCCGCGGCGAATCCACTGCTCAGGCCACTTTTATGAGAAGTGATACTGAGGTTATGGCATCTAGCTTCAGCCATAGCCTTCTTTTTTAACGTCAAAGTAATGACGTATTTTCCCAGTTAGGCGGTCGGCAAGTGGTATTTGCTACAATTTAATAGATACAATGTAACACTTCTAGACAACATTAGGATTTAAATAATGATCACATTTATTTACTAATTTTCTCTTGAATTTTTACATTTAATCTGTTGTTACAAAGACACCTGTGTTTTCCTATCCTCTTCAGCTCCATCTAGTGGACATAAGGTGGTATTTTACTACTGCCTGTACTAAAAGAACATTTGTTCAGAAGATAAATTAGCCTGAAACCAGAACTGAAAGGGTAACTCCACTTTCGTGGGGAAAAAAATAGCAAATAAAGAAAAAATAACATAGCGTGTACAATTGCGATAAAAGTCATATTGTAATTCAATGTTATTAAAAATGACCTTTCCTTTTCAATCTGCAGCCGTTGTAATTTTTAATAAATGCCATGCAATATAGCTACCTGGAGGCGTTCTGTACACAGAGTGTGTACTGACTACTCCCCAGAAACATCATTTCCTGCTTGTGTGATTGGCTCACCAATTTTCCCAGAAGTCTGCCTAAGATACAAGTCAGATTTCAGGCATCCCCTGCAACAAAAATGTCATTTTTGCAGAGATACTTCCAATAGGAACCATCTAAAGGGATGCAGGCCCAGCAGATGTCCTCATTAGTGCTCTGCAGGTGCACAGCAAACTGCTAATTATGAAATCACTCCCATTAGACCCACTTAGCAGAGAGGCACAGAGGAACAAAAAGGGATTTCTTCAGAATAACAAAAGGTAGGCATCTGCAACAAAGTTTGTTATAATTCTTGCAATGTACATAAATCACCCAGGGGGGAATGTTTTTTTCTCAATAAAAGTGGAGTTATGAAAATTAAAGTTATGAGAGACATAAACCATTAAAAGCGGCACCACATCCAAAATAATGTGTAAAAGTAGGAAAAAGGAAGGGCACCTGGACTGTGGAGGTGCCGCTTGGTTGAAAGAAAAGAATGCTCTATAATATAGTTTTTAAAATTGGATCATTTATTGTAGAAATTAAGACATAAAAGCCATAATGGCAACATTTATAAAACATGTAACTTATGTGAATGCTATATAAGCACATCTCCCCATGTATGTGAGCCATAGAATATCATATAGCCACAGACGAGGTTGGCCTGAATACCAAAAGTTGAATGCATCAGTGAAGTCTCTTGGGTAGAAGGAAGAGGCCACCTCCTAGGTCAGTATGATGGTACCAACTGAGTCGCTACGCATTTTGCCAAAGGCTTCCTCAGGGGATTTTGTTGGTAATATGATAATTATGGGGATGTGAGTGGAGAGCCATAGCAGAAAAATATATCTTTAAAGCACTCCTCAAAAGCAAAATGCTAAGCAGGTCAGCGTGGTTGGGTCCCACCAGGGGGACTAGGGTCCCAAGGTCCCTGTTCCCTAGGGTTGTTTTGACTGCCGCCGATCCTGGCAGTAGAAACCCCTCTGTGTGTCAAAGGTGGTATTAGCAGACGCTCTGCTAATTTTAAAAATTTTATTGAGCATTCTTTTCTTTCAACTTGAGGTTTAAGCGGCACCTCCACAGTCCAGTTGCCCTTCCTTTTTCCTAAAAGTGGAGTTACGCTTTAACTGTATCTGAGCAATCTGAGCACCACAAATGCTTTTTAATTCTTTTTTAATGTTCAAAGTAAACTCCCCCATGCATCCATGTCTCCATGCTTTATTTTGTTGTGAAATCACTTTAAACGATTCCCGACCGGCTCGTGTACATTTACTGCTGCAGAGTGGCAGCGTTCGCCATCTTTAAACAGCAGCTTGCGCATGTGCGGCTAGCAGGCGGGAGCTCTCGTGCCCCCCGCACTCTGCAGGAGTTTGCCCGCGGCTTGGGCGGACCCGATGTCCGCCGACGAGCCGCGATTGCTTCCTACTAAACGAAAACGGGGAACCATCGATGTAAACAGGGCGGTTCCCCGGCTGTCAGGGACCATATAAGAGATCTACTGATCCCTGTCACTGGGATCAGTTAAATTTCTTATGCCCCTGACAGCCCAGCCCCCTCACAGTTAGAACACGTCTAGGGAACACAGTTAACCCCTAGAAAAAAAAATTGTAAAAACGCCAGAAATTAATTCTCATGGTTTGTAAATGGGGCAACTTTTGCACAAACCAATCAATAAATGCTGATTGCGATTTTTTTTTTAACAAAAATATTAGGAAGAATATAAATCGGCCAAAACCAATGAATACATTTGTTTTTTTTATATATATTTTTTTTTTTTGGATTTGTATTTTAGCAAAAAGTAAGAAATATTGTTTTTTTCTGCAAAATTGTCGCTCTTGTTTTGTTTATAGCGGTGATCAGAAATGACGCATAGGTGATCAAATACCACCAAAATAAAGCTCTATTTGTGGGAAAAAAGGACGCAAATTTTGTTTGGTTATAACGTCGCACGACCACGCAATTGTCAGTTAAAGCGTTGCAGTGCCGAATCGCAAAAAGTACTCCGGTCCTACAGTGGGAAATCCTTCCGGGGCTGAAGTGGTTAAAAAACACTTAGCTAGCATTTCTAGACACAGCCATCTTGAGTAAGCGCAGAAGATTCACCTAGCATTTATTTGCTGTAATCCATCTGCCCTTAGCTCCGGCATTCAGAGAGAAGGATGTGCTCAGCTGAGAAAGCCCCTCCTCCAGATGAAAGAAAAAAAAAAGGCCATCAAGACTCCTGGGATGTATGACAACATATGCCTAGGCCATAAACCAAAAAGTAACTGAAAAAAATGTAAAAAAGAAAAATGAATTAAAATTAAATTATTGTATGACAGCTGTAAAACAGCCAATGCATTTTGGCCATCAGGCCTTAGTCATGGCTCATGGCCTGGCGCACGAAACGCGTTGGCTGTTTTACAGCTGTTATACATGTTTTTCAATAAAGGATAACCCTTGTTGGATGCCATTCTGAGTGCCAACTTCTCATTTTGTGATTTGTGTTACTTGAGACAGCTGCAGCCTGCAGGTCAGAGCAATGGGCAGAGCTGGGATGTGAGAAGGTGGAAGAGCTTACACACCTATATTAGCTTTATGTATTCCCTGCGTTATGGTAAAATACGTCCTAGTTTTTGTATAGCCCGTTGGATCAAGTGAGGTAACTTTAAGAGGGGGTAACAATTATACTTCACTCAATCCAGTGCTGTTCCCATTTCTAGCGGTTCTCTCTTCTCTCCCTGCATTCGTAGGACAGAGAGGCAGAAGCAGGAGCCATTGTCTCCTGCTGATGTCAATCAAATCAAGTGAGCAGAGAGTGGGGAGTTGGACTAAGCTGTGCTGTGTGTGTCTATGGATGCACACAGCCCAGCTTGGGAGTGCCCATAGCAACTGGCTTACCATGGTGGTGCATGGAGAAGAGGTGGAGCCAACAGCACAGGTGGGGGACCCCAGAGGTTTGGGGCCACTCTGTGCAATACATTGCACAGAGCAGATAAGTATAACTTTTTTTGTTGTTTTTGTTTTAAATCTTAACCTTTATAATCAATTTAACCACTTCAGCCCCAGAAGGTTTAACCCCCTTCATGACCAGGCCATTTTTTGCGATACGGCACTGCGTTACTTTAACTGAAATTTGCGCAGTTGTGCGACGTTGTGCCCAAATAAAATTGATGTCCTTTTTTCCCCACAAATAGAGCTTTCTTTTGTTGGTAGGGGTGGACACGACAACCGAGGTGGAGAAGAGGTACGTGGTGGTACCATTCGGTCAACGATACCCGTGA
>BLSH010278230.1:411519-422392 GCA_018402905.1 Glandirana rugosa | reverse complement strand
GGAAAAACAAAGGTAATTCTAGTGACCACAAGTTCGTTTCCTGGTGTACTCCGAGAAACCAGTCATTTTTTTTTTTTTTCAGAGAGGATGAATAAAAGAAAGGGAAAAGACGTTAAAATAAAGTATAGTAAAAAATAAAATAAAAGTAGAGGAGGAGAGTATTAACGAGTTTGAACATAAACAAAAAGGTATATCTAAGGACCACGAACTGAACTCCTAGTGTACTCCGGGAATCCGGGTACCAGTCTCTCCGTTGGAGTTTTATGTTTTGTAAAGAAGAAGAAAGGAAAGGGAAAAGAAAAAGAAGGGAAAAAAAGAAGAGAAAAGAAGAAGAAGAAATGTTTTGTATTTTGAGGTTGCCTCTCTGACCATGGGCCTAAGGGCCTCATGTGATCCTCAAGTCAAGCACCAGGAATCTATATGGAAAAACAAATACAAGTTTGAGCAATTATGAGAGGAGGAGATGAAAATAAAATAAAAAATGATATGAAATAAAATTGCAGAAAAGGGAAAGAAAATAAGTAGGAGAGACTTTTTTTTTTTTTTACTGACCAAAGAGCCTCATGTGGTCCTTTGCTTGAACACCAGTGATCTTAATGGAAACAAAAAGGTGTAAGTTTGAGCAATCATTAGAGGAGGAGGTGCCTTGTATACCTGCTCCCTTGGATTTCCTGTGTACCTACCCAGCCTGTCTTGACCTGCTCTTCCTGATTCCACGGCTTTGACCCCTTGGCTTGTCTCCTGGCCTTGCTTCTGCCTGCTCCTTTGTATCTGACCTTGGATTGGCTTACAGACTCTGCCTTGCCCTGCCTCCTGTGTATGACCCAGCTTGTTCCAGTTCATCCTATCTGCTTCGGACTGTCTCCTGTATTTGACCACCGGCCTGGCTCCTGGCTCTGCTCTCCAGTCTGCTCCATTGCCCGGAATGTCCGGATCCTGTCAAGCACGCCTGCCTTACAGCACATCCAGCCTGCTCAGCCATCCCCAGCATCCAGTCTCCAGCAACCAGACGAACCGTGATTCTGTGGGCACCTCACTCCCTGTTCCATCTCCAGGGGTGTGCTGCACTCAGCCGCAAGGGGAGCCCTCCCAGCATCTTGGCCTCCAACCGGTACGTGACACGGGTCCTGAGACCCAGTTGACCGGGAGTCCTTAGTCCTGATTGGCTGGGAGGAGAAGTGACCGCCAGGACTCAGGAGGAGATGGGGGGAAGCCACCGAAGCCATGACCATAATGGGGTAATTGGAGGGCTGGCAGGGGACAGGCGAGCGATGCGGTGAAGGGGGGAAGTGTTGAAGGATCGTGCAAGCACCGGGGGTGTCTGGCTGGCTGGGGGGAGGTGCTCACCGGCCACCCCCCCAAGCAAGTTGAGTGCCAGCCACCACTGTTTCTGACTATGTACCAAAGGGCCTCATATGATCCTCAGGTTAAGCACCTGGAATAAGGGTGGAAAAAAAGTGTTAGTTTGAGCAATCATGAGACGAAATGAAAATGAAAAGAGAAGAAAGAAAAAAAGTAAAGAGGGAAAGGAAAGAAGAAGGAGAATGGCTTTGTGTTTTGATGTTACCTCTCTGCAGAGGCATCGCTTGAAGCTTGTGGGCCCCGATGCAAAAGCTGACCTGGGTCCTCCCCATTACCGTCTGCTGCTTTTACAGCGTGCTTGCCCCGTCACTCTGCGCAGGTGAAACTGGAAACTCAGAGTGGCAAGGATGGGCCTTGGCAAGCCCCGGAGTTCACTGAATTACCTACACAAGGTGACACAGCGAGCACTTTTACCCAGGGACACCATGTAATACGGAGCAGACAACCTCTGAAAGGGTGGAGACCTACCTGAATAATATGAGAGCGATCAAAGATCTCTGGGGGTTCAGCTTCCTTATTTAAGAAATTAACCACCAAGGCCAAGCTTAATATTAGGGAAAATTCAGATGATGGGTAGGAGTGTGGTCTGGGGTCTGGGCAGAAGGCAAACTAGAAGCTCTGGACTAGATTACAGAGCTCATATGGGGCCCTAGGAGACACAAGGCGTATTGGACCTGGATTCTGTTTCCAGGTTTTTGTGGTTGTATATGCTGGATTTTTCAATGAGAGCAGGGAGCCATGGGCCCCCTGGTGCTAAATAGAGGCTTGCTATGGCAACCTCTGCACCCCTTTATGCTACGCCCATGCCTCTCTGACCATGTACAAAAGAGCCTCATGTGGTCCTCTGGTTGAACACCAGGGATCTGAATCAAAAAAAGGTGTAAATCTGAGAAATCATGAGAGGAGGAGATGAAAATGAAATAAATTAAAATAAAAGAGAAAGGAAAGAAGGAGAAATACTTTGTGTTTTGATGTTGCCTCTCTCACCATGTACCAAAGAACCTCGGGTGAGCACCGGGAATCTGGATGGGAAAAACAAGTGCAAGTTTGAGCAATCATGAAAAAAGAAGATGAAGAGAAAATGAAATGAAATAAAATAAAAAATAAAATAAAATATGAAGGAAAGAGAAAGTATAAAAAAAAAAAGAACATCTTTATATTTTGATGTCACCTCTCTGACCATACAGCTCTAAGCACTACTCAAGAAATTCATGCTCCCTAATAAACCCCTCTGGAATTCATCATCTTTGGAAAGGAAAATATTACAGAAAAATGTCTGAAAGACGAAGCTTTGCCTGTGGAATAATTACGGTAGAAAACAGGATGATATCAAACAAAAAAAAATGAATAATAAGTGTGTTCTGTCAATTAAAAGAAAACATTAGCAAAATCTCGGAAAATGGCAAACGTAGCGGCGCACAGCACGGGAGGGGAACAGTGGGAGGTTTTGTAATCCTCCAGTTTATAAAAAAAGTAATTTAAAAGAGTAATTTAAAAAATTGATGTTCTAAAGAAACGGCTAGGAACTCTGTGTAATTTCTGGTATTAAATACATTTGTAATAAGTAGAGGCTAAAAAAAGTAAAAGTGTCACAAGCACTGAGAAATGAGGGGAAGGAGCCCAGGATGTGTGTATTTTCTAGAAGTGCTGCAGAGGATACAACAATGTTACATTATTTACATACATAATGGGATTCTTTTTATTAGCAGAATAGAGATAAGCAAATGAGATGTAACCACCCATTAAATCAATGCTATCTGCAAAATAGTGCCCATTCTAACCAATCTCCTTCCCCCACCCATGGCATTTAAAAGGGATTTCTAAAGTGTGTGTCCAGCCCATCCTTTTTTTCTTAGTTTTGGAACAGGATTATCCCTTATGTACAGTAGACTAAGAGAGGGAGGGGCCATACTAGGGGCCAATCAGGTGTGCTGTGTGCACATGTGCCACAGATGGAGGGAGGAGAGTGATTACTTCATCAGTCTGTTGCTGCTCTTTCATTGTCCAATCACATGCTGGGGGCGGAGATGTGACCCAGCTGTATTGTCTAAATGCAGAAGAGAATTATGAAGTCAGCAACCTTGCTGAGCTGTCTGCCAGGACTGGCTGGGTAATATTACAAGTTGTTTTGCAGGTAATACAGCTTCAACATATCTATGTATTACACCTACTGTACATATTTAGCAGTTTGCCTGGAGTTCGGCTTTAACTGCTTGCCGAGTGCCTCTCTTATAAGTACAGCGGCAAAGCGGCCTCTCTGCCATGGAGCACGTATCAGATACATGATCCAGAACCTCTGGATAGGGGTGCCCGCCACCCCGGCTGTGCTGTGACTAGTTACAGCATGAGCCGATCAGCGAGTGCCGGCCAATGATTGACGAGTGCCGGCACTCGCTGATCAGCTCCATCATTCAGGGAAGGGAGCTCTGTGTTGCAAACAACACAGATCTCTGAATACTGATAGACAATCATGCTGTTTTTATTCCCTGACAAGCAGGGGAAAAAAACAGCAAGATCATTAGACCCCTTTCACACTGAGGCGCTTTTCAGGTGCTTTCATGCTAAAAAAAAGCTCACGAAAACCTATTTCCATTAAAATCAATGAATGCTTTCACACCGGAGCAGTGCGCTGGCAAGGCAGTGAAAAAACGCTCCTCTTCATTGAAGTGAATAGAAAGCTCTTCAAAAGCGCCTAAAAAGCTCTTTAAAAGCGCTCAGTGTTTTACTAGCAGTTCAGAAGCACCTCAGTGTGAAAGGGGCCTTAGTAAAAGCACCACATTACACATAGTTAAAGCGGTAGTAAACCCCCAAGTACTATTATTACCTACAGGTAAGCCTATAATAAGGCTTACCTGTAGGTAAAAGGAATATCTACTAAACCTACATGGTTTAGGAGATATTCGCCCTGCATGCAGCCGCTGACATTAGCGGCGCATGCGCTCTGATGATCCGGCAGAGGCGGCTGGCAAATCAGAGCTGGCAGCCAGAACGAAGAGCTCCCGCACACACGTGCAGGAGTGACGTCACGCGGCTCCAGCCACTCACAGCGCCGGAGCCGCGTACCTGGAAGAAAGAAGAGGACCATCATGTCAGCTCCCTCAGCGCTGACCGACTCGGGCATCAGGGGCCTCGTTCTAAGGTAAGTATTTCATAATATGTTAACGTATTATGCTATTGTCTTGCAGGATTGCTTTTTTTTTTCAGGCGGGTTTAAGCGCATATTTAATACCTTGATCGCCCCTAGATGTTAACCCCTTGCCAGCCAGTGTCATTAGTACAGCGAAAGTATATATAGCGTTAGCACTGATCACTGTATTAGTGTCACTGGTGATGTCAATGTCAGTTAGTGTACCCCCCGCCCAGCATCCGCTAGTGTCCGATTGCCCGCCATACTATCATAGTCCCACTAAAATGTCAGGAATACACAATAAGAATATCGGCGGAAAATTTCCGTTCTGCAAACGATCGGCCAAGCATGATGCCCAACAAGTAATACCCGATATCATGAACGAAAAATACTGATTGAAAAAAATGGAAAATTTGTGTTGCATCGTTTGCAAAGGAATGATATTCTATGCGTTGGTGTAAAGGTCGGCAGTAAAAAATCTCTTGAACATATCACGCATGAGCAGAACATTTTTGACCACCGACCACTCGCCGGTCGAGCGATCGGCCGATTTTCTATCCGTGTATTCCTGCAACATTTTCGACTACTGACGGCTGTTTCGCTGGTCGGCGGTCGAGCGATCTACCGATTTTCTAACCATGTATTTCTGCTGTTAGTCGCTGATCACCGCCATTACCAGTATAGAAAATAAATAAATGAAAATTCCAGTATCTACACCAGACGCTGTAACTTTCATGCAAACCAAATAATATATACTTTTTTATTTTATTTTTTACCGAAGACATGTAGCTGAATACATTTTGGCCTAAATTCATGAAGACATCTGGTTTTTTATTTTTTTTAATTGGATATGATTTTATAGCAGAAAATAAAAAAAATATTGTTTTTTCACAATTTTCCATCTTTTTTCTTTATATCGCAAACATTTTTTTAAAAACACAGTGGGGATCAAATATCACCAAAAAAAGGCTCTATTTATGTGAAACAAATACATACATTTAATTTGCAAATTAAATAATAACATAACATAGCATAACAATAGCAATAAAATAGCACAAAATTCCCTGGTTTTGAAGGGGGTAAAATCTTCCAGAGGTCAGATGGTTAACTCCCCATGTATGCCTATGGGCTAGCAAGTATACCATGAAAAACATCAACAAAGGGCCTCCCCTCTCCAGGGATTGGCTGCTTTCTGAGAAATATTTGTAAATTAGTGGCTGTTTCTCTTATTCTATTTTCTAGAAACTTCCTCCAGAAGCAGACAGGAGCAATCAACCACTCACCTTAGGGTAACCTGGCCAGACCAAAAAGAATAAAACAGATTATGGCTCTACTGAGTACAGGGAAGCCAAAACTAAATTTAGCTTAGTTAGGGCAGGGAGCTAAACGGGATCAGGGCTGCCATTATAAATAATGGGGTCCCATATAGCCTACCTGATAGCCCCCCGAATTACAAAAATTACAATTTTAAATGATTTTGTTTATTTTTTTTTTTTTACAATACTGTTGAAAAGGGGGCCTTGGATGAAATGTCAGGTCTAAACAAACCCCTGAAGGTGAATGAACCTGTTCATTCATAAACTGAAGCATAGTAAACACTGTTTACTATGCTCAGTTATCAATGGACACAGAAACGATCGATACCGATTGCTCACTGTGTCCAATTCGGAAAAGGAAGGGGCTGACAATTGACATATTTACTGGCCCCTTCCCCCACTCTCCATCCGCCTCTGTACCCCCAGCAGCCAGCAGGAAAGGGAAGCCAGCAGCGCTGTGGGGGGACAGGGGGGGGGGGCGGGCACACAGGGGGGAATCAGATGTGGGCAGCACAGGAAGAGGGATTGGTGCAGCGGAATGGGAGGGATATTACAGTTACAATGCACTGTGTCTGTGTTTCTCCCTCCTGTAGCTGAACGCTGAGGGGAGGGAGACAGGAAGAAACCAGCTTTCAACTGCTGGAGGGATAGACACAGACACAGTGCATCATTCTGTAATTGTTCTCCCATCTCGCTGCACCGATCTCCCTGCTATCCAGGTCCCCCCAGTGTCTGTGTCTGTCCCACCAGCAGCTGAAAATCAGTGGGAGGGAGAGAGGGAGAAAATGGCTCTCAGCTTCTAAAGGGAGAGCCATAGACACAGTGCATCATTCTGTAATTGTCCTCCCGTCCCGCTGCACTAATGCCCCTGCTGTCCATGCCCCCACATTGTGTTTGTGTCTCTCCCCCCAGCATCTGAAAATCAGTGGGAGGGAGAGGGGGATAAACTGGCTTTAAGCTGCTGAAGGGAGAGACATAGACACAGTACATAATTTATGAAATTCAAATTTAAAATAGAATAAATTTGAATACATAAGAAAAGAGTATAATAGAAAAGAATAGAATAGAATAGAATTAAAAAAAAACAATAGAATAGAATAGACTAGAAAGAATTTAACCATTTCCCAAAATTCAAATAAAACCAATTCGAATTTGAATAGAATAGAAATGAATAGATTAGAATAGAATAGAAAATAACAGAATAGTATAGAAAAAAAACAACAGAATATAATACAATAGAATATAACCATCTTCTGAAATTTGAATAAAATACATTTGAATTTGAATAGAAAAAATATAGAATAGTATAGAATAGATAACAAAATAATAGAATAAACAAATAGAAAAAGAATATAATTCAAAAAATTATAGAATAGAATAGAATACAAAGAATATAACCATTCCCCAAAATTCAAATATAAATCAATTCAAATTTGATTTGAATAGAAAAGAATAGATTAGAATAGGAAGATAATTATATTCTTTCTATTCTATTCTGTTGTTTTTTTTTATACTATTCTGTTATTTTCTGTTATATTGTATTCGAATCTATTAATTTCTGTTTTATTAAAATTCAAATTGATTCTATTTGAATTTTGGGAAATGGTTAGATTCTTTCTATTCTATTCTATTGTTTTTTTCAATTCTATTCTTTTGTATTGTATTCTTTTCTATTCGAATTTCAAAAGATGGTTTTATTCCATTTTATTCAATTTTTTTTTAATTTAATTATATTCTATTGTTTCTATTCTATTCCTTTATTTTCTATTCTATTTTGTTGTCTTTTACTCTATTATGTTGTATTCTTTTATTTTCTGTTATATTCTTTTCTATTCTATTCTATTTCTTTCTTTCTATTCTATTCATTTATTTTCTATTTGTCAGGAAGCCCACAGAACGATCCGTGCACTCCGGCGCACGCACATGCGCATGCACACACGCGCATCAATGCGCACAATTGTTGGCGCCAGAAGCTGTCCAGCCAGTCTGCATCAGCATCCTGCTCTGCTGTCCAGCCAGTCTACATCAACATCCAGCTCTGCTGTCTCCAGGACTGATCAGACACTTACCCCGCCGTGCTTCCGTGGCCGCTGTATCACTCCCAGCGGTCCGTAAGCCGGAGTTGTAGGAGAGGTCTCCCTCTACTGTCTGGCTCACCCTCCAGGTACGTAACAGTACCAAACAGCCATGACTGAGCCAGCCAGGGATACCTCTCCAATGGATGAGATTTACGGACACCTGACAGCCTTGACGCAAGCTGTGCAATCCCCTCAAGATGGCTACACTCGGCTAGAGAATCAGGTCCAGTCTATGGCATCTCCAGCAACTGGATCCAATCCGACCTCTGGCATGGCTTCTTCCTCAACCCAAGCCAGTGCATCCTCCGGACCCTCAGTGGTGATGTTGCCTCCTGAACCCCGGGTGCCGACTCCCGAACGTTTTTCCAGTGATCGAGGTAAAGTTAGAGCTTTCCGAAATGCCTGCCAGCTCTATTTTGCCCTCCAGCCATGGACTTTCTCCTTGGAATCCACCAAGGTGGGATACATGATCTCTCTCCTACAGGGGGAGCCGCAGTCCTGGGCACATCGGCTCCTGGAACGCAACGATGCCCAGCTTAACTCCATGCAGACCTTCTTTGACACCATGGCCCAGCTGTACCATGACCCTCAAAGGACTGCCACAGCTGAAGCAGCTCTGCATGCACTCCAGCAAGGCCGCCGAGCGGCCGAGGACTATGTCACAGACTTTAGATGCTGGAGTGCTGACAGCAGTTGGAACGATGCTGCCCTCTGCCATCAGTTCCGCCTGGGGCTTTCTGAAAATCTGAAGGATGAGTTAGCCCGGGTTGGTGTACCAAACTCCCTGGAGGCACTGATCAAGCTTTCCATCAAGATTGATCGACACCTAAGGGAACGCAGAGCAGAAAGGTCTACCCAGCAGCTCCGTCCCACCTGGATGTTGCCAAAGGAACCTGTTCCGGCTCCCAGAGGTCTTACTTCGTCTACGACCGAAGCCACTGAAGCCATGCAGCTGGGTTTAATCCGCACTTCTCTGACCCCGGAGGAACGCCAACGCAGATGCACAAACAACCTATGCCTGTACTGTGGGGAGGCCGGCCACTACGTACACACATGTCCTGCCAAACTACATAAGTGCCTCTCTCTTTCTTCTCACAATCAATCACCTTTGCCCGCCATGACTGCTAGCTCAGCTCACACTATTCTTCCCATCTTGTTCCAGCTTCCGGGAAGAACCGTGTCGGTGAACGCCATCATTGACTCTGGCGCCTGTAGTTGCTTCATTGACCAGTCCTTTGCTATGCAACAACACATCCCACTACAGACCAGAGAGCAAGAGCTAGCAGTATTCCTGGCTGATGGGTCTCGCATTAAGTCCGGACTGGTTACCAAGGAGACCCCACCTTTATTGACCACCATTGTCGCCAGCCACCGGGAGCTGCTACGCCTGGACGCCATCTCATCCTCATTGTTCCCTGTTACCCTGGCCTACCCTGGTTACAGGGCCATAACCCCCCAGATAGACTGTAAAACTGGGAACATCACGTTTCCATCTATATACTGCCAGGAACACTGTTTGGAGGCACCATCCCCTTCATCTTCCACGGTCCTGCTGTGCACCGACACAGACTCCGAGTTATGTCAGCTGGTTCCAGACGTTTATCATCAATTTCTGGATGTCTTCAGTAAACGTGGAGCAGACACTTTGCCCCCACACCAGCCTTACGATTGCCCCATCAAACTTCTGCCCAGAGCCGAGATCCCCTTTGGCCGCATTTTCCCTCTGTCAGAACGGGAATCAGGAGTGCTGAAAGACTATATTGATGAGAACTTACAAAAGGGGTTCATCCGCCCATATACCTCGCCGGCCGGCGCAGGTATATTTTTCGTGGAGAAAAAGGACCACTCCTTGAGGCCGTGTGTGGACTACAGGGACTTGAATAAAATAACCATAAAGAATCGCTATCCCCTTCCCTTAGTTCCTGAACTGTTCCAGAGGCTCAAATCAGCACGTATTTTCACTAAACTCGACCTGAGTGGAGCCTACAACCTGATTCGCATAAGGGAAGGGGATAAATGGAAAACCGCTTTCCGTACTCGTTATGGACACTTCGAATACCTGGTGATGCCCTTCGGCCTTTGTCATGCCCCGGCCACCTTCCAGTACTTTGTCAACGACATCTTTAAGGACTTTCTGGACATTTTTGTTGTCATCTATTTAGACGACATCCTGATCTTCTCTGTATCCTTGGAGGTGCACCGTGGGCATGTCAAGAGGGTACTACATCGGCTCCGGGAGCACGGACTCTATGCCAAGGCCGAGAAGTGCGACTTTGAGTGGCAAAGCATCCAGTTCCTGGGGCTAATCATCTCCACCAACAGAATTGAGATGGACACCCAAAAGGTCACAGCAATACTGGATTGGCCAGCCCCCACAGATAAGAAGGGGATTCAGCGTTTCGTGGGCTTTGCCAATTTTTATCGCAAATTTATTAAGAACTTTTCATCCACCCTATCACTCAGCTCACCAAACAAGGCATCCGTTTTTGCTGGTCTAAAGATGCACAAGTCGCTTTTGAGACTTTGAAAAATCGATTTACAGTCGCACCTGTTTTGAGTCATCCTGACTAGAGTTGAGCGAACACCTGGACGTTCGGGTTCTGCTGGTCCGTCCGAACTTCGGGACAAAGTCCGGGTCCGGGTCCGGACGGAACCCGAATGATCGCACGGACAACGAACCCCATTGAAATCAATGGGGACCCGAACTTTTAGGCACAAAAATGGCTGTAGCAAAGTCCTGGAAAGCCCCAGAGGGCTGCAAAAGGAAGTAAAATGGGGGTAAGGGTAGGGCAAGTGCCCTACAAAAAAAATGGGGACAGGGAAATAACTTTAAATATTTTTAAAAAAATAAAAACAAAAAAAAGCAAAAATGGAGGTGAATGTGGATCATCTTCAAACTGTGTCTGAAAAGTATTAATTAACGGTAGAAACCATATAACTGTTCCAAAATCATCTTCAAACTAGGGCAAGTGCCCTACAAATAAATGGGG
>BLSH010278230.1:375746-386768 GCA_018402905.1 Glandirana rugosa | reverse complement strand
CCCCAGACCGACGATCCGGACCCGACGACCACGACCTCAAACCGACGATCCGGACCCGCCGACTAGGACCCCAGACCGACGACCAGGACCCCAGACCGACTACCCCGGACCCGACGACCGGGACCCCAAACCGACGACCCCGGACCCGACAACCAGGACCCCAGACCGATGACCGGGTGAGGGGCGGCCAGTAGCCAGACCCCAGGACCAACAGCCCAGGCCCCAGCAGCCAAACCCCAGGGCCAGCAGCCCAGGCCCCATCAGCCAGACCCCAGGACCAGCAGCCAGACCCCAGGATCAGCCGCCCAGGCCTAGCAGCCAAACTCCAGCACCAGCAGCCCAGGCCTAGCAGCCAGACCCCAGGACCAGCAGCCCAGGCCTAGCAGTCAGACCCAAGGACCAGCAGCCCAGGCCACAAGACTAGCAGCCAAGGCCCCAGCAGGCAGACCTAAGCAGCCAGACCCCAGGATTAGCAGCCCAATCCCCAGCACCAGCAGCCCAGGTCCCAGCAGCCAGACCCCAGGACCAGTAGCCCAGGCCCCAGTAGCCAGACCCTAGGACCAGCAACCCAGGCCTAGCAGCCAGACCCCAGAACCAGAAGCCAGACCCCAGGCCTAGCAGCCAGACCCCAGGACCAGCAGCCAGACCCCAGGACCAGCAGCCCAGGCCCCAGCAGCCAGACCCCAGGACCAGCAGCCCAGGCCCCAGGACCAGCAGCCCTGGCCCCAGCAGCCAGACACCAGGACTCAGCAGCCAGGCCCCAGGACCAGCTGCCTAGGTCTAGCAGCCAGGAGCACCAGCCCAGTTCTAGCAGCCAGGACCACCAGCCCCAGCCTAGCAGCCAGACCCCAAGACCAGCAGCCAAGGCCCCAGCAGCCAGCCCCCAGGACCTGCAGCCCAGGCCTAGCAGCCAGACCCCAGGCGCCAGTAGCCAGACCCCAGGACTAGGAGCAGAACACTAGCAGCCAGACCCCAGGACCAGCAGCCCAACCCCAAAAGCCAGGCCCCAGAGCCATCAGCCAGGAATCAGGACCAGCAGCCAGCCCCAGGAGGACCAGCAGCTAGCCCTAGTACCCATTATTTAAGGTAAGTGAAGAAGGCACCAGAAATATTCATGCACCTAGGCGTCTGTGACCCTAGAATTGGCCCTGGAACTCACAAAGGTAAGGCTCCTCTGGGAGTCAGGACAGATAAGGGGAGAATGAGAGAGGGACATAACGCTGACCCTGAAAGTGTGTGTGTGGCACTGTGGCTGGGCTGGGAAAGAGGTATTTTCTGGTTGTAAGAGTGTTAAAATAAAAGTGGGTGCACCGAAGGACTCAGCGGGATGGCCAATGGGCCTATTCGGTGAGACGGCCAGTTGGTGGGCCCTGGGGAAAGTTGGTGGTCAGGCCCTCAGGGGCCCAGGCCTGAAGTTGTGTAAGGGGCCCCAAAATTTCTGATGGCCGCCCTGAGAACATGCAATATCATTTTAGCATATAATTCTGACGTGTGCTAGATCTACCCTACTGGGCCTTCTCTTAGTCAGACATTCCTTTTCTTTGGTGTACACCTATCAGATGCCAACTAGAAACAAGAATTAAAAACACTTGAATCCGAACAGCCACAACTACACTCCGCTGCACTTCCAGGCTGCCATACAACTCATCTTGTCTTAAAGAGTTCACCTAGCAATCTTGAAGAGAAATCTGATTTTTTGCTCCTTGGACCCCCAGCCTGGAGGTGTCAGAAGCTGGAGATAGCTTATTAATTTTAAGTTATGACAATGCTGGTCTTTTTTAAAAATCTCATATTATTGCAAATGTGTTGCAGTACAAAACAGTCAAGCTCCCTTTTAGGACCATGTCTAGCCATGCGGTGGCAGTTTTCTTGTAAGCAGGTGCAGTCTACTTTCTCCACTGCAGGTGGCACACTTCTGCAGCGGCACTGCAGTTGAAGAGGAAGCCAAGAGGAACATGGTTCCTCTATGGTTTCCTGGGTCACTGGGGAAGCTATCCAATTAGATGCTGCCACCCCATGTGACTCTAGCAGCCATCTTGGGTCAGGCAAAGCTTATTTAAGGCCCTGGCTCCCAGGCATGGTGCTCATTTTGTGAATGGGTAAGGTAGGGACAGGTATCCCACCTGGTAGGGACAGGACTAACAAAAGGGAAAGGTTCCTGACGAGGAGAGAAAGCATAGGGCTCGCAACTTCACTGGACATCCTCCTGTTTAGGAAGAGATAGTCAGGCCATATTCTGTCCCTCCTAACAGGCAATTTCAGTTTGGCTAAACCCTGCTCTCTATACGCTGTTGAACCTGTGAGTGTTCCCGAATGGGTGGCACTGAATAAAGCCCCTTTCACACAGGCTGTCTGATCAGGTCCACCTGTCAGTTTTTCAGGCAGACCTCATTGGAAGCTCCATGTAAGTTTATGGGTAGGCAGGTGTAAAGTTGGCAAACGTTTACCCGGGTCTTTAAAAAAGTGTAAAAAAATCAGCTTTTTTTGGACTTAAACATGATCGTTTGGAGGTAGCCTGATATGAATGAACAACAATCTATCTACATCCGGCCACCTATAGATATCGAATATGGATCCAGAAATCTCTTACAGAAAAAAAAACTGAATGGACATGGATAACACGTATCCAATTTAGCAGGGGATCTGTTCATGGCTCCCCTGCTGATTGAATGAGGGGTGGCCCATGTTAAAGGCACCTAATGTGAAGTATAAGTACTTTAGCTTATTGCAAAAAATAAGAACTTCCATGGACTAATGGATGGATGGACCAATAAACGGTGATCCTGCATGCACTGACCCCATTCACTCAGCCACTTACCATACTCATGATCCAGAGTTCAGACCATGCACCAAAATATATCCTACTATTTCTCAAATAAGGTCATGACCTATAAGCTTGCATTGGCAAGCAACAGACATAAAGCTATTATAAAGTAATCATAAAATATATATCAAAGACATGCTGTTTGCAAGTTAATGCTCAGAAGGGCAGCCAAAAGTGCAGAAAAGGTGCCAACCTATTAATAACAACCTAAGTATTGCATAGTCTCCGAAACCACACACACGGTAGCCAAATATGAATTTATTACAGATATAAAGGAAGATTCTCCATGGAAAGGCTACGTGATATTCAGATTTACTGAACTCATATTTTCTATACTGCAAGTTAAGAAGCAGCAGTAAAAAGTTTGTGTGTGGCAGGACCAGAGGTCAGGCCAATAACTAAGATGGACATCACTGCAGTCTCAGAAGACAAACTGCATCCTGCCAGTTTGCTGCAAGGACAATCACAGTTCAATCACCACGTTTCACAATTTCAGAATCCTTAAAAGATATGGCCCCAGTGACTTGGAGGAAGAGATTCAAAGCCTTGGGCTTCCCATAGACATGAACAGATGTCTTGGGAAATGTTGTGCATCAGTAGTCTATTATTCTGGCAAACAAAAAAAATGTTGTGAACCTAAGTAAGTCCAGAAGAGGCTTAAGGGCATGGGTAAGCAACCAACTGTGTGTAAGAAACATCATGTGAAAGGTCATGCCAGCCGTGAGGCTCATGTGTTTGAGAAAAAATTTGCGTGTTTTGCCCATGGACGCCTAACTAAACCTGCAACAATGCGCATGCATGAGAGCATAGGAACCCGTGCACATAAACACATGGGCATGTTCACCAAAGATACTTTCACCTAGTGGACTAATTAAACCTGTGCCATGCATGAGATCATTGCTGAATGGCCTTCTAGCATCAGTTCCTTCCTGTCTCCCTGATTTTAAATCAGTTATTGACTGGTCTGACCTGCTTCTGGATAATCCTTGCTGCCCATCTTTCTCATCGACCTTGGCCTAGACTCTTGACCAAGACTTTGCCTATTGATTCTGTACCTTGCTACCAGCATATTGCTAATTTCTGCTTATCCCTGACCTTGATTCTTCTCACAATTTGGTGCCTTCCTGCTCCACTGTTTCCAAACTTGGCTTGTGACCCTTCTCTGATCTCCACTGGACTTGATGTATTCTGGGTAGACACGTGCATTTCATTTCATTTCGATTCACTTTTCAGAAGAAAATTTCATTTTCAGAGATTCGGATGTATACGACTCTCTAAATGGACACAGTAACAGATGTCAACTACATCTACTAACAGTTACTATGCTGTCTTCCCACATTAATTGATCAGCTCAACTAGTAGCAAATATGTGCCAAACACTGAATGCAGAGGTGTATGGTGGCTTTACCGGCTTTAATTGGAACTAAGCTGTCCCATGGTGTAGTGAGCAAGCAGATTATTGCACCTTGTTGCTACTCCTCTATCGGGCTCTGGGGGTGTAGTGGTTGAAGTTACCACGCTCAGGCCCTTTGGTGAATCCTTAAGTGCAAAAGACAGCTGCACAGACCTCCTGATGAACAGGTCCCGACCTTGGCTTCCAGGAAGCTGAGACTGGAAACGGATGTGAAACTTCAGCTGCTCCTGAACTCTCTAGTGTCTGGTTCTCCTGCTCTGTCTTATGCCCAGGGGCAGAGCCCCCGATCACAGGGGGTCCCCTCCAGGCAACTGGACCCTGGACTCTGCTCCCCTGCTGCCAGGCTCCAGAACATTTATGGCCTATCTCCCCACCTTCTGAGCCATCCCCACCTAGGGATTGGAGGAGGCTCTGTAAATAGAAAGAAAGACTCAGCCCTTGGAGCTCTGAACAGCACATCAACCCAATTAGCTCCAGCTCCTCTGCCTACAGAGAAGCTAAAACTAGATTTGCCTACTCTGTACACTGAGGGTGCTACATAATGAATGTGACAAAACAAAACTCTGCAATGATCGGATGCATCCAAAACTAAACAAACATTTCCAGTGTGCACATGTTAAATTCTGGGTACCATCAAGGTTGTGCTTCTGCTAACTTGACACCAGTGCTTCCAAGTTCAAGTCTTCACTTCCAGCTTCTTGGCACCTGCACCCTCCCATTGCCCTTGCCACCCCTGCCCCAAGTTCTAGATGGAAATTGTGCGAGTGGCCACCCACATCATCACACAGAGGGTGCTACATAATGAATGCGACAAAACGAAATTCTTCAATGAATGGATGCACCGGAAACTAAACAAAAATTTCCAGTTTGCACGTTTCATTCAGGGTACCATCGCTGCTGTGCTTCTGCTAACTTGACACCAGCGCTCCCAAGTTCAGGTTCAGTTCCAGCTTCTTGGCACCTGCACCCTCCCATTTCCCTTGCCACCCCTGCCCCAAGCTCTGGATGGAAATTGTGCGAGTGGCCACCAACATCATTTTAAGCTCCTCATACAGGTGCATGACATTGTGAAACTACAAGTCCCATGAGATGACAAGACTGTGATAGCCATAGGCATGGCTCCCAGAGACAAAAGCATGATTGGATGTGTAGTTTCAACACATCTATAGTGCCAAGGTTGCCTATCCCTGCTCTGAGGGGCATAATAAGCCCCTGAATCCCCCTCGTAAGCACTTGAGGCTCTTCAAGAATTGGACAGCAAAGCCCACCTCTACTTCTCATGACTAAAATATGAAATCATTTAAAGCCCCATTTAACTTTCAGTTTAATTTAGCTTTAGCTCTGACTCAGCTCTGACGCAGGGGATGTGTCAAAGCAATTGGACCTGCCAGCAGCCCTTCCTCTGTTTTGGTGGAGTTGACCTTTAATTCATAATGGCAGGCAATCAAAAGGAGAGCAATCTTCCACCCACATGAATTAATGGGGAGGGATGCATTGTTATAAATGAACCAATTTTTTTGTACAACCAGCATATTGTCACATCTTACAAAAGTCCGCCGCTGCCATTCCTATGGTCATAACACTCAGCGTTTGGTACCGTAGAGGCTTCGTTTTACCAGAAAGCAATCTGGAGGAGGACAGATGCTAACAAAGCATTATGCATAAGAATCTGATTAAAAAGATAATTAATCAGATTGCTTAATTGATGATGAGCAACATATGTACTGACATTGATCCTTATGTTTAATTAAGCACAAACGTTATTCCATTACAGCTCTAAGTTCAAGGGGAAATTCTGCTACTACCACATTGTATGCAGACCGCCCGGGGCCCCTTCTTCATTCAGTGGATAAGAACTAAACAGAAATGAGGAAAGGAGAAAGATTACGTTGGACCCCTAAGGTAACCTTATTGGTATTACTGTCTTAAAGTCTTGATGTTGATGTAGGTGATCTGGTTTCCAGATAAGCAGCTTCTACACTCCAGTCCAGAGCAGTGGTTCTCAACCTCGGTCCTCAAATCCATTGACTCTAATTTAAAGCACCCATGCAAGATAAAGGAAAACCTGAAAACATGGCCTATTGGGGGTACTTCAGGGCTGAGGTTGACAACCACTGCTCCAGATGACCTCCATGGTCTCCTTGGCTGGTAATGTAATGTAATGTAATGTAATGTAACAAAGACGGAAATTGAAGCTCCACACCACTGCTAAGAGGTCCAGATACAACTTTATTCCAAAAAAAGTCAGGAAGGCAATCCAAAGAGTATCCAATGCATTTTGGGGGTCCAAAAACACTCCCTTCTTCAAGACTAGAAAAAAAACATAAGGACATCTGCATATCAATACAATATTAAAACAATATTCCCTCCTTAGGGCCATTGTTCAAACCAAATACCCCATGGTTTTGGATGTATAAAACATAATGTCAGGTAACATTGACACTACCTTGTTAACATTGTTACCTGACATCCCCCAGATCACCCTGAACATCAACATGTCCCAGTCTCCCCAGATCACCCTGAACATCAACATGTTCCAGTCCCCCCTAGATCACCCTGAACATCAACATGTTCCAGTCTCCCCAGATCACCCTGAACATCAACATGTTCCAGTCCCCCCAGATCACCCTGAACATCAACATGTCCCAGTCCCCCCATATCACCCTGAACATCAACATGTTCCTGTCCCCTCCCCCCCCCCCAGATCACCCTGAGCATCAACATGTCCCGGCCCCCCCCGAACATCAACATGTCCCAGTCACCCCCAGATCCCCCTGAACATCAATATGTCCCAGTCTCCCCCAGATCACCCTGAACATCAATATGTCCCAGTCCCTCCCAGATCACCCTGAACATCAACACATCCCAGTCTCCCCCAGATCACCCTGAACATCAACATGTTCCAGTCCCCCCAGATCACCATGAACGTCAACATGCCCCAACCTCTTCCAAAATCACCCTGAGCAGCAACATGCCCCTGCCCCTTCCAATATCACTCTGAACAGCAACATGCGCCAGTCCCTTCCAAAATCACTCTGAACAGCAACATGCCCCTGCCCCTTCCAAAATCACTCTGTACAGCAACATGTCCCAGCCCCTTACAAAATCACTCTGAACAGCAACATGCCCCTTACAAAATCACTCTGAACAGCAACATGTCCCAGTCCCTTCCAAAATCACCCTGAACAGCAACGTGTCCCAGTCCCTTCCAAAATCACCCTGAACAGCAACGTGTCCCAGCCCCTTCCAAAATCAGTCTGAACAGCAACATGCCCTAGCCCCTTCCAAAATCACTCTGGACAGCAACATGCCCTAGCCCCTTCCAAGGTCACTCTGAACTGGCCCAGACCCCCCCCCCCCCCATCACTCTGAAGAGTAAAAGGCCACAGCTCCTCCAGATCATCCTGAAGTCTAACATGCCCCAGCTTCCCTAGCAGCTTGCTATGAGGGTACTCTGAAAAGAGGAGGAGCCAAGGCTGCTGGTATGAGACCCCAAAAGAGAGGGTGCAGAGCCACTCCATGCAAAACCACTGCACAGAGTAAGTATGCCATGTTTGTTTTTTGTTTTTTTAATTAAACCTTTACAATAACTTTAACTTTATTGCTTGCACAGGGGGGCCATATCTTTGGGTAGATGACAGATACTCTTCTATCATACCCCTGATGTCTCCCCTGCCCACCATCAGCTGCTTCCCAGCCAGGGAATGAAAGCTCAAAAACCAGAAGTGATGAAATCGACACAAGAAGAGCGTGATCTGACAGCACTACCGTAACATGCCTCCATCCCTAATATATACATACAAACAAAAATTCTGGTCATGGGACCTTAAATGAGGCATATCACAAAATTAAATTACAAAAATGCAAAATGTATTATAAAGTTTATTCAAAAATTCAATGTAGAAGCACATTTCATCTTTAGCGAAATACATGGTACAGAATAAAAATTATTGCTGAACATAATAAGAGCTGACATATGGCACATGATTATTGTAAGGAATTCATAAAAAATACATGGTACAATAGAATAGACAAATGCATGATAAATATAAAATGTAAGGATCAGACTGTTTTGACATATAGTAACGCTACGCGTTTCGTGGCTCATGTCCACTCAACAGGAGTATGTTGCCAAAATTACAGTAACTTATGAGAACAATCAGCGCAGGAACTAACAATAGAAACCTAAATAGCAAGCTGAACACTAGGAGTAATCACAAATTACAAGAACAAACAATAAAGTGCAGCGCATAAATTCTAAAAATGTCCAAAGCCTAGAGCATGTATCCACAATAAGTCTGTCTATATTAAGGACTAATAGGAAGAGTAATGAGAGATCCCACAGGTGTGCAGATGACTGTTAGCTCCAAAATGACACCAAGCTGTAACAAGAAGATAGCCGCCTGTCTTCTACCCGGATTATCCCCTATGCATGCACGATATTTAGGGGTCTCCTGGACGTATGATCCTCATACAAGGAAGCTCAGGATTTATGCAACAAGATGCACACATAATCTGCAACACCATGCGCAAAGACCACTGGTTAGATGAATTAAAGTTTTCAGGAGCCCCACTAAAAAAAGGAGAGTCATTTGTGCTCCTCTTTCTCTTCCTTACAGACAAGGTGAAGGTGAGCATTGGTGGACAGCATTTTCTGGATTTTACCTATCGACTTCCTCTGAAAGATATGGATGCTGTGGGAATTTATGGAGACCTCCTTTCTCGGCAGTAACCAATTTCATGACCAGTTGACTCCATATCCTTTGTGCCCGCCCCTGAAATCTGGCAGTGGAAATCTGGCACTTCCGCCCAAGATTGGTGAACGATCAGAAGGTGTATAGGAGACTGGGAGCTGCTCTGTGTCTGCTTACCATCATGAAGGCCGAGCCTTCCTCCCCCCTCAGTGAGGGAACCAAGCGCTTCTGACCCGCTGCTAACACAGGGGTCGAAGTCTGAGGTGAGCAGGCACGCTAGCCATTTGGTGGAGGGGAGCACACTGGTGTCGTTTTGGAGCTAAAAGTCATCTGCACACCTGTGAGATCTCTTATTACTCTTCCTATTGTGTGTGGGCGGCCGCGCTTAGTCCCGGGGCGGGACACAGCTCAACAGTGCACTCGCGAAAACGCAAGATAGTTACCAATAATGAGTCAGGTGTCAAACCCGCCTTATGCTGGCGCCGGCCCTGCCTATTAGTCCCTAATATAGACAGACTTATTGTGGATTCATGCTCTAGGCCCGGGTATCTCAACCAGGGCTCCGTGGAACCCTAGGGTTCCTCCAGAGGTTGCTAGGGGTTCCTTGAGCATTGGTCAATTTCTAACTCTCAGATAAATTCCCATTGACATCATTGATCTTTTTAGCCATCTGTAAGGGGGTAATTCTTCCCAATGACCACAAGTGTAAGAAGCATTCTTCCCATTGACCATCACACTAATGTATCATGAGTTGTAGATTTTTAATTTTTAGCAGGGGTTCCCCGAGACCGTAGAATTATTTCAAGGGTTCCTCGGTGTTGAAAAGGTTTAGAAAGGCTGCTCTAGGCGTTGGACATTTTTAGAATTTATGCCCTGCGCTGTATTGTTTGTTTATGTTACCAAAATTATCTATGAATATAAGTAAAAAATAAAAGATGTGTAGGGGTAAAAATCCCTATATGGGTAACAAAAAATAATATAAGAGAGCCCAGAAGTCTGATGCTCAAATGTCAGCTCAGAATAAAAATCCAGACTACAAGATGGATGTGAGAGTTGCCAATGACAAAGTCTGACCCGGGGCTGAGTCAGGGACATCCCACCTGGACCAGGGGAACAGCACAGGAACCGGCCAGGGGGAAGGAGTGATCCATGTATGGAAAGCAGAAAAGCACATCTGACCAACACTGTTCTGAAAAAACATAGTAAAAAATGTGATTGAGTACGGGTCAGTGGCGGCTGGTGCATATGGGGCACTTGGGCGCCGCCTCCCCGCCGATGAGAAGGAAAAAAAAAAAGTCAGCCCGGCCCTCCTGCAGGAGGCACCGGTACATTGACTTTTCTTTTTTTTTTTTTTTCCTCGGCTCCTTGCCGATTGGTCAGCCATTAAAGTCTATCTGTGTGCGCTGAACAAGCGCACACACACAGGCTGATTGACTGCCTCCTGAGCCATCAGAGCCAATGACTCTCTGTCACTGGCTGCTGTTGGCGGGGGCGGGACTACGGTGGACGTGCTGCCTGTGTGATTACTCACGCAGGCACAGCACTCCCCGGGACTTCTGTTCAGACTGCCAGCATGCTCTCCACTAACGCTGCCTCTGCATCTCTCAGCCCGCTTTTCCGTATGCCGATCTCTGCAACACTGCCAATACCAGCCTGAGCCTGCCTATTAGATGGGGTAAGTGCGGGTCTTTTCCCGACCTCGGGGGTGGGGGGGTGGCTGTTGAGGCTGGGGACTGTATACCCTATCTGGGGCCCTGCATACTATCTGGCACCCTGTATACCCTACCTGGCACCCTATATACCTTACCTGGGGCACTGTATACTGCTATCTGGCACCCTGTATACCCTACCTGGCACCCTGTATACCCTAGTTGGCACCCTGTATACCCTACCTGGCACCCTGTATACCCTACCTGGCACCCTGTATACTGCTACCTGGCACCCTGTTTACCCTACCTGGCACCCTGTATACTGCTACCTGGCACCCTGTATACCCTACTTGGAACCCTGTATACTGCTACCTGGCACCCTGTATACCCTACCTGGCACCCTGTGTACTGCTACCTTGCACCCTGTATAGGTCCATCGTC
>BLSH010278230.1:346126-371025 GCA_018402905.1 Glandirana rugosa | reverse complement strand
GAGCGGCCTCTGGGGGGGGCTGCTCCTCTCCAATTCTTGACTGCACTGATGACATGATCGAGGCAGCTGCCAGCTGCAGCTCTCCTCTCTGATGACATGTATCAATGCAGAGCAGCCAGTGACAGTTTAACAGTTGCCATGCACCCTAGGCGGCCGCCTACTTTGCCTAGTGGTAGAGCCAGCCCTGCTGGAGGAGAAGCAGTTTAACCTTAAACTGCGCAGGGGGTTCTTCACTGTCAGGGCAATAAGGATGTGGAACTCTCTCCCACAATTGGTGGTGGCTGTGGGGAGTATGGATATATTCAAGACTCTTGGATATGAGAAATAATTATAGACACTAACATACATGCACCATTACAGGTTAAACTGGATGGACTATTGTCTTTTTTCAGACTTACCTACTATGTAATGTTCTACTAATGTTGTTCAATATGGAACCAAGGTGTCCCAGACTACTATGGGCTTTTTTGTTTTTTGTTGTTTGTATGTGCCTTTTGTAAACCATTTAATAAAACTCAACAATTAAAAAAAAAGAACAAAATAGAAAGAATATAACCGTTTTCTAAAATTCGATTTTTGATTAGAATACATTTTAATTTGAATAGAATAGAATAGAAAATAATAGAAAAAATAGACTTGAAAATAAGAGAATAGAAAAGAATAGAATAGAAAAAACAATAGAATACATTTAAATTTAGATAAAATAGAATAGAAAAGAAAAGACTAGAATAGAATAGAAAATAAAATAATAGAATAAACAAGAGAAAAAATTGAATAAAATAGAAAGAATATAACAATATAATCGTTTTCTGCAATTCGAATAGAATAAATTAGAATTTAGAATAGAATAAATTTGAATAGAATAGAAAAGAATAGAATATAATAGAAAATAAAAGAACAGAGTATAACATTTAAAAAAAAGAATAGAAAAAACAATAGAATAGCATGGAATAGAAAAAATATAACCATCTTCCAAAATTTGAATAGAATAAATTTCATTGCAAAGAGAATTTGATTTGAATGCAATTCGAATCGATTCGAATAAACTCAACGAATTAAACAAATTAAACTAAGTGAATTTATGTAAATAACAAATCGACACAAAACAATTTTAATCATTCTGCACATGTCTAGTCTCAGCCATGTAGATAAACGTTTGTCTGGAGTTGTCCTTTAATTTGTATCTTCTCTGCACATATTGAAACGTCTTCTTAGTTATAAGCTCACACAGAGAAGGAAGATCCTCAAAGCCATTAACACATCCTGATTGGACGATTTATTAACAGTCCTCGGCAAGGGTTCCGTCTGTTTGCGCTCTCTGCAGGAACTGCTGACTTGCAACGTACTCACGGTGATATTTCATTGGCGTTCTCTCCGGCAATTACTCTCGTTCTCAGACCCATGTGCTGACTTTAATATTTAATGATCATCTGGGGATAGTGTGGCATGCCAAGCGTGCGGAATCAGGAGGGGATTATTAGGAGGATACAATGATCAATCAAATGCCGACGTATTAGCAGAATCATCTTTCAATGTTTGTGGACCGCACCGGGCTGCCATTGCTCCATGACTGAGAATGGAGATGTAACGAGCATGCTCCAAGATCTCCCAATGTTCACATAGAATATCCCAAGAGTGCTTCCAGAAAATATAGAATTGTTGGTGGATTTAAGGTCATTTTCAGGAATAACTGCAAAGGGACCAGGATTTACATGACTGTGTCATCTCTGAGCCGGCATCTCCATCCAGGAAGTAGATGGTGACCCTGGGTGATGCCTGAACAAAAATGGCGCCGTGCTTATAGAGAGAAAAGACATTTTCAGGAGGAGTACTGTGATCTCTGTAAGGCAGTGGTTCTCAACTCTGGTCCTCAGGCCCCCCCAACAGGCCAGGTTTTCAGGATTACCTTGGGGAGATGCAGACTAGAATACTGCAATCACTGAGCAGCAAATGAGATCACCTGGGATGGATCTCAGTTATCCTGCAAACCTGGCCTGTTGGGGGATCCCGAGGACCGGAATTGAGAACCACTGCTGTAAGGGGTTATAAATACCTAGGAGGGTTACACTGACACATTACTGAGCATTTATGGATTTAAAAATATAAATCTGATACTATGTTACCTGTTTGCACATCTGAGGTCTCCAGAAGGGGTACGCCACATGATAAATGACTATAAATACAAATCAGAATATAATAAACCTGAGCACACTGCTTGCCAACCGCACTCCCCTACCTGCCTCCAACCAGCCCAGCAATCATTGACTACAAACAGACTGTTACAATAGCACCATCTAGTGTCAGTTTTGCAGACTGCAGGTTTAGACCCCTTTCACACTGGGTCGGTTTTCAGGCATGTTAGTGCTAGAAATTGCCTCTGCTAAGCACCTGAAAACTGCCTCCCATTCATTCCAGTGTGTCTCTTCACACTGGGGCGGTGCGCTTGTGGGACGTTCCAAAAAGTCCTGCAAGCAGCAACTTTGGTACGGGTTGGGAGCGGTGTATACACCAAAACACCCCTGCCCATTGGAATGAATGGGCAGCACTTTCAAATCACCTTAAAAGCGCTTTGAAAGCGCTTTTAACCCCTTTTTTTTAGTTAAAAGCGCCCTGCTAGCGGCCGAAAAGCGGCGCAGAATCAGCACTTAAATAGCGGTAAAGCCGCTAAAACCACGGGCGGCTCAGTATAAAAGGGGTTAAAGTTTTAGAGCTGAACTCTAGGGTCAAGGTGCTATCTTCCCCATCTTCAATAAAGCTCGCTCATGACCAAGATCTTCTTCTCCCAGCAAGTCAGTGATCATGTGGGCAAATCATTTTTGCTGACTCCTTAGTGCCAGTTTGCAGGGCTAAAGCGGGCATAGCAGAAGAGGTGGAGGAAAAAGAGGGACCCCAGAAACCGTTCAGAAGCCGGGCTGCTCTGAACCTGGGAGAGGGAAGAACCTGCTTACCCCCTACTACTTCTGTGTGCAGAACCTGCTCTACATCTACTGCTTCGGTGTGCAGAACCTGCTCTCCACCTACTACTTCTGTGTGCAGTACCTGCTCCCCCCTACTACTTCTGTGTGCAGAACCTGCTCTCCATCTACTACTTCTGTGTGCAGAACCTGCTCTCCACCTACTACTTCTGTGTGCAGAACCTGCTCTCCACCTACTACTTCTGTGTGCAGAACCTGCTCTCCATCTACTACTTCTGTGTCCAGAACCTGCTCTCCACCTACTACTTTTGTGTGCAGAACCTGCTCTCCACCTACTACTTCTGTGTGCAGAACCTGCTCTCCACCTAGTACTTCTGTGTGCAGAACCTGTTCTCCATCTTCTACTTCTGTGTGCAGAACCTGCTCTCCGTCTTCTACTTCTGTGTGCAGAACCTGCTCTCCATCTTCTACTTCTGTGTCCAGAACCTGCTCTCCACCTACTACTTCTGTGTGCAGAACCTGCTCTCCACCTACTACTTCTGTGCCCAGAACCTGCTCTCCACCTACTACTTCTGTGTGCAGAACCTACTCTCCATCTTCTACATCTGTGTGCAGAACCTGCTCTCCATCTACTACTTCTGTGTGCAGAACCTGCTCTCCACCTACACAAGGACATCTGTTTCCTTTCAGTGACACCACCGACACAGACATTTGTCTCTTTCAGTGACACCACCGATACAGAGACATTTGTCTCTTTCAGTGACACCACCGACACAAGGACACCTGTTTCCTTTCAGTGACACCATCGACACAGGGACATATTCTGCTTTCAGTGACACCATGGACACAGGCTATTTTCTGCTTTCAGTGACACCTCTGAGGCATGGACATTTTCTGCTTTCAGTGACACCATGGACACAGGCTATTTTCTGCTTTTAGTGACACCACAAACACAGGCACATTTTCTGCTTTCAGTGACTCCATCAACGTGAGAGACATTTTTTCTTCCAGTGACAACACCAGTTCGGGGACATTTGTTTCCTTTCAGTGACATCACCGACACAGAGGGTTTCTATCCTTTCAGTGACACCACCGACACAAGGACATTTTCTGCATTGACTGACACCTCCGACATAGAAACATCTTTTCATTTCAGTGGCACCACTGACACAGGTCGACATGTTTTTTTCCTCCCCGCTGTTAGCCCCATATTTGTACACTAGTTTGCTGCAGTGTAGCACAGCTATTGGTTATATTTCAGTACATGCCACAAACATTACATACATTCCACAATGCGCGCCGCTATTAGCCATGCCCCTTCCCATACCCGGGGAAAGCACAATTTTCTATCCTTGGCCTGGCCACTAGCTGACCTTGTGCCAGCACTGTCAGCAAATAAGCCATACCCTTACCTCCCAGTAACAAAGTCTGCACAGTCCCATATGACATAATCAATAGAAGAAAACAATCCTTCACCCCCAATCCTGGAAATCAAGTTTGGAAGCTGTTGTATGTGCATATGTGTCCACCAAGGGGTGCATTGAGGTCGAATATACCATTACAGGTCAACTAAATATGTATAGAATATATTAGAGCGGTTCTTGAGAGGAGTACTGAGGAAGGGTACTGGGATGTTTTCAGGAAGCTATGTACAGCCCCTGCCACCAGCCATGATCTGCCTGCATCGCATAGAGAAGCACAGAGACCCAGTGATGACACCACCGGTTCTAAATAAAAGTATGTAATAAAAATGGAAAGATTTTATGTTCTAATGTAATCAGCGTGTTGATTGGGGGGTTGGAAGGGATGAACCAGGGAAGGAAAAATATCAGCAGATTAAACTTCAGCTTTAACTACCTGCCACCCACCCACAATAGATTTGCTGCAGGCGGGAGGCGTAGGTGTTGGCTTGCCGACCTGTACTGTGATTGGACACAGCACGAGTCTGGCAGCTGAAATCGGTGTGTCCAATCACACACAGAGTTCTGTATACTGTGACCAGTGCTCTGGCTGTTTCTTCTCCCGGAAAAGCAAGGGAAAAAAACAGCCAAATCAGTAAGTAAAAATAGTGCACATTACACATTGTTAGGCACATATTTAACCCTTTGATTGTCGGCAAACAGTGCACCCACAAGCCACCCCCCGGTCTGGTCGGTCGGGTCATCCAGAGCAGTTTCCCCATCTATGGTGGGAAGCTCTTCACTCAGGCAACAGGCAGTGGCATCACGGGCAGCTTCCCTTTCTCTCCTCCGCGGGCATCACGGGCGGCTTCCCTTCCTCTCCTCTGCGGGTATTACAGGCATTACGGGTATTACGGGAGGCTTCCTCTTCTCTCCTCCACGGGCATCATGGGCTGGCCTCCCCTCTTTTCCTCTGCGTCACGGACAGCTTCCCTGTCTCTCTTCCGCGGGCATCAGAGGCGGCTTCCCCTTCTCTCCTTCATGGTCATCACGGGCGACTTCCCCTTCTCTCCTCTCTCCTCTGTGGGCATCGCGGGTGGCTTCCCTTTCTCTCCTCCATGGGCACCGTGGGCTACTTCCCCTTCTCTCCTCCACGGGCATCATGGCGGCTTCTGTTTCTCTTTTCTGTGGGCATCACAGGCGGCTTCCCCTTCTCTCCTCCGCGGGCATCACAAGCGGCTTCCCTTTCTCTCCTCTGCGGGCATGACGGGCAGCTTCCCTTTCTCTCTTCCGCGGGCATGATGGACGGCTTCCCCTTCTCTCCTCCGCGGGCATCAGGGGCCGGCTTCCCCTCTTTTCCTCTGCGGGCATCACGGCAGCTTCCCTTTCTCTCTTCCGCAGGCATCAGAGGCGGCTTCCCCTTCTCTCCTCCATGGGCATCATGGGCAACTTCCCCTTCTCTCCTCTGTGGGCATCGCAAGCGGCTTCCCTTTCTCTCCTCCACGGGTATTGTGGGCTACTTCCCCTTCTCTCCTCAACGGGCCTCACGCCGGCTTCCGTTTCTCTTTTCTGTGGGCATCACAGACGGCTTCCCCTTCTCTCCTCCGCAGGCATCACAGGCAGCTTCCCCTTCTCTCCTCCGTGGGCATCATGGGTGGCTTCCCTTTCTCTCCTCTGTGGGCATGACAGGCGGCTTCCCTTTCTCTCTTCTGCGGGAATCACAGGCAGCTTCCCCTTCTCTCCTCCACAGGCGTCACGGGCGGCTTCCCCTCCTCTCCTCCACAGGCATCACAGGTGGCTTCCCCTTTTGTCCTCCGTGGGCATCACAGCAGCTTCCGTCTCCTCCCTCCTCCTTGGTGGCCAATCGGAATGCTTCTCTTTTCGGGCCAATCGGGAAATGGGTCTCAGACTTGCTTCCTGATTGGCTGGGAGGAGAATCAGTGTGAAAATAGCAAATATTAATTCGCTATTATCACACTACTGGGTGGGCTTGGTTCACAGTGCTCTGCGCCCTGAGCCCACCCTATTTTGAAGCCTATTAGAGTAGGGTGACCAGACGTCCCTGGTTTCCGGGGAGACTGTCCCCGGATTGAGGAGACTGTCCCTGGAGGAGGTTTGTCCCCGGATTGTTGAGCCGAGTGCACCGCGAGCTGAGGCAGAGGTGGGTGCCAAGGGCTGGCCCTAACATGGGGCCCGCTGGGCTGTCTTTGATAGGGAGGGAGGGGGGCCAGCACCCCTGGATTACACATAGCAGGGATCTCCCGCTTACCCGGCTGTCTGGCGAAGTCCTGCCTCCTGGGCCGGCTCCTATGATAGGCAGCACACTATTGACGTCTATCATAGGAGATGGGACTTCATCGCGTGGAGTAAACAGGAGATCCCTGCTCTGTATAATCCATCTCCTCTCCTCACTCGCTATACACTTTTTTGGCATTGGTGGGCACTGAACAGGCTGCTGGGCACTGAGCAGGCTGCTGGACACTGAACAGGCTGCATTGGTGGACACTGAACAGGCTGAGCTGATAGGCACTGAACAGGCTGCATTGATGAGCACTGAACAGGCTGCGTTGGTGGACACTGAACAGGCTGTGTTGGTGGGCACTGAACAGACTGAGCTGATGGGCACTGAACAGGCTGAGCTGATGGGCACTGAACAGGCTGCGTTGGTGGGCACTGAACAGGCTGCGTTGGTGGGCACTATACAGGCTGAGCTGCTGGGCACTGAACAGGCTGAGCTGCTGGGCACTGAACAGGCTGCATTGGTGGGCACTAAACAGGATGGGTTGGTGGGCACTGAGCAGGCTGGGCTGCTGGGCACTGAACATGCTGCATTGGTGGGCACTGAACAAGCTGAGCTGATGGGCACTGAACAGGCTGCACTGGTGGGCACTGAACAAGCTGAGCTGATGGGCACTGAACAGGCTGCGTTGGCAGGCACTGAACAGGCTGCATTGGTGGGCACTGAACGGGCTGCATTGGTGGGCACTGAACAGACTGAGCTGATGGGCACTGAACAGGCTGCATTGGTGGGCACTGAACGGGCTGAATTGGTGGGCACTGAACAGACTGAGCTGATGGGCACTGAACATGCTGCATTGGTGGGCACTGAACAGGCTGAGCTGCTGGGCACTAAACAGACTACATTGGTGGGCACTAAACAGGCTGCGTTGGTGGGCTGGTATAATAATGCTATGAGGCTGGTATGAAATGATTTCCAGAAATAACATATATATCATACAATCATTACATAAACACATACACTGCATATATCATTGGAGGAAAATATGCTTATAAAATAGTTTACTATTTGCCAAAAAAAAAAAAAAATATGTCCCCGGATTTAATTTTAAGAATCTGGTTACCTTATATTAGAGCCTCTGGCTCTAATCATGTGCTTAAAAAAAAACGCCCTTTCCATTGGAATCCATGCGTTTGGCACCCCACATTTAGATTAAGGGGCCAGACGCATGGACAGGGGGGCGGCGCCCGTGCGCCCCTAATGAACGGGCTGCCCCGACCCCTTCCCAGGCTGCATTGGTGGGCACTAAACAGGATTACCTGTCCAGGAATCCCGCAATGTCGGCACCCCAAGCCAATCCATCAGCTTCGGGTGCAGGTGCCGGCATTGCAAGTAAGGGAAACCAGCAGTGAAGCCGGTTTCACAGCCAGTTTCCAACCGCGCATGCGCAAGTTGCGCTGCACCTTCTGAATGGTCCCGCCGTCTTCTGGGGCCCACACAGGTCCCAGGTGGCAGCAGGGGGAAGGAGGAGGGTCCGGAAATGTCATAGATCTCTGTGCGGCGATCTTACTAGGAAGTTGGAGTGGGTATCTGTCAAAACCAGGTTCCCGTTCCCCCCCAAAAAAGTGGCAAATGTGGCAGTGGAGGGGATGAGGGTGCGAACAAGCGGAGCATTCCCTTTTGGGTGGAGCTCTGCTTTAATAAAAAAATTTAGAATGATTCAAGCTTTAGGTAGGTCAGTACACCCCAAGAGGGCAGGATAGACTTCCCAAACAGGTGGCCAGTTTTATTATAGTTGTAGCCAGGAGCATTAGGGTGTGCACCCCAAAGCTCAAACACACGTGCGTGTGTGTAAATATATATAGGGCAGTAGGGCAATGGAAGGTGTCAGTAGGGCAGAGATTGGTGTCAGTAGTTTATTTTTATTATTTTTTTATTATTTACAATTTTATTTTTTATCATTTTTTTACAATCATTTTTTACTTTTTTTTTTACCATTTTTTTAGTCTTCGCTAAAATATCAGGGGTCTAAACAGACCCCTGATGTCTCACTTTAGATACAGAGAAAGGGACTGACGACAGAGATCCCCCCAGTCCATTTCTCTGCAGTCAAGCAGCATGGGGAATCTGTGCAGCACAGGGTGATTAGGGTGTGCTTAGGCACACCTGGCACACCCTGTGTGCACGCCTATGGCCAGGAGCTATTTAGATCCCCTGCAATCAGAAGATGTTTTGTGCTATTAACTATAATGCAGTTGCTTTCCTCTAGTGTTGCAGTTTAGCTGACCTGTGACTCTGGTAATAATAAGAGAGCAAGGCATCTTGGGAAATGTAGTTTACGTGCAAGGATTTGCCCCCTGAATGCACTGGGGTGAAACTACAACTACCAGCAGGCTGATGGAAAGAACAGATTTATTGGAGGAGAGCATTCTGGGAGAGACTATAAGAATTTAGGCTTTGGGCCTTGCGCACTCTCTCGGGACCGGCGTGGATCTGTGTGCAGGGAATCTGTTGCTGGAAGCTGCAGCGGCTGCGGTCTGTTTCTACAGGCTTAGCAACCAAGATACCCAGAGGGACACAAGCAGACAGCATGATTACCCTGTCTTACAACAGTCGGAGGACTGTTCCTGTTCTATCCACCCTACAGGGGTGACAGATCCGTGA
The DNA here is from genome assembly GCA_018402905.1 of Glandirana rugosa. Taxonomy (NCBI): domain Eukaryota; kingdom Metazoa; phylum Chordata; class Amphibia; order Anura; family Ranidae; genus Glandirana; species Glandirana rugosa. The sequence goes on along the minus strand of BLSH010278230.1, from coordinate 361,807 downwards.
GAGCCGCTGTAGAGGCCGGAGACCATCCTTATAGCCATAGACCGAAGAGATCATCATCCTCCTCCTCATCCTCATCATCTTTATCTACAGCATCCACATCTTCTGTTCCAGTGTGGTGAGCGGGTGAAAGCCCAGTTTAACAGACACTGTGTATAGACAGCATTACTTTCTTTACATCTGCTATTATCTTTGAAGCAAAAGGTCTGCCTACACACTGAGTTTGGACACTGTACACATACATCCATGTCATCCATTAGTCTGCTGCTGCTTGTAGTTCCACAGAATTAACTTTGCAAGTCAGTGATCACTGTGAAGTTTCCACTGTTCTTCTACTATAAGAGTGCTGTGTCCTGTTCATACTTCATCCCTTTGGATTAGCCATTGTTCCATCAACCAATATTTCTTGCATGCAACTAAAATTACAGAGAGCTAGCTGAAGACCTATTGAATTGTCAAACAGTGACACTGGACTACATCTACTTCGCTCCCCACTTAGGAGTACATTGCTTTACTGAAGTTATCAATGCTGCATTCACCAAAGAACTCTCCATAAGAGCAGGTTGAATAGTGCTATATTACTGTTTGCTGGAGTTGTACTTGTTTATCTGCTGCCTTGCTGCTCTTATGCGAGTGAGCAGTAGAGAGTGGTCTGACAGTAGCACGAGTCATTCCTCTACTCTCCTGTACCTCACTTACATGTGCAGTATATGTACTTATTGGGTTTAAACAAAAGTAACCTACAGGTGACAGCCAAGGAGCCGAAAAAAAAAAAAAAGAAAGTCCACGCACCGACGCCACCTTTAGGGGCGCCGGGCTGACTTTTTTTTTTTTTACCCAAGCGCCCCTCATACACCAGCCGCCGCTGGACTCTGTGGCATTGCCGTATTATTATAATGTCTATAGTATTGCAGTATTATTATACTGTGTTTAGTACTTTATTCTAGCATCTGGTATGCTGTTAGTCTCTCACACGGACGGAGACGGAGAGGCCTATTAGTATTGCCCCTATGACCTGCCTGTGTACCTGGCTCTTAATTGAGTCGGTTTCCTAGGTGCGGTCTCTGGAATTTGGAGCGGTCAGCAATAAACAAAGGGGTGAGGGCCCCTGGGGGCCCCAGTCTGCTGGAGGTGTGACCTGAGTACTTGTTACTCAGCACCATGTAAATAGACCTGGAATGAGGGGGCCCACATCCTCAGGGCCTATAATACCTGATGAGTGTGACAGGTCACCATAGTCAAAGGGGGCTCAGTATGAAGGAATTGTTCTGCTCAGTGTGGTGCATTGTTGGGGTACTTGGGATGCCATCCATTCAAATAAATGGAACCACAAAACACCAACGTAGGTATGATGTGATACTCCGCATTGCCGCAATGACTCCTGAGAGCTGATCCAGAGCCCCTGACCTGGAACAATTATGTAGGTTGAGATTTTAGACTTCACTGACTGCACTGGCTGCATGCTTGTTCTGGTAGCTTCCTAGACGGTGACTTCATCTCTCAGGGACTTTATTGGTGAGATCCGTGCATTGAGCTCCCATGTCCTCCCACTTGCTGTGCCCATTATGAGGGGTTTCCACCATCCCTCTGCAGACTTTCCAGGTCTGGACACCTGCTCAGCCCATTATGAGGGGTTCCCACCATCCCTGTGCTGAGTTCCCGGGTCTGTACACCTGCTGTGCCCATTATGAGGGGTTCCCACCATCCCCGTGCTGAGTTCCCGGGACTGTACACCTGCTGTGTCCATTATGAGGGGTTCCCACCATCCCTGTGCTGAGTTCCCGGGTCTCTACACCTGCTGTGCCCATTATGAGGGGTTCCCACCATCCCTGTGCAGAGTTCCCTGGTATGTACACCTGCTGTGCCCATTATGAGAGGTTCCCACCATCCCTGTGCTGAGTTCCGGGGGCTGTACACATGCTGTGCCCATTATAATGGGTTCCCACCATCCCTGTGCAGAGTTCCCCTGTATGTACACCTGCTGTGCCCATTATGGGAGGTTCCCACCATCCCTGTGCTGAGTTCCCAGGACTGTACACCTGCTGTGCCCATTATGAGGGGTTCCCACCATCCCCGTGCTGAGTTAACAGGACTGTACACCTGCTGTGCCCATTATGAGGGGCTCCCACCATTCCTGTGCTGAGTTCCCAGGTCTGTACACCTGCTGTGCCCATTATGAGGGGTTCCCACTATCCCTGTGCTGAGTTCTCCGGTATGTACACATGCTGTGCCCATTATGAGAGGTTCCCACCATTCCTGTGCTGAGTTCCTGGGTCTGTACACTTGCTGTGCCCATTACTAGGGGTTCCCACATCCCTGTGCTGAGTTTCCGGGTCTGTACACCTGCTGTGCCATTATGAGAGGTTCCCACCATCCCTGGGCTGAGTTCCTAGGTCTGTACAGTTGCTGTGCCCATTTTGACGGATTCCCACCATCCCTGTGTTGATCCCTGTGCTGAACTTCCGGGTCTGTACAACTGCTGTGCCCATTATGAGGGGTTCCCACCATCCCTGTGCTGAGGTCCCAGGTCTGTACACCCGCTGTGCCCATTATGAGGGGTTCCCACCATCCCTGTGCTGAGTTTCTGGGTCTGTACACCCGCTATAGCCATTATGAGGGGTTCCTTCTTCTTTGGAGCATGGTCAGTAATAGAAACCTGACAGGAATTGTATGCCCTCCACATTCCTTCCGAACCTTATAAACAAGAAATTCAAAAACTGGACCTTGCTTTTAACTTTGAAAAGTAGAAATTTAAAGTTGTTATTTCAACCAATATTAGTACATTTTACCTAAATCTTCAGATTTTCAAACATTTTTTGGAAAATTAAAAAAAGTTCAGTCAGCTTCACCCATCTCTATGGATGAATGAGTTAGTTTTGGAGCTGAAATTTCTTCAACAACCTCTGGTATTGGGGTTATCAGCGGCAAAAAAAAATAAAATGCTAGCATTTTGGGGGAAATGACAATTAAAGTGCTCATTAGCACTGTTCTCAACAAGATAGCCAGTGCTGTCATCAAATAAATAAGTGGAATTGGAAGCTGAATGTTTTGTGGGGCAACACCTTCACTAAGAAGCTGAATTAGAATTTCTCAGGACTATACAGTTTATCACTAGAGTTGAGCGAACCCGGACTGTAAAGTTCGGGTCCGTACCGAAGTTTGGGGTGTCCGGGGCCCGGACCTGAACCCGGACTTTTTTTGAAAAGGGGTTCTGGTAATTTTACCAAAAGTTCTGAAAATTGCTGTAAAAAAGTCCAGGAAAGTCCTAGAGGTCTGCAAAAGTAAGGAAAATGGGGGTAAGGGTGGGACAGGTGCCCTACAAAGAAATGGGGACAGGGAAATAACTTTAAATATTTAAAAAAAAATAAAAACATAAAAAAATAAAAAATGGAGGTGGATGTGGACGATCTTCAAACTGTGTCTGAAAAGTATTAATTAACGGTAGAAGCCATATAACTGTTCTAAAATCATCTTCAAACTGTGTCAAAAAAGTATAAATAAGCCGGGAGAACCCGTATCACTGTTCTGCAAACATCTGGAAACTGTGTGTAACACTTTAACTAAAACCGGGACAAGCCCATATCACTGTTCTGCAAACATCTGGAAACTGTGTGCGTCACTTTAACTAAAACCGGGACAAACTGAACTACTGTTCTGCAAACATCTGGAAACTGTGTGTCCCACTTTAACTAAAACTGGGACAAACTGAACTACTGTTCTGCAAACATCTGGAAACTGTGTGTGTCACTTTAAGTAAAACAGGGACAAACTGAAGTACTGTTCTGCAAACATCTGGAAACTGTGTGTGTCACTTTAACTCAAACCGGGACAAACTGAAGTACTGTTCTGCAAACATCTGGAAACTGTGTGTGTCACTTTAATTCAAACCGGGACAAACTGAAGTACTGTTCTGCAAACATCTGGAAACTGTGTGTAACACTTTAACAAAAACCGGGGCAAACCCATATCACTGTTCTGCAAACATCTGGAAACTGTGTGTAACACTTTAACTAAAATCCGGGACAAACTGTTCTGCAAAATCTGGAAACTGTGTGTGAAACTACAGCATAGAGAACAGGGATATGGTTTCGCTCTGCTATAGTTTCACAGATGATTTTAGAACAGTGATATGATATCACCTAAAACAGTGGTCCTCGGGACTAGAGTTGCCACCTCATCCCTTTAAACCCGAACACATATGGATTGCACAGGTTCTGAGGCTAATTTAATGCAGATAAGGCACCAAGTGAGTTTAATTAGCCCCTTAATCAGCCACAGAACCTGTCTAATTCATATGTGTTCGGGTTTAAAGGGATGAGGTGGCAACCCTACTCGGGACCCACTAACAGGCCAGGTTTGCAGGATAACCGAAATACATCACAGGTGATATCATTTGCTGCTCAGTGATTTCAGTATTCTAGTCTGCATCTCCCCAAGGTAATACTGAAAATCTGGCCTGTTGGTGGGTCCCGAGGACCGGAGTTGAGAACAACTGACCTAAAAGAAGATAAGAATCTCCTGATCAAATTGGGTCTTTTGGAACCTGAACCCGCTCTGAGACTACAACTGACCCATAGACTTTCCCCCATATGGTCTACTCTACGAATTCCAGGAGAGAGCAGAGGAGAAACCGTTGATTAATCATGAAGATCCAGATTTCCTCCTATACCTTAATAAATAGATAACTTTTTCTTTACTTTACCTAATTAATAGTCATGGGCTCAGACTGCCACCTAACATCCTAATATGTTACAGCATCCAAGTTCTACTCAAGTTATGGTGCTTATAGAAATCTTCTTCACTGACTGTCATTTCAGTTTGATCTGGGAATTGGACCTTTTCTGTTGTCCCACTGATCACCCCTTTCGCTTTTATTTTTTCCAAGTAGTTGTTATTATGGGCATTCTGGACTGAACCTCCCTATGGACTCACAATGGACGGTATAAAATTTCTTGAGCCTTAATATACACAAAGCCCTAGGCGGATGAATATCTGATGATAGACTTTCACACATTTACTTTAGATCTGACTCATTCCGCAGTCTAATTTTAGATACAAGATCATATATGTACTTCACCCTTTTTGAACATGGGATATTTTTCGTCTAATCCACCTCCCTTTTCAATGTTGGATTGTTGTTGGGAATTTTTTTTCTCTCCTTGCTGGTCCTAAGTTGCTTACTGTACCGCCACTTTGAATACTGTTGACAATCGCACCCTGCTGCTGGCGTCTGTAACTCCACTAATATAACAAAATATCCTTTCATAAGGGGAGATTCTTTCCCCCTCACAGAATTACATCTATTCGACTTCACCATTTTTGCTAGACCAGGGAACAAATGCCTGTTCATTGTGGTTATAAAATTACCAGCTTTGCGGGACAATTTTTTTTTCTCTTTTTCCTGGTAAACCCAAAGACTATGGACAATTTTAGTAATTACTCTCTATGATATTCCTACTGGTTGCCTCACACATTTATAAATTTAGTTTATATATATCCCGATCCTATACTTGCCATTAGTCCATATTGTGTTATCACTTAATAATACTGTGTTATCACTTAATAATACTTCCACAATCTGACAAACTTTTTACATACTGTGAGGCACGCTAGTTTATTATTAGGAGGCTCTTATCTTAGTCACACCTTCAAGCCTTATTTGATATATCTCATGGCAGGGTTTTTCAGGTCCTCAAATGGGGGATGGAGGATGGACCTGCGTCGGACCGACTTATATTAGGGCTGTCTCGTGTCAGGTTGTGCATTTGACCTCATCTAACCCCGTTCCCCACTTAATTTAATTCAACATATATCCAGCCTACCAGGTGATATTGCCCACTTATTAACCTTTCCTAGGCCATATTTAACCAAACCTTCTTATCTATTAGTAATAATTCCATATAAACCAACATTTTTCCCATAAAGGAATAGCCTTTATACATATGCACTCTCCTGTTTCACGGGACTCCCCTGGCTTGTTTGACGCATGCCCATCCATAATCATAAGCCTTGAGATTTTTGTTTATTTAATATTACAGATAGAATATGTTATCTTGTTGTTTGATTGCAGACAGCACCACTTTTTACTTTACAATATACTCTGACCTGGTCAATCTGCGATGCTAGTTTGTCCCCCCTTGCTCCGGCTGTCCCTTGATGGATCTCCCTTCGGTGGTCCCTTTGATGGAGGCGCTGGGTTCTGGTCCCTCTGGGGCGTCTGGAGCAAGCAGTGGATCCAGTCACCGAATTCGATTTTTATTTGGTTGGTAAGCTCTCTGCTTTCCAACCCCTGTTTATGGTTGTTTTTCGTTTCCATTCTGGTATATCCTTTAAAATGTATGATTGGAAGGTATTTTTGGATACTTCATTGCATGCAACACACTGACTATACAATTTTTACTCACATCATCAACATCCTTTACTCTTGGTTCCACCTTTTGATATCACAACATCGCCACCCCCCCTGCTACAAATTGTGTAATAAGAATCAATCAACAGGCATAATTACTTTGAAGCCATACTCTTTATCACTTTCCTATAACAACAACTTAACTATCCGGTTTATTAATGGTAATTAAGGTCATTACCCATAATGTCCAGGGCTTTAATTCCCCACACAAAAGAAGTAAGGCATTCCGCCAATATAAAAGACTAGGCACAGATATTATTTTACTTCAAGAAACACACTTCGCCACCAATAACCACCCTAATTATTTTGATAAGTCATATAGCCAACACTACTACACCACTTTCAATAGTAAAGCTAGAGGTGTAGCTATCTTCATAAAAAAATACCCTAATATTTGATATCAAAGACATTTAGAAAGACGCAGATAGTCACTTCATAATCCTTAAGGGCACCATAAACAACAAAGAAATAACTTTAGCTTCGCTTTATGTCCCAAATGAAGCTCATTCTACATTCTTCATCTCTTTTTTTTAACACCCTGGAGAAATTTAGCTGTCCCCACCTAATTGTTGGAGGGGACTTTAACTTGGCTGGCCACTCAGTCTTAGACAGAAGTAGACAAACGCCCTCATCTAGAGCATTTCCCAAATCTTTAAATATCTCCTTAAATAACTATCAATTGATTGACACCTGGCGAGCCCACCACACTGGCTCCAAACTATTTACTTTTTACTTACACCCTCATGACAGTTTTGCCAGACTGGACTATATATTCTGTACCCCAATACTTTTAGCCAACTCCTCTTCTGCGAAATCCTCCCCTGTTCTTGGTCTGATCATCAATTAGTCTCTTTTAAAACTTCCCAAATAGGCCTTACCTCGACCACTCACAACTGGAGGATTAATGACTCCATGTTATCCGATCCTTTGGTGGTTCAAGAACTTTCTACACATATTGAAGATTACTTTGCACTCAATAATATAAACCCTACTACGCTTTGGACTGCCCACAAGGCAGTACTTAGAGGACATTTGATAAAAATAGCCTCAAACAGAAAAAAAAATAGATTAAAGGAAATTAATTCACTCTCCAAAGATCTCCACAGGCTATATCATATGGTAGGCACTTATACATCACCGGAAACAACCCTCTTAATAGATAAAAAAAGAAAAGAACTAAATGCCCTTTTAACCTCAAACACAAAGAGAAATCTTAGATTTTCCAAAGCTAAATTCCTGCTGTTTGTAAATTCAGCCTCATCCACGTTCTCCAGATAATTAAATTATTCCACCAATCCTCCACATGTCTATAAATTACGCAACCATAAAGGACTTGTGACATCTCATCCCTCTGAAGTTCTGAGTATTTTCACAGATTTTTATAAAGACCTTTTATCCACCCCACATTCTCCTGCTAACATTAAGGCATTCGATTGGCTAGACAATATCAACCTTCCTTCCCTTAATCCTCAACAAAGTGACTCACTTAACCACTTGCCGACCGCCAACCGCAGGTTGACGGCGACAAGGTGGTTCGTTATCGCAAATCGCCGTCATACGACGGCGGCTGCGATAACGCGCACTGTGAGCGCGCGCGCGCCGCCGGAGGCGCGCCCGCGCGCTCACTGTGTTCGGGGAGGGCCAGGGAGCGGGTGCGGCGGCTTCTATTGCCACCGGCTACCCGCGATGGCCCCCCCGGAGCGAGTGAGCGGAGGTCCGTGTATGTAAACACGGACCTCCGCTCTGTGTGAGGGGGAAGGGCTGTGATCACAGCCTTCCTTTACGTGAAGGCTGTGATAACTTCCCTTCCCCTGTTAGGGCATCCCCCATACAGTTAGAACACGCCCAGGGAACATAGTTAACCCTTAGCGCGCCCCCTGCAGGTTAACCCCTTCACTGCCAATGGCATTTACACAGTAATCAGTGCATTTTTATAGCACTGATCGCTGTATAAATGCCAATGGTCCCAAAAAAGTGTCAAAATGGTCCGACATGTCCGCTGAAATATCGCAGTACCGCAAAAAATCGCAGATCGCCGCCATTTTTAGTAAAAAATAAAAAAAAATAAAAACCCCAAAAATGAATTCTCATCATCCGTAAACGCGGCCACTTTTGCGCAAACCAATCAATAAACGCCGATTGCGATTTTTTTTATCGCAAATATGAGGAAGAATATAAATCGGCCAAAAACGGTGAAAAAAAATGTTTTTTTATATTTTTTTTTTGGGTTTGTATTTTAGCAAAAAGTAAGAAATTTGTGTTTTTTTGCAAAATTGTCGCTCTTCTTTTGTTTATAGCGGCGATCAGAAATGACGCAGAGGTGATCAAATACCACCAAAAGAAAGCTCTATTTGTGGGAAAAAAAGGACGCAAATTTCGTTTGGGTACAACGTCGCACAACCGCGCAGTTTTCAGTTAAAGCGACGCAGCGCCGAATCGCAAAAAGGGCTCCGGTCCTAAAGCTGGAAATCCTTCCGGGGCTGAAGTGGTTAATAACCCCTGTACGGAATTAGAAGTCTCATCTATCATAAAATCTCTAAAAACCTCAACCTCCCCCGGTCCTGACGGCTTTTCCACCACTTACTATAAAAAATTTGCTCATTTACTTTCCCCCTTTTTAACTAAACTTTTTAATCACATTTTACAGGAGAAGCACTTTCCAGAAGAGATGCTCCTGGCGAACATGTCACTTTCACCCAAACCAAATAAAGACCATTCCATCCCCCAAAATTTTCACCCAATTTCTGTTTTAAACAACAACTTGAAAATTTTTGGCAGGTTATTGGCCAATAGACTTTCCAAGGTAATTACTTTATTGGTACATATAGATCAATCGGGCTTCATTTCCAATAGACACATTTCAGATAACATTAGATTAGCGCTGAATATCATCCAAGATGCTAACTTATCCAAAAACCCAGTCTGCCTCCTCACTTTAGACATTCACAAGGCCTTCAATAGCGTCAGTTGGAACTATTTAGAACTCATTCTCCCAAAATTTGGCATCTCCTCTAAATTCATTCATGGCTTCAATGCACTGTATCATAACCCCCAAACCAGAATCAAGATTCCAGGCAGTTACTCTGAGTTTTTTGATCTTAAAAAGGGCACTGGGCAAGGATGCCCCTTTTCCCCCTTGCTTTTTGCCCTCGCTATCGAGCCCCTCGCTTGTGCCATTCGGAATTATAGAAATATCCAAGGATATAAAAAAGAAGCAAATGAATATAAACTTAGTTTATATGCAGACAACGTTCTATTATTTTTACCAGACCCCTTAGTCTCTTTGCCTAATCTCATTTCTGACCTTAATACTTTTGAAGACTTATCTGGCCTCTCCAAATGCACGGCCCTTCCTATTAATCTTCCACCAGATTTAGTACATTCCCCTAGGAACAGCTTCCAAGTCGAATGGTGCCCCCAATCCTTCAGATACCTAGGCATACAAATTGCCCCCCACTTCGACTCTCTTTTCCACGCAAACTACCCAAATCTTTTTACCAAAATAAAATCATTATTAAAGATCCGGTCATCATATCATATTTCTTTTCTCGGCAGAATTTGCGCCATTAAGATGATGATTTTACCCAAACTTTTATATCATTTTCGCACTCTCCCTATTAATATACCAAAATATCTGCTAACTTCTATACAAAGAGAAATCAATAAATTCATATGGAATGGAAAAAAACCTTGGAATGATAACCATTCTCTTTTTAGGCATCAAAAAAACGGAGGCCTAGGAGTCCCTAACATTTGGCTGTATTATTTGGCATCCAGTTACAACCATCTAGCCCAATGGTTCCATAACCCTAATGCCATCCCCTGGCTTGCCTTCGAATCCTCCTCAACCTACCCATTCTATATTCAAGGCCTACCTTGGATAGAATCTTTCTCCTAGACATTTTAATTCCAAAACATTATCTCTCACCTTCTACATATCTGGACACGATATAAAGATAACTTTAATTTGATCTCTCCCGCGCCACCTTTGGCCTCATATCTGCGTGACCCCTGGTTTTCTGTTATCCCAGGTGATGAGGTTTGGCGGAGTAGATGGTACTTACTAGGGCTTAACTCCCTCCGAGCGCTTACAACTAAGGGTACATTTTTAACCTTTGAAGAACTAGAGTAGATATAACCTTCCCTTGTCCGACCTAGTTTTTATAACAGAATCAAAAATTTCCATCAGGAACACTACTCACTTACTCGTCATCCTCCCTACTTTAAGTTTGAACAAATATGCCTCAATTCTCCTAGAGACAAGGGAATGATCTCCTTGATACATAAAACTTTGACCGACTCCATATCCCAAGATAAAACTAAACCCATGATTAAATGGGAGACTGACCTCAATCAGTCCTTTTCCTCTGATGAATGGCTCACCATGTTTGAAAATATGCGTAAATGCAATCACTCTATTACAATGAGAGAGTCTCCCACTAAGCTTTTGGTTAGATGGTATTTGACCCCGGTCAAACTTAATCATTTTTATTCAATGTTATCTCCTAACTGCTTTAGAGGTTGTTCAACCCATGGCACCATGCTGCACATATTTTGGGATTGTGACTGGATCAAACCCATCTGGCATCTAGCAAACATTAAAGCCGCACATATTGCAGGCAAACAAATTATCCTAACCCAAAGTACTGGTCTCCTTTACGCAATGATCCCAGATATCCCTTTACCCTCAATGTGCCTAATTCACACCCTGTGTAGTGCAATCCACTGGATATCATTCAATTGGCGCTCTACTTCTTTGCCCTGGTATCAGGTCCTCTCCAGAGTAGAGGTCATTAGGCTAATTGACAATATCCACTACACCAGGGATATGCAATTAGCGGACCTCCAGCTGTTGCAAAACTACAAGTCCCATCATGCCTCTGCCTCTGGATGTCATTCTTGTGGCTATCAGAGTCTTTCTATGTCTCATGGGATTTGTAGTTCTGCAACATCTGGAGGTCCGCTAATTGCATATCCCTGCACTACACCATAAAGGACTCTACGCATACTTTTAAGGAAAATATGAAACTCTGGGATGCATTGTAAAGAGGGGGAAGGAAGGGGAAAGGAAAGAGAAAAAAAAATAAAAAAAAATATTTTTAATACCGCGTACTTCGAAATTGATTTAACTAGGTCTTAATCCAACTGTGTTAACTTTTCTTGAATATATTGTTGTAACCAAATATATTTATGATGCCTGGATTATTGATGCTCTTACTCTGTATAATTTTCCACAGTTATTGATATACATTATTCAATATATCATGTGATGCTATCCACCTTCCTAATAAAAACGTTTGTAAACAAAACAAATAATTTCTCAGGACAAGACCAACTCTCATCCAAATCCAAATCCTATATTATTTAGATACTAGACTGCCATCTTGTGGTCAAGTGTGGCACTGTATATAAAGCTGGAATTTCTTTTTCCTTTATTTTGTATCTGTTTGTTTTGTTTTGTTTTTTTTTGTTTTTTTTTGTTTTTTTTTTATATTTTAATTTGTCAGTTGTTTTTTTTTTCTTTGGTATCCCCCCATGGAGAGATTTACCCTCTATATTTGTACTTTAGATATGCTTTCATTTTTAAGTTACTTGATGGTATTATACCAGGGGTCTCCAAACTACAGCCCAATATAAGTCTTATTTGGCTTGCAGGTGATGTGCACAGTATCTGCTCTGATGGGGATGCCTAATGTACGGAGGACTCTGATGGGGGTCTCTGATGTAAGGAGGGATGCATATGTGGACTGTAATGTAAGGGGGCTCTGATGTAAAAAGGGACTCTTATTCAGACTGTGATATACAGTATCTCACAAAAGTGAGTACACCCCTCACATTTTTGTAAATATTTCATTCTATCTTTCCATGTGACAACACTGAAGAAATGACACTTTGCTACAATGTAAAGTAGTGAGTGTACAGCTTGTATAACAGTGTAAATTTGCTGTCCCCGCAAAATAATTCAACACACAGCCATTAATGTTGAAACCGCTGGCAACAAAAGTGAGTACACCCCTAAGTGAAAATGTCCAAATTGGGCCCAAAGTGTCAATATTTTGTGTGGCCACCATTATTTTCCAGCACTGCCTTAACCCTCTTGGGCATGGAGTTCACCAGAGCTTCACAGGTTGCCACTGGAGTCCTCTTCCCCTCCTCCATGACAACATCACAGAGCTGGTGGATGTTAGAGACCTTGCGCTTCTCCACCTTCCATTTGAGGATGCCCTACAGATGCTCAATAAGGTTTAGGTCTGGAGGCATGCTTGGCCAGTCCATCACTTTTACCCTCAGCTCCTTTAGCAAGACAGTGGTCGCCCCGGAGATGTGTTTGGGGTCGTTATCATGTTGGAATTCTGCCCTGCAGCCCAGTCTCCATAGGGAGGGGATCATGCTCTGCTTCAGTATGTCACAGTACATGTTGGCATTCATGGTTCCCTCAATATAAGGGGGGCTCTGATGTAAGGAGGTGTTCTTATGTGGACTGTGATATAAGGGGGGCTCTGATGTAAGGAGGTATTCTTATGTGGACTGTGATATAAGGGGGGCTCTGATGTAAGGAGGGATTCTTATGTGGACTGTGATATAAGGGGGACTGTGATGTTAGGAGGGATTCCTATGTGGACCGTGATATAAGGGGGACTCTGATGTAAGGAGCCGGAGGGATTCTTATGTGGACTGTGATATAAGGGGGACTCTGATGTAAGGAGGGATTATGTGGACTTTGATATAAGGGGGACTCTGATGTGGACAGTGATGGATGCCTTGATTTAAAGGGGACTTTGAGAAAAGTACAGATGGAATGTCCTTTTTTTTTTACTTTTATTAATGGCTCATATTTATTTGGACTTTCTTTACTTTGTTTCCCTGAAGTTTTCTTTGCTGTTCTGAAAAATACCGTGCTGATTAGAAAAATGATGAATGGAGGATGGGCTGGTGAATGAAAGGTCCTCCTCCATTCATAAAGTGCTGTTCTATAGTACAGCTTCTATGAATGGAGGAGGGGGGGTAGAAAGCATGGGCATAGTCACTGCTTGCATTAACTATGGCTAAGGGCGTATAGGGGAGGGCCAGAGGACTTCGGATTTCAACTATGACAGCCGGGAGCCATGCATGGGACACTGGTCATTCAATGCAGTGCTGATTTAAAAAAAAAAAAATTAAGAAAAATCACTAGACTTTTAGTTTAAAGTGAACCTTTGGCTTTCCCATTTCAGTGTACAACAGTCTAACACAGAGCTCTTTCAGAGGCCACCCTGGAAGTGCTGAGACAATAGACAGAGAACCGGTCTTTTTACACCGGATTATATGTACAAGAAGGTTAATGTTACACCTGATATATGAACCCGCACCAAACCGAGATCTGTGGATTAACCTCCTCTCTGCTAAGGGAAACTGGAGTTTCCCTTAGTGGTGTTGGATCTAGAGGACAGCCAGGCAACTGGCATTGTAAAGCATTAGAGGTCAGAAGTGGCAGCCAACTTATTCTCTCCATACCTTAGAGAGCGTCTATAGTGTTTATTGTCATGTATAGTTTGTGGATTAATTATGTTTGGCACCAAAAAAAAACTAAACATGTAAATCACATTCTTATGTATTGTTTGTTTTCCTTTTATGGGGGGTAAATATGACATTTTGCATATACAATATGTGTTTCACACTTCCACTTACAGCCCATGGGTGGAGCTCTAAGCTCTTTGACAGATATATGTGCAGTTATTGTTTTAGAAATAAATCCTGACAGCTGACTTGATTCTTCCTTTTCAGCTTCCCTATTCAACCGCCCATACTTCCCTCCTCCTTTATTCCTCCTTTCCACTTCCACTTCTCTCCTCTTTCACCTCCACCTCCTACACCCCCCCCCCCCATCTCCCCATCTCCCCTTCTCCTCCTCCACCACCTTCTTGCCTCTCCCTCGTCTACTTATATACCTAATTTTTCATTTTATCTCCACTTCCTTCTCTCTTCCTCTAATAATTCTTCTCTTCTTCAGCTTTTCCCCTGCTCCAATCCTCCTCTTCCACCCCCTCGTCCTCTTTTCCACCACTCCTTCCCCACCTCCTTCTGTTTTCCTGCTGTACTTCCTCTTCCATTCCTCCTTTGCTTCCCCCTCCACTGACCCATTTCTTGCCCACCTCCTCTTCCCCTCCTTCACTACTTCCCCACTTTATCCACCCTTCCTCTACCCCTCCTCTACCACCTCTTCCTCTGCTCCTGTACCTTATCCTCCATTTCTCGTCCATCTCCCTCTCTCCTCCACTCTTCCCTACCTCATCCTCCTCTCCTCTACTCTCCCATTCCTCACCCAATTCCTCTTCTCCTCGCCCACCTCCTCCACTTTTCCTCTGCCACCTCTTCCTCTGCTCCTGTACCTTCTCCTATATTCCTCACCCACCTCCCTCTCTCCTCCATTCTTCCCTACCCCCTCTTCCTCTACTCTTCTCTCCCATTCCTCTTCTCCTCTACTCCTCACCCACCTCCTCCACTCTTTCTCTACCACCTCTTCCACTGATGCTGTACCTTCTCCAACATTCCCCTCTGCCTCTTTCTCTCCTTTACTCTTCCCTACCTCCTCCTCCTCTCCTCTACTCTCCCATTCCTCATCCACCTCTTCTTCTCCACTCCTTTCCCACCTCCTCCACTCCTCCTCTACCACCTCTACCTCTGCTCCTGTACCTTCTCCCCCATTCCTCATTCATCTCCCTCTCTTCTCCTCTCTTCCCTACCGCCTCCTCTACTCTCCCATTCCTCACCCACTTCCATTTCCCCTCTACTTGTCACCCAACTTCCTCCACTCTTCCTCTACCACCTCTTCCTCTGCTCCTGCAACTTTTCCTCCATTCCTCATCCATCTCCCTCTCTCCTCCACTCTTCCCTACCCCCTCCTCCTCTCCTCTACTCTCTCATTCCTCACCCATTTCCCCTTCTCCTCTACTCCTCACCCACCTCCTCCACTCTTCCTCTACCACCACTTCCTCTTCTCCTCTACTCCTCACCCACCTCCTCCGCTTTTCCTCTACCACCTCTTTCTCTGCTGCTGTACCCTTTCCTCCATTCCCCCTCTGCCTCCTACTCTCCTTCACTCTTCCCTACCTCCTCCTCCTCCTCCTCCTCCTCTCCTCTCCCATTCCTCATCCACCTCTTATTATCCTTCACTCCTCACCCACCTCCTCCACTCTTCCTCTACCTTCTCCTCCATTCCTCATCTATCTTTCTCACCTCTTCTTTCCCTCTATCTACTCCTTACCTCCTCTTCCATCTCCTTCTCACCTCCTCCA
>BLSH010278230.1:330704-343579 GCA_018402905.1 Glandirana rugosa | reverse complement strand
TGGGGTAAGTGGGAGGACTTGTCCAGACTTCGGGGGGGGGGGGGGGCACTGCAGGCCCCTATCTGGGACCCTGTATGCCCTATCTGGGACCCTGTATGCCCTATCTGGGACCGTGTATGCCCTATCTGGGACCGTGTATGCCCTATCTGGGACTGTGTATGCCCTATCTGGGGCTCTGTATACTGCTATCTGGAGCTCTGTATACTGATATACGGTGACTCTGTATACTGCTATATGGTGACTTTGTATACTACTATATGGTGACTCTGTATACTGCTATTTAGGACTCTGTATACTACTATCTGGTGCTCTGTATACTGCTATCTGGTACTCTGTATACTGCTATCTGTTGCTCTGTATACTGCTATCTGGTGCTCTGTATACTGCTATCTGGGACTCTGTATACTGCTATCTGGGACTCTGTATACTGCTATATGGTGATTCTGCATACTGCTATATGGTGACTCTGTATACTGCTATCTGGGTCTCTTTATACTGCTATATGGTGATTCTTTATACCCCTATCTGGGGCTCTGTATACTGCTATCTGGGGCTCTGTATACTGATATATAGTGACTCTGTATACTGCTATATGGTGACTCTGTATACTGCTATCTGGGACTCTGTATACTGCTATATGGTGATTCTGTATACCCATATCTGGGGCTCTGTATACTGCTATATGGTGACTCTGTATACCCCTATCTGGGACTCTGTATACTGCTATCTGGGACTCTGTATACTGCTATCTGGGACTCTGTATACTGCTATATGGTGATTCTGCATACTGCTATATGGTGACTCTGTATACTGCTATCTGGGTCTCTTTATACTGCTATATGGTGATTCTTTATACCCCTACCTGGGGCTCTGTATACTGCTATCTGGGGCTCTGTATACTGATATATAGTGGCTCTGTATACTGCTATCTGGGTCTCTTTATACTGCTATATGGTGATTCTTTATACCCCTATCTGGGGATCTGTATACTGCTATATGGTGACTCTGTATACCCCTATCTGGTGACTCTGTATACCCCTATCTGGTAACTTTGTATACTCCTATCTAGTGACTCTGTATACTCCTATCTGGTGATGCTGTATACCCTATACCCTATCTGGTGATGCTGGGCTGTATACTCCTGATACAAGGGGTGGAAACTATAAGGGGTGGGGCTTATGAGAAGCAGGAGGAGTCAAAAAGGAAGGGTGGAGTCTGGCGCCCCCCCATCCTAAAATTTCACCAGCCACCACTGAGTACATCTGTGAATTCATGATGCCATCAATGAAATGTAGCTCTCTGACAATAGCAGCACTCATGCAGCCCCACAGAAGGACACTGCCACCCCCATATTTCACTATACGCACCATGCATTTTTCTTTGTACTCCATACCTGAAGCCATCAGTTCCAAAAACATCTATCTTGGTCTCAATCCTCCAGAGTAGAGTTGCCACCTGTCCGGGATTCACCCAGACAGTTCGGGTTTTGAATCATATGTCCAGGTTTCAGTCAACCTGAAACTCGGACACATTATTCAGACAGGAATGTGGTTTGGAACAGAACTTGACAGGAGGGTGAGGGGGCACTATGTGTGCTGTATTAATTTTCTTTTTAGAGTGTCCAGAGGTGTCCAAGGTCTGTTACAATTCTATAGTGTATAGTAAAAAAAAAATGTATTGTGTTCCGCTTAAGTGTTCGGGGTATGGCTTGAAGAAAAAGTGGCAACCCTACTCCAGAGTACAGAGTCCCAGTAGTCTTCTTTTTCAGCATGGGCCCTGGCAAATTCTAGGCAGGCTTTTTTATGCAGGGGCTTTAGGAGAGGCTTCCTTCGTGGAGGACACCCATGCATGCCATTCCTCTGCAGTGTACGCCATATTATGTCATGGGAATCAACCACCCCAGTTTGGCTTCTACTTCTTTAGCTAACTGCAACGAACTTGCATGGAGATTTTTTTCTTCAACCCTTCTCTTCAGAAGACGCTCCTGCTGAGGTGTTATTTTCCATGGAGAGCCTGGATGTCTCTGTGAGATGGTTGTATTTCCATCTTTGTTACATTTTTGGATCACTTTTGCTACAATATTCTGACTGATAAGTAAAGCTTTGCTGATCTTCTTGTAGCCTTCACCTTTCTTATATAAAGAAATTATTTCCTTTCTCAGGCCTTGTGACATTTCTCTTCCATGTGGTGCCATTGCTGACCGCATGAAATGGGAGGTGATTCTCTTTGATAACCACTTAAGGACCGGAAGGATTTCCACCTTAGGACCAGAGCACTTTTTGCGATTCGGCAGATAGCTGTAGTTCCAGTGTCCACCAGCGGGTGTCTCTCAGCAGCCAGCAGGATTTCAGCATTCAGCTCCACTTTGCCCCAGCTGCTGGGAGGGTACTTAACCACTTCAGCCCTGAAAGGATTTGCCCCCTTAATGACCAGAGCACCTTTTGAGATATTGCACTGCGTCACTTTAACTGACAATTGCGCGGTCGTGCAACACTGCGCCCAAACAAAATTTGTGTCCTTTTTTTTCCCACAAATAGAGCTTTCTTTTGGTGGTATTTGATCACTTCTGCGTCATTTGTGATCAACGCTATAAACAAAAAAAAGCGTAAATTTTGAAAAAAAAAACGTTTACTTTTCTGCTAAAATACATATCCAAAAAAATAAAATAAAAAATGAATTTATTCATCGGTTTTGGCCGATTTATATTCTTCCTCATATTTTTGGTAAAAAAAAATCACAATCGGCGTTTATTGATTGATTTGCACAAAAGTTGCCAAGTTTACAAACCATGAGAATTCATTTCTGGCGTTTTTTTACAATTTTTTTTTTTTTACTAGTAATGGCGGCGATCTGCGATTTTTATCGGGACTGTGATATTAGGGCGGACTTGTCGGACATTTTTGACACTTTTTTGGGACCAATGACATTTATACAGCGATCAGAAATTTAAATATTCACTGATTACTGTATAAATGTAATTGGCAGGGGAGGGGTTAACCTGCAGGGGGCACTGAAGGGGTTAAGTGTGTTCCCTGGGTGTGTTCTAACTGTGGGAGGGGGTTGGGCTGCCAAGGGCACCAGAGATCAGTAGATCTCTGACATGCTGCCTGTCAGAACGGGGAACCGCCGTGTTTACATTGTCGGTTCCCCGTTCTGGCTCTGTCACAGGCGATCGTGGGTCGCTGGCGGACATCGAGGCCACCCGACCCACGGCCCCGCTCAGGGAGCGTGCGGCGGGCACGCGCCCCCTAGCGTTGTGCCTGCGAGTGATGACTATAAGCAGCGATTTGCGGGATAGAGCCACATTATCGCCGCTTATAGTCATTATGCAGTCGGGAATTGGTTAAGTAACGCCCTTTTATAATCACCTGTCTGCTGGACACCTGTTTAAAGAGGAGATCCAGCCTGAGTGAAAAAAATGAAAAGTCAGCAGCTACAAATACTGTAGCTGCTGACTTTTAATTTTAGGGTACTTATCTGTCCAGGGAGCCCGCAATGTCGGTACACCAGCCGATCTTCGGATCATATTCTGGGTGATGCCGTCGCCATTCCTTTCGGCTTCACTGCTGGTTCCATACTGCGCATAAAGAGCAGTTCAATAGTGCGTGAAACGCGCTGCTCTTTCTTATTGGCCCGGTGGTGGAGTGGGTGAACTTCCGAGAAACGGGCCACGGCCTCGTCTCCTGGAAGTGGGCAAGAGGACCTGTCAAAAACAGGTCCCCCCTGAAAGGTGGCAAATGTGGCACCGGAGGGGGGGGGGGGGAGCATATAAGCGGATGTTCCACTTTTGGGTGGAACTCCAATTTAATGAATAATTAGACTCATCTGAAGTTGAATTTTTCTTAACTAGGATTTTGTTGTGTAAAATTTGGCTTGGCTCCTAAGACTTTCATTGGGGTGTATTCATTTTTGCAACAAAAAAAAATTTGATTTGCTCAAAAGTTACAACTCAGTGTGGACCAGTTTTGAATAGCCCCATAGTTTTGTGGATCCAGAAGCAGTTGCATCCTTTCCCATCTTTCCAGGTGTGTGTGAGCGGGTCAAACCGTTCTGCCAATACCCATCCTGGGCCCCCTTTTTCTTTTCAGCCCCCTGTGCAGTAGTGCAGCGTGCACAGACATTATGCCTTGCTCCTTGCGGCACTGCTGAGGTTAACTGAGCTGTCTGCAAGGATCGGGGAGTGCCAGGCTCAGTTCATGGTTGGCACATCTCTGGCTGAGTCCTCCAGTCCTCCCAGTGGATGTAAGCCTGCCATTGTGATCGGGGATCCAGAGACATTCCTAATGTGTGACTACACAATACGCTCACCTGAGAATGTTAGAGCAGGGATTGGGTTTCACAGCAGTGCCGAAATATTAATCTCCCTCACTCTATTACCTCACTTCACCTGCAGATGTTCAACGCCTTCCTGTCAGATCAGATCTTCTCTAAGGGGACTGGAGAGCCTCCGCGTCAGACCGGCCCATCGAAGAAGGGATCGTTTGGGTGTGTTCGGTCAGTTGCATGCATGGGCACAGCATGGCTTCACTTTACTTCTTCAATTTATTTCTGGTATTCATGTAGTGCTGACATATTAGGCAATCACCACCTGAAGGAGCTTGTACTCCTACAGTCATAGGTGAATGTGGGCCAGTGTTCCTGAACATGTCATTGTGGTCTGGGAATGGATTCTGGGAGGAAACAGGAATATCCAGAGAAAATGTACATTGTTCTCTTTTAAATGCAACTTTATGCATTGACATACCTCCTTAGACCCAGTCTGTACAGACAGTATGGTCACCTGCTGACTTGGTACCATCCACAGGCAGCTTCACTCTTTAATAAGGCCTGCTTCATACCTATGCATTTTTTAGTGCTTTTTCAGTTTTGCAGAAACACACTACAAAATCTATGCATTTTATAGCAAGCGCCAGTGACTGTTTTCTGGTTTTTGGTTCCATAGACTGCAATGGATCAAAAACTTGTATTGAAAAACGCAAAATGCACCTGGGATATGTAAACTGCAACCTACACTGGTGTAAACCAGGCCTAAGACACAGAATGTCAGGACCTTGTTCACCTGCTGGTGGCACTGTGGTTCCCAGGGCAGATAGCTGTAGTTCCAGTGTCCACCAGCGGGTGTCTCTCAGCAACCAGCAGGATTCCAGTATTCAGCTCCACTTTGCCCCAGCTGCTGGGAGGGTACTTAACCACTTCAGCCCCGGAAGGATTTTCCCCCTTAATGACCAGAGCACCTTTTGCAATATGGCACTGCGTCACTTTAACTGACAATTGCGTGGTCGTGCAATGTTGCACCCAAACAAAATTGCCATTCTTTTTTCCCACAAATAGAGATTTCTTTTGGTGGTATTTGATCACCTCTGCGGTTTTTATTTTTTGCGCTATAAACAAAGAGCGAAAAAATTTTTTTACTCTTTGCTATAATAAATATCCTAAAAAATATATATAAAAAAACAAATGTATTCATCAATTTTGGCCGAAATATATTCTTCTACATATTTTTGGTAAATAAAATCGCAGTAGGCGTATATTGATTGGTTTGTGCAAAAGTTATTGCATCTACAAACTATGGCAATAGATTTATGGCAGTTTTATTATTTTTTATTCTTTTACTAGTGATGGCACGACCTGCGATTTTTATTGGGACTACGACATTGCGGCGGACAGATCGGACACTTTTGACACTTTTTTGGGACCATTGACATTTTATACAGCAATCAGATCTAAAAATAGCCATGTCACTGGCAGGGAAGGGGTTAAACTGTAGGGGGCGATCAAGGGGTTGAGGGCCGGTTCACACTGCAGTGATGCGGGAACCCTGCGAATCCACTCTGGGTTTCCGCATCGCAAGACTCCCAGTGGCAGTTCACACTACACTATGCGAACTGCAGGGAGTGTCAATACAAAGCTAATGACACCCCCAATCAGTTTGCATATCGCACTGAGAACTGCAAACTTGCACAGGAATCGGATCGCATCGTGTGGACACCCATGCGATCCGATTCTGCCCCTGCGGAAAAAAGGGTCCTGCGCGACTTTGCTCCAATTGCAATGCAAATTCAGCCATACAATCTCTATGGCTGAATTTGCATTGCACAGAGTTCGCATGTGATCACACTGCAGTGCGGTGCGACACATATGCGATCTCTGGGATCGCTGCAGTGTGAACCGGCCCGTGTGTTCCCTCACTGTGTTCTAACTGTGTGGGGGCTGGGCTGGCATGGACATGACAGATCTAACTGATCCCGATCATTGGAAACAGTAGATCACTATCATGTCCCCTGACAGAACGGGGATCCGCCGTGTTTACATTGGCAGATCCCCGTTCTGCCTCTGTAGTAGGCGATCACAGGTCACCAGCAGACATCGAGTCCACCCGACCCGCGGGTGCGCTCACGCAGCAGGACTCCAGCCCGCAACAGCAACTGCGTGAGCCGCCATACAGCTACGGTGATTCACGCAAGAGAGGCGATCGGCTGCTGTATAACGACGTGGCTGGTCGGTAAGTGGTTAAAGAGGAAGTAAAGTCTTCAGGTAAGTCTATAATAAGGCTTATCTATAGGTACTGTAAATATCTCCTAAACATGCACAGTTTAGGAGATATTTACTATATATGCCGCTGATGATGTCATCGGCACATGCACTCTAAAGGAACGGCCGCCTGTGCCGTTTCTTCCGGGCCCAGTGCCGTGACTGGCGGCTCCCGCGCGCACGTCATTGTGGCTCCAGCCAATCACAGTGCCGGAGCCCGCGATCCCAGAAGAAACACCGGGAAAGATGTCAGCCATTTCAGCAGTGTGCGGCCGCCACTGCAGGGCTTCGTTTTAAGGTAAGTATTTCATAATGTGCTAGTATGCGATGTGTACTAGCTCATTATTCCTTTATCTTACAGGTTTGTTTGTTTTTTTAGGGTTTACAACCTCTTTAAAGCAGAGCTCCAGTCTGTAAAAAAAAAAAAAAAAAGTCAGCAGCTACAAAAACTGTACTTACCTTAAAAAATACTTACCTGTCCAGGGATCCCGCAATGTCGGCACCCCTAGCCAATAGATCAATCGGATTTGTGTGTGTCAAACCCAGGTACCCGCTCCCTCCTCATCCCCAAAAAGTGCCAAATGTGGCACTGAAGGGGGGGAGGGTGTGAACAAGTTGAGCTGCCCCTTTAGGGTGGAGCTCCGCTTTAAGGCTCGGTTCACACTACCACGATTTGGGAGAAGACTCGTGAGACCCCCAAGTTGCGTGACATGAAACTCCATTTTAGTCAATGAGAGCTGTCTTAATTAGCACTACTGAAGTCGCTCCGACTTTAGAAAAGGTTCCTGTGCTACTTTGAGGTGACTTCTATCTGACTTGTGCCCATAGAATTCAATGGAAGTCGCCTCCAAGTTGGATCCTCATTTTAATTGATGTGATTTGGATCTGACATTACAGGAATTCCCTGAAGTTTTGTCAAAGTCGCACTGAAGTCGCCTGGCAAGTCGCGCTGTAAGGTCACGGCAGTGTGAACCGAGCCTATGTCTCTCCTCTGCTAATTTACCTTGTGTCAGTGTTTTGATTTGCTTTGCCTTGCTTGCTGTAAGATACTGAATGGCGGTTTATCCTGCTCCTGATCCTGATCTAGCCTTGCAGCCTGTACCCTGCTGCCCTACTTGGGCTCCCTTTGTTCCTGTACCCAGTCCTGGCCCCCCCCCCTCCTTGCACCCTTGGCATTCCCTGTTACCCTGTATCAGGGTGGATTCGATTTAAATCAAGTTAATTTAAATCATGATTTAAATCACTAGTAAAAAGGCTTTATTTAAATTATAATTTTTAAAGGGCAACTGTCGCCTCTGTTCCGCAGCGCCTCCTCTGACCCGCTGTTGACTCACCGACAGTCCCATTGACTTTAATGGGACGGCTGGTGATGTGGCAGTGACACAACAAGTTGAGGGACGTGGCAGCAGCAGGTGAGTGGATGCCCACTAACAGGCGCTGCCATGATGGATCTGAAATGACAGGTGCTCTTTAAATGTAAGGACTTATTCTTGCTGGTAGTTACAATCTTTAATATTTGCAAACAAAATGAAGGTTTCCTATTTAGAATAATAAGCTGTCAGGTTAGTAATACAGTGATATCAGAACCCATTCAATCATACAGTTCGTAGTGTACATAGATTTGCAAAATAATGGGATAAATGAATATTCCTGAACTTTGTTTTATCTCAAGGTTACTGTGAAATTGTGTGAATGCATCAATGCAGTGCATGTTATCTCAGCTTGCAGAGCTTGGATTCATTGAATGAGTTTACCAAAAATGTAAATATTGCAGAATATACAGCCTCATGCTACATAACTAAGCTCCATTTCATGCTGAAGAAAAAATAGAAAACTATCTTTAGATAGATTTTTACTTCAAAATCATTTTATTAAAATAAATTCAATTAAAATAAAAAAATCGCTTTAAATCAAAAAAATCTGATTTTTTTTTTTATAAATCATCGATTTTTATCCACCCTGCCCTGTATACATTTTGTACATATTGTGTATAGTTAGTTTTCTTAGGTTTTTTTACTTAGTTAGGCCTTTTTGTATTATTGTGGGTCACTTGTATATTTATGTTCTCTGCTTTCTGGTCTGTGCATGTCTATTTCTTTACCATTAATACATTTACTTCACTATATCATTTGGTCTGTTTCCTTGTGTAGCTATTCAGATCTGGTCATCTATGTTGCAGACTCCTGACACAGAAGCTGAATCCAACACTGACATACCTTCTAGACTCAGTCTGTACAGAAAGTATGGTCACCTGCTCATTTGCCACCATCCACAGGCAGCTTCACTCCTCAATAAGACTCAGAAGCTGAACCCAATGCACTTTTACATATGCTAACTGCAGTACAGGGGATGTTTTTCCAGTCTTTTGAAGTGTAAGAAGATGACTTTCCTAAGCTATATGCATACCTCCCAACTGTCCCTGATTCTGAGGGACTGTCCCTGATTTGGAACAAAGTCCCTATTTTCTCTTCATTCGTCCCTCATTTTGGTCTGACCTATATAGTTGTATATAAAATGCACTTTTTATCTTTTCAAAAGTGTTTCCCAGTGATTAACCTTTCATCCAATTTCTAAAGTGCTGCATTTGTAAATATCAAAAGCCAGTATAAAGGAATAGTAGTGGTAAAAAAAAAGCACTTGTGGGTTTAAGCAATCTTGTTTTGTAGAATTCTCTTTTTAGGGGGCGTGGCAGTGGGTGTGTCCTATACCTACATACTTTTGCTAATAGGCGTCTATCGTTCTCATTGCAAAAAGTTGGGAGGAGTGTCTGTCCCTACAAAGAACTAACCTTGACTGAGAGAACCTGGAAAAAAAGGGAAGGTCTGTGAACTAACTAGCACTAAACAGGAAGGGAAAACAGAGGGAGATACCAAATCACATAAGTAAACAAGTTGTATTCTCCCTAAATCACCACTAGATGTCAGCATGCATCCAACCAATAGTAACCCGATGCATTAATACAATATGTTCTGGGATTGTGGGAGAAACAGGAACAATCAGTGAAAACGTACACTGTTCTGTTTCAAATGTTGTTTTATACATTCACATACCTCCTTAGACCCAGTCTGTACAGACATTATGGTCACCTGCTGACTTGGTACCATCCACAGACAGCTTCACTCTTTAATAAGCCACAGAAGTTGAATCCGATGCAATTTTACATATGCAGTACAGAAGATGTTTTTCCAGTCTTTTGAAATATAAGAAGTCCTGTCTCTACAAAGAACTAACCTTGACTGAAACTTTAGATGAGGCACATGAAAGGAACTGGAAAATGGATTAAAAATATCATATTTATTGAAAAAGTGTACATAGCATGACTAATCCAATTAGTACATACATAAATGAAAATGATATGTTATAATGCACACCCATGACCCATTGCAATGCATTAATATACAGTATCTCACAAAAGTGAGTACACCCCTGACATTTTTGTAAATATTTTATTGTATCTTTTCATGTGACAACACTGAAGAAATGACGCTTTGCTACAATGTAAAGTAGTGAGTGTACAGCTTGTATAACAGTGTAAATTTGCTGTCCCCTCAAAATAACTCAACGCACAGCCATTAATGTCTAAACCGCTGGCAACAAAAGTGAGTACACCCCTAAGTGAAAATTATTTTCCAGCACTACCTTAACCCTCTTAAGCATGGAGTTCACCAGAGCTCCACAGGTTGCCACTGCAGTCCTCTTCCACTCCTCCATGACGACATCACGGAGCTGGTGGATGATAGAGACCTTGTAGTCCTCCACCTTCCATTTGAGGATGCCCCACAGATGCTCAATAGGGTTTAGGTCTGGAGATGCTTGGCCAGTCCATCACCTTTACCCTCAGCTTCTTTAGCAAGGCAGTGGTCGTCTTGGAGGTGTGTTTGGGGTCGTTATGTTGGAATACTGCCCTGCGGCCCAGTCTCCGAAGGGAGGGGATCATGCTTAGCTTCAGTATGTCACAGTACATGTTGGCATTCATGGTTCCCTCAATGAACTGTAGCACCCCAGTGCTGGCAGCACTCATGCAGCCCCAGACCATGACACTCCCACCAACATGCTTGACTGTAGGCAAGACAAACTTGTCTTTGTACTCCTCACCTGGTTGCCGCCACACATGCTTGACACCATCTGAACCATATAAGTTTATCTTGATCTCATCAGACCACAGGACATGGTTCCAGTAATCCATGTCCTTAGTCTGCTTGTCTTCAGCAAACTGTTTGTGGGTTCCTTGTGCATCATCTTTAGAAGAGGCTTCCTTCTGGGATGACAGCCATGCAGACCAATTTGAAGCAGTGTGCGGTGTATGGTCTGAGCACTGACAGGCTGACCCCCCACCCCTTCAACCTCTGCAGCAATGCTGGCAGCACTCACAACCTCTGGATATGACGCTGAGCATGTGCACTCAAATTCTTTGGTCGACCATGGCGAGGCCTGTTCTGAGTGGAACTTGTTCTGTTAAACCGCTGTATGGTCTTGGTCACCGTGCTGCAGCTCAGTTTCAGGGCCTTGGCAATCTTCTTATAGCCTAGGCCATCTTTATGTAGAGCAACAATTCTTTTTTTCAGATCCTCAGAGAGTTATTTGCCATGAGGTGCCATGTTGAACTTCCAGTGACCAGTATGAGAGAGAGAGAGCGATAACACCAAATCTAACACACCTGCTCCCCATGCACACCTGAGACCTTGTAACACTAATGAGTCACATGACACCGGGGAGGGCAAATGGCTAATTGGGCCCAATTTGGACATTTTCACTTAGGGGTGTACTCCCTTTTGTTGCCAGCGGTTTAGACATTAATGGCTGTGCGTTGAGTTATTTTGAGGGGACAGCAAATTTACACTGTTATACAAGCTGTACACTCACTACTTTACATTGTAGCAAAGTGTCATTTCTTCAGTGTTGTCACATGAAAAGATATAATAAAATATTTACAAAAATGTGAGGGGTGTACTCACTTTTGTGAGATACTGTATGTGTATATATATATATTGCTATAGTGAAGAGAATGGTACTATTACCATAAATAAGTAGATACACATTCAATATTAGATCATATTGGCCTTGATATGTTCCTTACAGATAAACTTTATGGACCCTGCTCTTTATTGCAAGTATTTGGGATGGAGGCACCTGTTCCAGTTGCTTCATTTAAAGTCCCAAAAATCCGCCTTTTAATTTAACCTTGGCTGAGGTAACCTGGAGGACACAGGGAGGATCTATGAACTAACTAGGACTAAACAGGAGGGGAAACAGAGGGAGATACCAAATCACATAAGGAAACAAGTTGTATTAACCCTAGTCTGTGTGGATAGTATCTAAAAATATACACATCGGCTGCACGATCGGAATCGGAGCGGTGATGTACTATTGATTTTATTCACCAGCTGTTTGACATTTTAATCTTGTAAGTTTAATTGTCTGGGGGGGGGGGGGGGATAATAAAGTGTTTGAAACGGAG
This sequence comes from Glandirana rugosa, assembly GCA_018402905.1. Lineage (NCBI taxonomy): Eukaryota > Metazoa > Chordata > Amphibia > Anura > Ranidae > Glandirana > Glandirana rugosa. The sequence continues at coordinate 331,590 of BLSH010278230.1, read as the reverse complement.
ACACACTATGTGGAGCATTTTTGTCTTTTCCGGGTATTCGCTTATCTGATGAACCACCGCTGCCAGACTCCTAGGATACCCAGTGTACCTTGCAGAGGCGTATACACTATCAGTGTCTGGTAAGTGGGCACTGCATAGGGAGCGGCGCACTCTGCGGTGATAGAAAATACCTTGGTGACTGGCTGTACATTTGGTGTGGAAGTTAACTCTTTCCTGTGGATTCACTTTGGACTCTTGCTAAAATTTTACACCTTGAGTGATTGTTTCAACTTTCTAAGCGCTGTTTATGCACGACATATATGGACAATTGAAGCTGATGTGTATATTTTTAGATGGTTTGAAAATTCAAAACGGCTGCTTTTTTAGTTGCATGCATTGTTAGTGAATATGACCTACAGTCCTGCTCACCATTATTGGCACCCCTTCATGTTTTGCATAACTGAGTGAATGTCTTCAGAAATAAATGGAAATGTACCAAATTTATATCAGCAGGATCTTTTAATTGGAGGTCCAAAGTAATTTAACAAAGACAATTGTTATTTCAACATAGATATTGTAATTATAAAGAAAAAACAGAAAACCAGCATGTGCACTAATATTGGCACCCCTCCTTAATATTTGGTTGCACACCCTTTGGCAGCGATGACAGCCTCCAAACGTTTCTTATATCCATCGATAAGCTTCTTGCACTTCTCGGGTGGCATTTTCTCCCACACTTCCTTTGCAATATGCTCAAGCTCTTGAACATTTGCAGGGTTCCTTTCTCCAATGGCAGTTTTCAGCTCCCCCCAAAGATTTTCAATTGGATTGAGATCAGGACTCATTGCTGGCCATTTTAAAGTTAACTTTTAGAAACCCCCCTCGACTTTTGACGGTAACCTCTTTC
>BLSH010278230.1:313794-324566 GCA_018402905.1 Glandirana rugosa | reverse complement strand
CAAGTTAACGAGCCATTGTGTTTAACGATTAGTCGGTTAGTGTACTGTCGTTGCGTTACGTCTGCTGAACGACTTCAAGTTTAGCTCGTAGTCTTACCCCTTCTTTCCCCTAAATCCACTGAAACTTACACCGTACCAACAACCACGGTCTGCCCGACCAGACTCATAAATTTTTTGACGACTAGATGACCCTAAAAATGAGTGTTGATAGAGAGCCCAAATGTCTCTTACCAGGTCTTTTCTCTTTTATTTTCCTCCACACAACTTCCACTCATTGGATATTTTCTCTTTTCTGGACCATTCTCTGTAAACCCGAGAGATAGTTGTGAGTAAAAATCCCAGTAGATCAGCAGTTTTTTAAATACTCAGACCAGCCCGTCTGGCACCAACAACCATGCCACATTCAAAGTCACCTAAATCCCCTTTCTTCCCCATTCTGATGCTCGATTTGAACTTCAGCAAGTCGTCTGCATTGCGTTGCTGTCATGTGATTGGCTGATTAGCAATTTGTGTTACCGAGCAATTGAACAGGTGTACCTGTAGCACCCTCTAGTGTGTGATATTAGTAGCGGCAGTGTAGAAAAATTTATCTGAGTATTAATTGGGTCAAGGTTCACTGGAGTTCTGGGCTGGGTGACTCATCCTGGCAGCTCTCTGGTGCTTCACCCTGGTGTCTGGAAGGTTGGAGAACCTTCTAGAATTAGAGTGTTTTGGGGTTAGAAGGAGCTGCCATGAATATATATGGAGCCTCGACCAATCCCCAGAAGTGGGCTGGCAGGGGGCAGGGACAACCCCATAGATTTTCAAAGATGGTGGCGCAGTAGAGAGGAAGGGCGGGACCAAAATATCGCGGAAGACTAAAGTTCCTCTTTAACATATCGCCCAGTGCCCTTCATTTAACACTAGGCACTATCTGCGAAGAGTAGATGGACTGATCAGTGTGTGGCTTTACAGGCTAAGCACAGTTCCTGTAGGGTTAAGGCCAAGCCTGCAGGAAGATCCAGGACCTGGCTGCACTTGTTTCCAGGGATTCCTGGAACGCTGGATTGGCTGGAGAGAATTTCAAAGTCTTTGGAAATCAGTTAAGTTCTCAGACGTGTGTTTCAAGTCTATATTCAGCTGTTTGCCTGGAGCTTTGAAGGTTGGATAACCCTCTAAGTGAAATACTGTACATGCTCCACCCGCTCCTCCATCTTTGGCTACTACTCTCATTAGTTAGACTACAGGACAAGTTGAAAAGGTCAGCCTGCTATTTACTAAATGAAGTGGAGATTTATAGAGACATGTTTGAGGTTCCAGGGTTTAATTTTTTTTGCGATCAGCAGAATCTGTAAAACTGTCTTTCCATGACAAGAAACATAAGAGTAATTTATCTCCGTCCTTGTCTCTGGGGAAGGTGAAAGGTAGACGGATACCCAGAGGCTGTTTAGTGTATGTAGGATGAAGAAGAGTTAGTCATCCTGACATATAAGCTAAGATTCCCAGCAATAGTTTCATTCCAGGAAGCTCAATCCATGCACACTGTTGCATCGGTAATGGACAATACATGCCTTGGTGTGATGCAGTGCCATTCATTCTGAACCAATGCATCTACCCAACGAAGGTGTCTTGCAGTGCAACACAATGTATGTTGCACTGTGCAGCGCTGCCAAAAACCCTGCATACATGTGACTAAGCAGCTCCCCCTCCCAACAGTGACTCTGAAGCTCAGTTCACCTGCTGCCCCCTCCCATCAGTGAGTCTGCAGCTCAGCTTCCCCCATCTTAGTAACACAGGTCCCACTGCTCACCCAGCAGTGACTTAGCAGCACAGCTCCAGGACAGAGGGTCTAGAGGAGTAAGATGGCCGCCGCACTTTCTGAAACCACCGCGGAATGCAGGGGGCAGAAATGATCTCAGCAAGGGGGCGGTGACGCGTTTTAGAGCATGCTCAGAGGCTCCTTCTTCAAAACCTAAGGTTACCTACTTACCATTCTCCACTTGTTTGCATCCCTCCCCCCTCCACTGCCACATTTGTCACATTTTGGGGGGAGCGGGTATCTGGTTTTGGCAGGTACCACTCCCACTTCTGGGTCGGATCACCGCTGTGGTCTGTGAGGATGTTCTGCCCCCCCCCCAGCCTTCAGTAACACATCACAGGTCCCAGAAGACTGCGGGACCATTCACAAAGCGCAGCGTGACTCGCGTATGTACAGTAGGACCAGCTTCACTGCCGGTTTCCTTTACCCAACATGCCTGCACCCGAAGCCGATTGAAGAAACAGCTCGGGTGTGAACATCGCTGGTCAGGTAAGTGTCCTTATATTAACCACTTCCCAACCGCCCTATAGACAAAAGACGTGCACAGGGCGGTTGCATTATTCTGGGATGGACGTCTATCACATGTCAACAAGCCAACGGATGAATGAAGCGCCGGCTTTTCTCTCCTCTCCGCACCAATCGGTGCATTGCGAGAGGAAAGAGGAGGTGCTGCAGTGCTGTGGGCGATGTGTAATGCCCACAGCACTGCTAAGTAACAGTATGTACCCCCCACCATCCATCCACCACCCACCCAGCCATCCTCACCCCATCCACCCACCCAGCCATCCTCACCCCATCCATGCTCACCCACCCATTCTCAGCCCATCCATGCTCAGCCACCCATCTATCCATCCTCACACAGCCATGCTCACCCAGCCATCCATCCATGCTCATCCATCCACCCATGCTCACCCATTCCATGCTCAACCATCCATTCATGCTCACCCATCCATCCATCCATGCTCACCCATCCATCCATCCATGCTCACCCACCCAGCCGTACTCACCTAGCCATCCATCCATGCTCACCCACCCAGCCGTGCTCACCCAGCCATCCATCCATGCTCACCCACCCAGCCGTGCTCACCCAGCCATCCATCCATGCTCACCCACCCAGGCATGCTCACCATCCATCCATCCATGCTCACCCATCCATCCATGCTCACTCACCCAGCCATGCTCACCTAGCCATTCATCCATGCTCACCCAGCCATCCATCCATGCTCACCCAGCCATCCATCCATGCTCACCCACCCATCCGTGCTCACCCACCCATCCGTGCTCACCCACCCATCCGTGCTCACCCACCCATCCATGCTCAGTCATCCCCATCCGTGCTCAGTCATCCCCATCGTGCTCAGTCATCCCCATCCGTGCTCATCCATCCCTATCCCTGGCTCTTCCATCTCCATCCGTGGCTCATCCATCCCCCATCCATGGCTCATTTGTGCCTCATTCATGCTCATCCATACCACATCAGTTCTTATCTGTGACACATCCATGCCACTACAGTGCCCATCCGTGCCACTACAGTGCCCAATTTTGCCACTACAGTGCCCACCCGTGCCACTGCAGTGCCCACCCGTGCCACTACACTGCTCATCCGTGCCACTACCCTGCCCATCTGTGCCACTACAGTGCCTATCCATGCCACCACAGTGCCTCACAGTAGTGTAAAAGGTAGTCAAATTAGATTTGAAACGTATGCCCCTAGAACACCTGACGGTGCTCCCTGCATGATGGGCCTCTGTATGTGGTCAGGCTGTGTAAAAGTGTCACACATGTGGTATCGCCATACTCGGGAGAAGTATCAGAATATATTTTGGGGTGTCATTTTTGCTACGTACATGTTGTGTGTTAGAAATATTGTATAAATGGACAACTTTGTGTAAAAAAAAATGCGTTTTCATTTTCTTTCCACATTTTCCAAAAACTTGTGGAAAAAATTACATGTTCAAAACACTCATTATGCCTCCTAGAATATATGTTGGGGTGTTTGTTTTCCAACATTGGGTCATTTTTTTGGGTGTTTCCATTGTCCTGGTGCTCCAGGACCTTCAAAAGTGCAAGAAGTAATCAAGAAATTATGTGTGTAATTTATGCTCCTAGATCGCCTGATGGTGCTCCCTGCATGTTGGGCTTCTTTATGTGGCCAGGCTGTGTAAAAGTGTCACACATGTGGTATCACCATACTCAGGAGGAGTAGTAGAATGTGTTTTGGGGTGTAATTTGTGGTATGCATATGCTAGGTGAGAGAAATAACCTGTTAACATATGACAATTTTGTGAAAAAAAAATCTTCATTTTGCAAAGAATTATGGGAAAAAATTTACAACTTCAAAAAATTTACCATGCCTCTTACTATATACCTTGGAATGTCTACTTTCCAAAAAAGGGGTAATTTGGGGGGTATTTGTACTTTCCTGGCTTATTAGGGTCTCAAGAAATGAGATAGGCCGTCAGTATATCAGGTGTGATCAATATTCAGTGATTGGCACCATAGCTTGTAGACTGTATAACCTTCACAAAGACCAAATAATATACACTAATTAGTTTTTTTTTTTACCAAAGATATGTAGCAGTATAAATTTTGGCCAAAATGTATGAAGAAAAATTACTAATTTGCAAAATTGTATAACAGAAACAAAGAAAAATTCATTTTTTTACAAAATTTTCGGTCTTTTTTTAAATTATAGTGCAAAAAATAAAAAACCCAGCGGTGATTAAATACCACCATAAGAAAGCTCTATTTGTGTGAAAAAAAAGGACGCAAATTTCATATGGGTACAGTGTTGCATGACTGAGTAATTGTCATTCAAAATGTGAAAGCACTGAAAGCTGAAAATTGGTCTGGTTAGTGCCCAGTGGTCAAGTGGTTAAAGGTCAGCAGCTACAGTATTTGTAGCCGCTGACTTTTTTTTTTTTTGGGAAACTGGAGCTCCTCTTTAATAGCTCCTCTTTTTCCTTGCTTCCCCCCCTCAGTAGTGATTCAGCAGTTCAACCCTCTGTGCTCCACCATCCCAAAAAGACTCAGCAGCTCAGCTGCCCCTTCTCTCCCCTCTTTGGGGTGAATCAGCAGCAGCTCAGTTCCCCTTCTCTTCCCTCCAAGCTGTGACTCAGCAACTCAGGTACTCCCCACCTCCCAGAGCTCCCCTGTGTACATTTAAAACTAGAAGTGTGGGAAACTGCTGAGTCATTGCTGAGAGGGGAAGCAGAAAAAGCAAAGTCTGCTTGAAAAACGTCAGTGCTTCTGCTGTGAACTTTGAGGATGAATTGTTCCACAGTGCCTGTAGACACAGAGTGCACTTGTGGCTTGTTGTAGCTATACTGACAGCTTGTTATCAATATAGAAACACTTGAATGGCTACATGTTCACTTGTTAGCACCCAAATTAGCTCCAGAAAATTGTCCTGGGGCATTTTTGAGGTGCTGACATGTTGGGTTCCTGGATGCTATAGCTGCATATATTTGTCCAACAACACCTAGGGGTCCTAGTGGAGAACAGGCTCAGCAGTGGCATGCAATGCCAAGCTGCTGCAAGCAAAGCTAACAAAGTGTTGGCATGCATCAGGAAAGAGATCAACCCTAGGGATAAATCAATAATTCTCCCACTGTACAAGTCTCTGGTGAGGCCACACCTGGAGTATGCCGTCCAGTTCTGGGCACCGGTCCTCAGGAAGGATGTCCTGGTATTGGAAAGGGTACAGAGAAGGGCCACAAAGCTTATTAAGGGGTTGGAGGACCTTAGTTATGAGGAAAGACTACAGGCACTGAACTTATTCTCTCTGGAGAAGAGGCGCTTGAGAGGGGATATGATTTCAATGTATAAATACTGTACTGGTTACACCACAATAGGTACAAAACTATTCCACACAAGGGAGCACACAAAGAAACGTGGCCATTCACTAAGAATAGAGAAAAGGCGGTTTAACCTTAAAAAGTGTAGAGGGTTCTTTACGGTAAGAGCAGTGAGGATGTGGAATTCTCTTCCACAAGCAGTAGTCTCTGCTGGGAGTATAGATAATTTCAAAAAACTATTAGATGCACACCTAAGGGACCACAACATTGAGGGGTATACAATTTAATACTGACATTAAAAACACACACATAGGTTGGACTTGATGCACTTTTTTCAACCTCGTTCACTATGTAACTATGTAACATACCTGTGAGAAGTGGTTGTAGCCATTTTAAGTTGCAACTATGCAAGACACCAAATCTGCTCTGGAGAAAAGTCTAGATTCTGTGGTTCATTCCCCGTCACACTTCACTCATCGCCTGCTAACAGCAATATCATTGTGATTGTAACGTCTTCATCTAAGCACATCGCTGGCTATAGTTCTGGGACAAAGGCAGGGAAAGTGTGTTTATATGTCCTTTGTGAGGGCTGGCGTTGTGTAAGCTGAGTTCTGTTATTTTTAGGTATTGGCTCCATTTTTGAGCTCTCAACCTTGGTGAATAAAGTCAAATCCATTATTTCTTCTTAATTGCGGCGTCATCCAACAGGGGAACCTAACTTCTTTTAGGAGAGTGCACAGCTTGATTTATTAACATTTACCGGAAAGATTTTTTCTAAAGTTCCAAGTTTCCAAGACTTCAACAGGATTACATTGACAGTATCAATATTGAATTCTCAGTTTTGGAGAACAGGGTTAGAGAGTACTAGGAAGAAGGTAGGAGGTCCTTGCTCTGGGATGGAGAGAGAACCATACCTGGTGTGGCATCCTAGTCCCGAGTTTTGAGATGCTACCAGATAAGATCACTCTATTGTATGGAAACAATTGCACCAGCAGAACAATCTCCATTGGAAGGCTTCCTCTGTTTCCTTAATGGTAGACATAAGTTGCCCAGCATTTGATGGTATTTATCCTGGTGGATCACTGAGCAATGGACAGGGGCTCCAACCAACATACAATGTTTCTGGTATTTGATGTAATTTATCCTGGTGGACTGATGAGAAAAAAATACTGTATGGACCGAGGTCCTAGTAGGTCTGACTTTTTAGGCACTCCAGACTCAGATAATTATAATGAAACTGGTGGATCATTGAGCATTGGACAGGGGCTCCAACCAACATGTAAGGTGTCCAGTATTTGATGTCATTTGTCCTGGTAGACCATTGAGCAATGGACAGAGTCATCAACCAACATGTAAGGTGTACAACATTTGATGTAATTTATCCTGGAGGACCACTGAGCAATAGACAGGAGATCCAACCAACACGTAAGGTTTCTGGTATTTGATGTAATTTATCCTGGTGGAGCACTGAGCAATAAATGGGGGGTCCAACCAACATACTGTATAAGGTGTACAGTATTTGATGTATTTTATCCTGGTGGACCGTTGAGCAATGGATGGGGTCTTCAACAAACACATAAGGTACAACATTTGATGTAATATATCCTGGTGGGCCAATGAGAAATATCCAGCCAACACCAGAGAGCTTGGGTGAATGCCCTGATGGTGTTGACTAAGGAGATGATTAGAGAGATCTTGTAGGTCTTTCTCAAGAATGTGTTGTGATGGAGAGGATAGAAGACCAGGTCATTGGGAACATGGAAGTCTGAAGAACTTTTGTGTAGTGTCTGTTTACCAGTAGGTTTGGAGCTTGGGACATCACAAGAAGATATGAAGAATAGTCCCTTCTGCTTTCTTGCATTTCCAATCATTTGTTGGAGGCTGATGGGAACATGTTATGTAGGGTGGTAGGAACTCTCTCCCAGCGAGTAAGTAGTGTTAACACATCCCATGTTCCTGCAAGCTTTGTAAACCTAGCTACATGGTTGTACAGTGCCCCCCAAGGTCGTCCAACAACGTAGCTAGCAAGGAGATGCCTCCTTGATAATTGACATTTGTTCTGGCTACAAGCACTTGCCTGAGACAGGACAAATGCAGAGGTATTGCTGACACCCCTCCCCCTGGCTACCCTGCCCCCGCTTTTCTTTTGTCTTGGGCAAGTGCTTGGAGCCATGAAAAGTGCTAGTAACCAAACAGATAGCTATGTTATCCTTGCTAGCTACGTTGTTGGATGGCCACTTGGCTGTTCCAGGAAGAAGGTCCCTTTGTAAGTGTACCGGACAGCCAGGCTTTACCGGGTGCTTAAAGGCAGCCACAATATTTTCTTTGTGATGAGTATCCATTGATCTGAACTCAAATCCATCCTACACCTTCACTTTTCAAGCCTTGAAGAGGGTGCAAAGCCTACAATATCCAGACTGGTGCATCCACTGCCAGCCAGCTGGGGTATTTTCACAATCAGTAGGGGGCTGGTTGTGACCCGTAGGCGGTAGTTTGGAGACCCCTGCACTAATCCAACACATCTCCAGGACACTTGCATTGCAGCCCACTACAGTGCATGGTAATGCTCCGCTGTGTCTTGTGTCATCGAAAATGGTGCAGATCTGATTTTAGGTCTCTTGTGCTGCATTGGCAGCCCAATAAAATAAATGATCCACCTTACTGGGAAAACACGTTAACGCGTGTTCACACATCAGGCCGGATAGGTCTAAATGGGACCTTAATGACAGGTTCACCTAAAATATGACTTGTGGGGAGGTTGGCCTTTATTACTCATGTCAGTTGACTATCTGTGAAATGAATATATCTTCTGTCCTGGTAATATAATCTGTGAGAATCTGGAAGATTGTACACTGCGCACTATTCGTGGTATGTGTCTCACGGACAGCAATATCACTTATTGAATACCTTAACCTGAACAAAGGAACAGGAGCCGGGTGTGACCTCTGTGCACCAGCCTCTGCCTCTCAGGCATGTTTAGAAAGCAGCTGTTCCAGTGCTGGGACCCCTGCTGTATGCCGCAGGACAGGGACCGCAAAAATCTCCAGGATGTCATTCTGGCTGACAGCTTCCAGGTGAAACTACTATTTGTATTGTGTCTTATCAGCGCCCAGGGGGTGCAACATGCACACGACAGAGGAGCTAATGCCTGATGATTGATAGCAATTACATTGCAGAGATAGATAGATAGATAGATAGATAGATAGATAGATAGATAGATAGATAGATAGATAGATAGATAGATAGATAGATAGATAGATAGATATGAGTCGATTGCAAGAATCAATACTCTAAAACAGCAATTCCCAACCTGAGGGGGTATTAAAAAATGTAGGTAATGGTGGCACTTTTTCATTTGTGTACATAGATAAATAGAAAGATACGGTGAGGGGAAAAAAGTATTTGATCTCCTACTGACTTTGTACGTTTTCCCACTGACAAAGAAATGATCAGTCTATAATTTTAATGGTACAAAAATATCCAGAAAAACGCATTTCAAAAAAGTTTTAAATTGATTTGCATTTTAATGAGAGAAATAAGTATTTGACCCCTTCGCAAAACATGACTTAGTACTTGGTGGCAAAACCCTTGTTGGCAATCACAGAGGTCAGACGTTTTTTGTAGTTGGCTACCAGGTGGTCACACACCTCAGGAGGGATTTTGTCCCACTCCTCTCCTCTCCTTAATGGGCGTCTTCTTGAGCCACTCCTTTGTTGCATTGGCCATGTGTTTTGGGACATTGTCATGCTGGAATACCCATCCATAACCCATTTTCAATGACCTGACTGAGGGTAGGAGGTTCTCAACCAAGATTTGACGGTGCATGGCCTTGTCCATCATCCCTTTGATTCAGTGAAGTTGTCCTGGCTCCTTAGCAGAAAAACATCCCAAAGCATAATGTTTCCACCTCCATGTTTGACAGTGGGGATGGTGTTCTTGGGGTCATAGGCAGCATTCCTCCTCCTCCTCCAAACACGGCCAGTGGATGCCAAAGAGCTTGATTTTAGTCTCATCTGACCACAACACTTTCATCCAGTTCTCCTCTGAATCATTCAGATGTTCATTAGCAATGACGGGCCTGTACATGTGCTTTCTTGGGCAGGGGGACCTTGCGGGCGCTGCAGGATTTCAGTCCTTATCAATTGTTTTCTTGGTGACTATGGTTCCAGCTGCCTTTAGATCATTGACAAGATTCTCCCATGTGTTGTGGGCTGATTCCTCACCGTTCTCATGATCATTGAAACTCCACGAGGTGAGATCTTGCATGGAGCCCCAAACCGAGGGAGATTGACAATTATTTTGTGTTTCTTCAATTTGCGAATAATTACAACAACTGTTGCCACCCTCACACCAAGCTGCTTGGTGATGGTCTTGTAGCCCATTCTAGCCTTGTGTAGGTCTACAATCATGTCCCTGACATCCTTGGACATCTCTTTGGTCTTGGCCATGGTGGAGAGATTGGAATCTGATTGATTGCTTCTGTGAACAGGTAACAAGCTGAGATTAGGAGCACTCCCTTTAAGAGAGTTCTCCTAATCTCAGCTCATTACCTGTATAGAAGACACCTGGGAGCCAGAAATATTGCTGATTGATAGGGGATCAAATACTTATTTCACTGATTAAAATGCAAATCAAATTTATAACTTTTTTGAAATGCATTTTTCTGGATATGTTTGTTATTCTGTCTCCCACTGTTAAAATAAACCTACCATTAAAATTATAGACTGATCATTTCTTTGTCAGTGGGCAAACGTCATCAAAATCAGCAGGGCATCAAATACTTTTTTCCCTCATTGTAGATAGCAGGGGAGTCGCCAGGGGGTGGCTATGGGGGCTGGAGCCCCGAGTCCCACGCCCTTAGCCCCGAGCCTCCCGAGGGGCCCTTAATGGCGGCGTCAGGTCACCCGCCCGTCGGGCGAGAGACCTGACTGAAGCCGTATGCGAGCGGCTTGATAGAGCCGCGAGCAGGCGAGCGGCTTGATAGAGCCGCGAGCGGGCGGCTCTACAGAGCCGCCGAGCGGCTGCTTTCAGCCGCCGTGCGGCTACATTCAAGCCCGAGAGAGAGAGGGGCGGGCGAGCAGAGATGACATCATCTCTCTGCCCGCCCGCATCACTGCTATCCCTCTCTCTCTCTCTCCACAGTGCCGCCGACTCGCATGGCGGCGGGGGGGAGGGGG
>BLSH010278230.1:253531-269015 GCA_018402905.1 Glandirana rugosa | reverse complement strand
AAAGATAAGTTTAAAGTGTTCGAAGACCTCTTGGTCGTCGTCTTATCGTATGTGTTTGTTACTTTCATGACCCGTAGTGCTTGAACAAGAAGTCACATAACCTCTGCTGGTTCTCCAGAAGCTTGTGAAATTTGAATAGAAAGCTTTAAAAAGCCCCCCCCCCCCTTGTGTCAAATGACTACAAAATCTTGATTATGTTGACAAAGATCCACTGGTTTTTCCACCCTTTCATGTGTGGTGAAGAACTGGACTGAACACAGGTATTCTTTACTTGGTGCAGACACTCACTCTTTCTTCTTCCTGCCATGGAAAAAGCTGGCCCATTCGAAACAGGTCTTCTTGCTGCCCACCCAGAAGACAGATGGTATTCCCACCACGAGGGCCATTAGGTATTTCATCAGGAAGAGGATGAGGTCAGGACGGCTTGTCTGCGTCACCTACAATGACAAATAAAAACCATTGAGACTCCTGTCATGTTAGAAAACTAACAAATACTTCTGTGGCAAAATGAGCAGATCAGGGCAAACCTGTCACACATTCTGCATTTTTAAAAGCAAACCCACCTAAGCACAGATGCCACAAGATTACAAACGTTACTCTGTTAGCCCCTCTCTATAACCAGTTACTAGGGTCTAACTTCTCTGTTTTTATTAAGGAGTCTCACCAACCACCAACTCTCTATAGTAGTGTCTTTTCTTTGACTGGATTGGTTTGAAAATTGCAGACAGGATCTCCTTGCATCTACACTATATGGCCAAAGTCAATGGACACCTGAACATCTCACCTATATGGGCTCGATGGACATCCCATTCCAACGCCATGGCCATTAACATGGAGTTGGATTCCCGCTTTGTAGCTATAACAACCTCCACTCTCCTGGGAAGACTTTCTACAAGATTTTGGAGTGTGTGTGCCCATTCTGCCAAAACAGCATTTCTGAGGTCAGGTACTAACTGTTGGACGAGGAGACCGGTTTCAGAATTGGAATTTCAATTCATCTCAAAGGTTTTCAGTAGGCTTGCGTTTAGGGCTCTATACAGGCTACTCAAATTCCTTCACACCAGTGGTCTTTAAATTGGGGCCCTTGGCTTGCCTTTATCCGTCCCAATGACACCAATGATGAGGCACTATTCCTTCCAATTGACCCAAACAATGGAGCACAATTCCTTCCACTGACAACAATGGGGCACTATTTCTTCCACTGAAACCAGTGATGAGGCATAATTTAGTCCCACTGACACAAATGATGGCACACTTTTTCTTCCACTGACCCCATTGATGGGCACTATTTCTTTCACGTACCCCAATAATGATAACTATTCCTATCACTGACCACAACTATGGGGCACTATTCCTTTCACTGACCAACAATAAGGCACAATCCTTCCACTGACCCCAATGATGGTGCACGGTTTCTCCAACTTATACCAATGATTGGTCTGTTTAGAAAGTATGAGACCCCTGCTCCACACCAAAGCGGTAAACCCATGTCTTTATGGAGCTGGCTTTGTGCACAAGGGGGCAGTCATGCTGAAACAGAAAGGGACCTTCTCCAAACTACGGTATAGAAGGACTACATATACAGTGGGTTGAACCGTTTATTTTTCTCTAGAAGTATCTGCACTCCATATTTGGAGTGACACCCATATCAGATTGACCATATAGCATATGCACAATGCATTTTATCTGCATAAAGTTCTGTGCATTTATGGTCCAACGATTTCACATGAAACACATACTGATGTATTTAAAATTGTGAAAAGCTGGGTGCAGGAGTGACAGTTGGAAGATGACTAGTTCTTATAGGCCGAAAGACCTTTTCAAACATCCCACCCCGACTACCTTATGCTCACCTTCTTACAGCCATCTCCCACTGCTGAAAAATACCCTTGTGTCTAGTGTCAGAGTTACACAGGGCTAAAGAGGTGATATGCTCCACAATACCTGGAAATGCAGCATATTTTGCAGCACCTACAATATAGGAGGCAGTGGTGCGAGAGCCCTGTAAAAGTAGAAGATAAGGTGGGTCAGAGGTGGGCTTTAAAGAGACCATGTCATGTTATCCATTTTTGACAGGTTTTCTTTAAGGAGCTGTGCAATGCTTTAGCTTAGAAGGCTGGACGGGAGGGGGGGTGATGCAGGACACTGCATGAAAGGGAGTGTGGTGGACAAGGTAACAACTACTAAGCAGCACTCAAGCCTACAATGTCTTGTCCAAACAGAAGTCAAGTGCTTTTGCATGCACTTTGCAGGGGTCCTGGTGACAGCGTCAGGTGAGGTTTTTCTTTCAGTCATTGTGCAGCAAACAGAGCTAAAAGTTTTGTTAAAGGCTCTGGCAAGAGAGGCAGACAGGGTGTCTCGCTAGGCCTCTTCATACAACAGCCTTTGGAATGGGGCCAGCAAAGACAGCTTTAAAGTAGTAATATTTATATAATTGCTTCCTCAAGAATGCAAACAAGGGTGTAGGACTTAAAGCGTCCAACTACAGTAAAGAAATCCAGACCGAGATGGATGGTATCGCTCTCAGTGATGTCACTGGCGTCTGGTATGGATAGGCTGCAAGATCAGTGACTGGTCTCTATAGAATAGATAAGGTGCAATAATCACTGATTGGTCTGTAGTCAATGGATTGGCTGCATTCTCAGTGATGTCACCTGTCTCTAGTGAATGGATAGGTTACATTCTCAGTGATGTCACCGGTCTCTAGTGAATGGATAGGCTACATTCTCAGTGATGTCACCGGTCTCTAGTGAATGGATAGGCTACATTCTCAGTGATGTCACCGGTCTCTAGTGAATGGATAGGTTACATTCTCAGTGATGTCACCGGTCTCTAGTGATTGGATAAGCTGCATTCTCAGTGATGTCACCGGTCTCTAGTGAACGGATAGGCTGCATTCTCAGTGATGTCACCGGTCTCTAGCGAATGGATAGGCTGCATTCTCAGTGATGTCACCGGTCTCTAGTGAATGGATAGGCTGCATTCTCAGTGATTTCACCGGTCTCTAGTGAATGGATAGGCTGCATTCTCAGTGATGCCATCGGTCTCTAGTGAATGGATAGGCTACATTCTCAGTGATGTCACCGGTCTCTAGTGAATGGATAGGCTACATTCTCAGTGATGCCATCGGTCTCTAGTGAATGGATAGGCTACATTCTCAGTGATGTCACCGGTCTCTAGTGAATGGATAGGCTGCATTCTCAGTGATGTCACCGGTCTCTAGTGAATGGATAGGCTGCATTCTCAGTGATGCCATCGGTCTCTAGTGAATGGATAGGCTGCAATCTCAGTGATGTCACAGGTCTCTAGTGAATGGATAGGCTGCATTCTCAGTGATGTCACAGGTCTCTAGTGCATGGATAGGCTATATTCTCAGTGATGTCACAGGTCTCTAGTGAATGGATAGGCTGCATTCTCAGTGATGTCACCTGTCTCTAGTGAATGGATAGGTTGCATTCTCAGTGATGTCACCGGTCTCTAGTGAATGGACAGGTTGCATTCTCAGTGATGTCACCAGTCTCTAGTGAATGGACAGGCTGCATTCTCAGTGATGTCATAGGCTGCATTCTCAGCGATGTCACCAGTCTCTACTGAATGGATAGGCTACATTCTCAGTGTTGTCACCGGTTTCTAGTAAATGGATAGGCTACATTCTCAGTGAGGTCATCAGTCTCCAGTGAATGGATAGGTTGCATTCTCAGTGATGTCACCGGTCTCTAGTGAATGGACAGGCTGCATTCTCAGTGATGTCACCAGTCTCTAGTGAATGGATAGGTTGCATTCTCAGTGATGTCACCGGTCTCTAGTGAATGGACAGGTTGCATTCTCAGTGATGTCACCAGTCTCTAGTGAATGGATAGGCTGCATTTTCAGCGATGTCACCAGTCTCTAGTGAATGGATAGGTTGCATTCTCAGTGATGTCACCAGTCTCTAGTGATTATAAAGGCAGCATTCTCGAAGATGTCACTGAAAATGTGATGTCATACGATAACTGATGCTTGCACAGCAACAATAAAATCTGAATGTGCATCCTAAGCCTTCTTTCCATAACAAATCCAATTGTTATGGCTGGAGCTGGACTTTAAGCATGCTCTCAAAGCACACAGCTGCTTGATGACAATGTCCTCCGGTCTGCGGTATGAGTATGGAGTGCTGGCAGCAATGTGTATTCCCTACATGTGTCATCATACAGAGGGGAGCAGCTGCCAGGATTATTGGTTTATGCAGCTGGTGGGACCCGAGCAAATGTATTGTATGGTCTGGACGGTTCACCCCAGAGAGCTGTATAACCTCCGGAGGAGGAGGACGAGGCTTGTCCAACATACATAATATATGAGCAGCCAGTCATAGTATGACCACACCATCAATGCTGGGATTCATTCTCCTATACTGGGAGGACAGAGATAGATAGAGATATATATGTTAGGTAACAGTAAGTGCTTATATACCAATGTTAGATAATATTAAGTGCTTATATGCCAATGTTAGGTAATATTAAGTGCTTATATGCCAATGTTAGGTAACAGTAAGTGCTTATATACCAATGTTAGGTAACAGTAAGTGCCTATATACCAATGATAGGTAATATGAAGTGCTTATATGCCAATGTTAGGTAACAGTAAGTGCCTATATACCAATGATAGGTAATACTAAGTGCTTATATGCCAATGTTAGCACCAAGATTCAAGAAGAATACACATGCCGAATGGAATTAGATGATATTTGCTGATCCCGGATTGGCTTTAAAATAAATAACTTTAAAAAAATGACATGGGGTGAAGTGGGATTCCCCTTTAAGGCATAGTGAAGTGCTGAAACATGGAATGGCGTCGGATACTCTGTATCGGGTGGATTAAAGAGCAAACAAGAGGTTTGTTAGGCGGAGAGCTCATTGTGCATTTCCCAGCAGCCCTGGGTCAGACTGTAAACAGTCATTTGCTAATTAACCGAGCTCAAGAAACCTTTGCACGCTAATCCTTTGTACACCGCGTAAGAATATCGCCCGTGCCACCGCTGCCAGCCAGAGCCACACAATAACAATGTAATATGAGCGCAAGTTCCATGCTGGTTTCCAGGCCCAGTCCAGGCTCAGGATTAAGTCACCTCCACCCAGAATAAGTGTCTGTGGGGGAGGGGACCTGCCAGCTGGAACATTGTATCCATAGGACATTATATGGTTCTGCTGCACCACAGTTCTTAAAAAAAAAAAATTAATGGTTATACTGACGTTTATTCAATTCAATGCTGGAGAGGTTTTCTAATCTTTTTGCACACATTTTAGGCCTGAAGATTAGTTAAAATCCCCAAATATTATTTGACAGCAGAGTTTGGAGGTGATCGTGCAACTTTTGAGCCACCCGGATCACTTCCACTAGAAAGCCGACAGTTGGCTGATCAGATGTAGACTCCAGGCTGACATAACGGTCAGGGGTCAGTTTACAGGGCTGTGCTGCCACATCCGTGACGTTAACCTGTTCATATTCTGCCTTACGTGGTCTCTCTCTCTCCCCTCCCATCAACATACTAATTACATTTTTAATTAAAATCCTTTCATTTTCTATACATTTGTAATCACTTTAGACCCAGTCATCACTGGGTCTCTGTGCTTCTCTATGCAATGCAGGAAGAGCCCGGCTGGTGGGAGGGGCCGACAGAATGCTATACATAGCTTCCTGCCTCAATACTCCTCCCAAGAGCCCTGATGCAAGCACAGGGAGGAGGTATGCAAATATCAAAATACCTTGGTGGGTAGATGTCAGTCTGAAGGAGTGGTGCATTGGCATGCAGACTGCCCACATGTGGTGCTGAGCCTCAAGGATTAAAATAACTAAAACTCACTGAATGAAAGGGCTTGCTAGATCAGTGGTCTCCCAATGATACCAACAATGGAGCACTATTCCTCCCATTGACACCCAATGATGGGGCACTATTTCTCCTACTGATACCAATGATGGGGCACTATTCCTCCCACTGATACCAATGATGGGACACTATTCCTCCCACTGATACCAATGATGGGACACTATTCCTCCCACTGATACCAATGATGGGACACTATTCCTCCCACTGACACCAATGATTGGACACTATTCCTCCCACTGACACCAATGATGGGACACTATTCCTCCCACTGATACCAATGATGGGACACTATTCCTTCCACTGACACCAATGATGGGACACTATTCCTCCCACTGACACCAATGATGGGACACTATTCCTCCCACTGACACCAATGATGGGACACTATTCCTCCCACTGACACCAATGATGGGGCACTATTCCTCCCATTAATACCAACAATGGAGCAGGAGCACTATTCCTCCCAATGATACCAATGGTGGGGCACTATTCCTCCCACTGACACCAATGATGGAGCACTATTCCTCCCACTGATACCAGCAATGGTGTAGGAGCACTATTCCTCCCACCGACACCAACAGTGGGGCACTATTCCTCCCATTGACACCAATGATGGGGCACCATTCCTCCCACTGATACCAATGATGGGGCACTATTCCTCCCACTAATACCAATGATGGGGCACTATACCTCTCACTGATACCAATGATGGGGCACAATTCTTCCCACTGGCACAAACAACAGGGCACTATTCCTCCCACTAAAACCAATAATGAGGCACTATTCCTCCCACTGATCTCAGGATATTTTCTACTCCCACTAGCCACAGCCCGGCCCCCTTAAAGCCTGAAGGACAGTAAACTGTCTCTTTGGAAAGTTTAGAGACCCATGGGCTAGATGATGCTGGACGTTCACCAGCCAGGAATTGAGGCAGGCTCTATCTGACTTCTGCAGCTTCTAATGCACACTGAGAAGCTCACAGTGTGCAGCGAAATCAGAGTAAGTCACCTTGGTACAACTGTGCAAGACTGAAGGGAAGGCTGGAGGTCACCTTTAAATGAAGCCTGCAAGAAGACGTGTTGGGAAGTATAGGGAGAAGGCTGTACATGTACAGAATCACAAGTCCCCGGGGATGAGAGGAGGGACAGTGCACAGGCAGTGGCCCCTGGTATGGGTTGCCCATTGGTCAGAGTTATGTAGAGGGAGGTATACACAGGTAGGGCGAGGGTTGGCTTGCAGGGTTACATTTTTTGTATTTTTATATCCAAAATATAAATGGAGGTCAAAGGGACGGGGAAATCTCTATATAACATCAGGTATGAATAATCTTGTCTGCAGGTGACAGAGCGCCAAGGAGAGCTAGAAAGGTATGCTCTATACTGATGACACCAACATATCTGGAACAAGTCTGACATTCCACAACGGATAAACAGACAGATAACAATTAGCGGTACGTGACAATCGGACACGCTACACAAGCCGATTAACATGTACATTGCACTTGCTTAAAGATAATCATTTGTCAAAGCTGTGTCATCCATGTCTTTATAAAGAGCGAAAAATGACCGCAGGGGGCTTCAAACCTCTTTCAAAGAGGACCTGTCATCTCTGATATTATAATTGGCCCATGTCAGATGTTCTCATTCTCACAAACCACATTCATAATCAATTTGTGGTAGTCTTGCCGTATGGGAGTGTCAGCACTCTAAAAACCGCCTTTCTTGATAACTGTAAAATGATTAACAAGCAACTGTAGTTCTACAAATAGCATAGGTCAGATCAATATATAAATATATATATGGACAATTTCGTATCTTTTTTTTTAAGCACGTGGACTTCTCGGCTTCAAGGGCATAACTACAGCCATAGTAGCTCACAAGGCTGCTTTGGGGCCCAGGAGCAAGAAGGACCCCGGTCCATGTATACACAGATATATCAGAAATTAGTACAATTTTCTTACTTGGTTCACCTTTTTAGTAAAAGTTTGCTGGCTCAGTGATTGAGTAGTGCATACTATTTTTCTATGTACTCCACCTGCCTTGGCCAGCTTAGTTGTGTTCATCACAAACACGGGGCAGTTTGTCTATGGCAGAGGTCTCCTTTTCTGTACAAGAATCACATTATACATTTTACAAATAATAGCGGGCCAAAAAAAAAAAATCTTACATTAGGGTCCCCATCATAGGTCCCCTTACATCGCAGTCCCCACCCTTTCAGCAGGGTCCCCATCTGAGTCTCCCCCTTATATCAGAGACCCCATCCAAGTCTCCCCCTTACATCAGGGTCCTCATCAGATTCCCCCTTTACATCAGGGTCCCCATCCAAATCCCCCTTACATCAGGGTCCCCATTCAAGTCCCCCCTTACATCAGGGTCCCCATCCAAGTCCCCCCCACCTTACATCAGGATCCTCATCAGATTCCCCCTTTACATCAGGGTGCCCATCCAAATCCCCCTTACATCAGGGTCCCCATCCAAGTCCCCCCTTACATCAGGGTCCCCATCCAAGTCCCTTCTTACATAAGGGTCCCCATCCAAGTCCCTCCCCTTTCATCAGGATCCTCATCAGATTCCCCCTTTACATCAGGTTCTCCATCAGAGCTCCCCCTCCCTTACATCAAGGTCCCCATCACAGTCACCCCTTACATCAGGGATACCCATGAAATTCCCCCCTTACATTAGGGTCGCTATCAGAGCCCCCCCTTTCATGAGGGTGCCCTTCGGGGTGCCCCATTACACCAGAAGCAAATACCATGGGCAGACTCTAGTTTTGGGCTAGATAAAATTTTGTAGCAGGCCATAGTTTGGAGACCCCTGGTTTGTAGTACACAACATGGGCTTATCACACTAGTGGCATTGGGTAGACCTGTCTGTACCAGGACCAAAGAGTGACCTCTTTGTAATGCCTGACTACGAAGTGTAATTGTTCATTTAGAGTGGTCCCTATAATTAAGGTGTATAAATGAGAGTCCTTAAGGGGTGGCTGCCTACCTTGAGTGCAACATATGCCCCCTGGGGTCCACAAACTTTTGCTATGGGATCCTGAGATTTGAAATTTCACCTCTGCTTGGCTCCTTTACACATGGTATAGTATAGATGTTATCAGTTTACTGCCTGTTATCACAGAGCTCCATAGCGCAAGTTGAGTTTTACACACACACACACACACACACACACACACACACACACACACACACACACACACACGTGACCAAGTTTTTGTAGGGATTTATGCCTTTTTCTGATGACACAGCAGCCTTTAGCTAACCCACAGTTCTCTTGGAGTCCTTGGAATATAGTATATAGAAAAGTAAGCAAGCGAGATGCACCAGCTATTTCTTTACAAGCAGGACCAAAAAGTGCTGCAAATACAACAAATGAGAAACCTCACGTCACTTAGCTAAACATGAGGGGCAATGAAGTTCTCAGCTCTCCTAGCAAACTGGAAATATCAACAAATAACACCTCAACAAGCAAAAGCATTCATTGTTTGAAGAAAATACGCACTTTAAAGGCCAACTCCATCTAAAACCACCTCGCTGCAGGGTGAATCATATGCTGGCTTCTGGTAGGTCTTGGATATTCCAGTGGAGAGATCTCCAAACCACAATTTCAAGTTCTTCCAAAAACACTACAAACCAAATGGTGGCCTCTGGCTGTTACTGGCTTCCTGATGAATTATCCATAATATGGAAAATAATTAATTGGAGAATTCATCTAAAGAGTGGCACATTCTGGACAAGCTGATGAATGCCATCAAGGAAAAGGGGCAAGGAATTCTGAGGAAAGAGGTGTGGTTCAATGCTGATAATGCCCCAGCTCCTGTTTTAGCTTCTACCATTGCCAAATTGCACAGGTGTGGCCTTTAACTTGTTCTATGGCTGCTTTTAGTCATCATAAATCCCCTAGATGTGAGATTATCCCTAAAATTGTTCAAACTCCATTGACTGTCTTTGAATGTCTGACTGGTTTTAGTCAATATAATTCCTTTAGATGTCAAATTGCCCCTCAAATCTATTGATCATCATACAATGTCAATAGATTTTGACCAGTCTGAAGGACAATCTTCTAATGTCTATGAATGTTCCAAGTCAGCATAATTCATCTAGATGTAAGATTGGTCCTCAAGCTGGTCAAAATTCATTGAAAATCTTCTAAACGTCCATGGCCATAGACATTAGAACACGGTCAATGGATTTTGACCAGTTTGAGAGACAATCTTCTAATGTCTAGATGTTCCAAGTCAGAGCAATTTATCTAGATGTGAGATTGGCCCTCAAACTGGTCAAAATCTATTGACAATCTTCTGTCAAATCTCAATGGCCGGTTTTAGCCAGCATATTTATGTTAGATGTGAGGTTGTCCCTCAAAGTGGTCAAGCTCTATTGGCAGTATTCTGATGTCTATGGCTGCTTTTAGTCATCACAATTCCTCTAGATATGAGGTGGTCAATGGATTTTGACCAATTTGAGGGACAATCTCATATCTAGAGAAACTGTGCTAACTAAAAGCAGCCATAGCCATCAGAATACGGTCATTAGAGTTTGACCATTTTGAGAAACAACCTCACATCTAGAATAAAAATGCTGGCTAAAAATGGCCATGGACATTAGACGATTGTCAATGGATTTTGACAAGTTTGAGGGACAATCGTCTAATGTCCATGACCGCTTTTAATCAGAATATTTACACTAGATGTGAGGTTGTCCCTGAAAGTGGTCAAACTCCACTGACAGTATTCTAATGCCTATGGCTGATATATTGCCCCTCAAACTGGTCAAAATACATTGACAATCTCATATCTAGAAGAACTGTGCTTACTAAAAGCAGACATAGGCATTAGAATTCCGGTCAATGGAGTTTGACCACTTTGCGGGACAACCACACATCTAGGGTAAATACGGTGACTAAAACCAGCATTGGCCATTAAAAGGTTGTCAATGGATTCTGACGAGTTTGAGGGACAATTGTCTTATGTCCATGGCCGCTTTTAATTAGCACAGTTCCTCTAGATATGAGATTGTCAATGGGGTCTGACCAGTTTGAGGGACAATCTTCTAACACTCTTGCATCACAGAGGAAATACATAGCACGTTGTTCTTCACTTAATTACCAACTCCATCTCACCATCTGTTCAGGTTGCATTCATTAGCTTGGCGTTTCCAAATACAACCAGGCAGATGAGGCTCTTTTTCGATTCTCCACTATCAATCAAACTGACCTGGCTGTGAACTAAGCTTTTAGCAAAAGGCTTGCAATCAAAAGGCCATTGTTCTGCAGGCAGTGCCATCTTTGTCTGAGAAAATGATGAATGAAATGTTTTATTGAAGCGGAGAAGTGTTGAATCTTATCAGCCTGTAACCAAACACTTAAGAAAGTCCTCATTTAAAAAAAGTTGTGCCAGTTCGGCCCTGTTTCTTTATCTGTTCAACTCTCAGAAACTTTAAGCCGCCACCTCGGGAAGAAATCCTCTCAAACTGTGCAGATAAAATGAGTCTGAAAATGAGCCATCTAGATCGTATTGCAGCAGTGAGATCCTGAGCTAGAAAATGCTTTGAAACCAGAAATTCAGGTTCTGTGGTGGCCTCCAGTCTAGCAGAGAAAACTCAGACTCTGGGGCTGTACATATGTCATGTATTGTACAGAACACCACTAGGGACTGTAGGTTAAATAAGCAATACTTGCTGTATGCCCAAGACTGCAAACTCGGCAAAAAAAAAAAAAAATGCATAAATAATATCAGTGTTGATCGTAGCACCTCATTGGAAATGTGTGTTTAGCTTCATAAAAGGTAATGGAGAGTGTTTACCAAGTTCATATTGCTAGGGTTACCTGAAACCCCTAGCTCTGCTGATCCCCCACTCACTAGTTACCCCCAGCTCTGCTGATCCTTCTCTCTCTCCCCGCTCACCTCCCACTATATTGCTAGCATGCTGCGCACCACATGTGAAATCTGCTAGTTTCTCCTGCTCTGGTCCCCCCAGCTCTGCTGAGACTCTGCTGCTCAGTTTGATGCAACTTTGACATTTTTTGCATTCTTGCTGTTCCATATTTTGATCATTTTAATAATCTCCCTCTAGAGGGCAACTATGGATCAGGATGTAAAAGCAGCATCCTTATGGATGAAAGGCCATCTGACAGCAGTGATCCTTTAGCAATTGGCCAATCATTAAGGGTTTGTTTACACATTCTTTAAATTTAATACACATTGAAGTGCCTACCACTTCAACATGCTTTTTTCATGTTTTTGATGCTTATATGATGCTTCAGTGATGCATTTTCTAAGGCAAATTCCCAGCGTGTGTATTATTTTCCATTTGTTTTAAAGAAGCCCTTTAGAACGCCAGCTCGGTAGTACCCCCACTCAGCAGATCCCTAGCTCATTAGTACCCCTGTTCATCAGATCCCCAGCTCATTGGTACCCTCGCTCATCAGATCCCCAGCTTACTAGTACCCTCAATCAACAGATTCCCTGCTCAGTAGTACCCCCAGCTCTGCTGATGCCCTATTCAGTAGTAACCCTCAGCTCTGCTGATCCCCCATCCAGTAGTAACTCCCAGCTCGGTTGATCCCCTGTCAGTAGTAACCCCTAGTTCTGTTGATCCCTTGCTCAGTAGTAACCCCCAGCTCTGCTGATATTCTGGTTTGCTGATCTTTCTCGCTCTCCGGTCCCCACTCACCTCTTACTATATTGCTTCCACGCAGTGCACCACAAGCTGCTAGTTTCTCCTGGTCTGGTCCCCTAGCTCTGCTGATCCTCTGCTGCTCAGCCCTCTCATTCCAGTCCCTGCTCACCTGCTAAAGCTTTCCCATGTTGCACACCACGTGTGCCGCCAGCTAGTTGCTCCACTCCAGTCCGGACCCAACTCACCTTCCTGATGCTCCATGCTGCACACCAGATATTACGTCTGCACCAGACACTTCCAGAATATACACACACAAACCGGAAGTGACTGCGGATGACGTCTTACTGGTTCGCTTGTTGGTTTCTCATCTTGGGAGATAACTGCAATATCTCCAAAACAAAAACGAAGCTAATGCTTAATAAAAGCCCCTCAAATGTTTTAGGTGATGTAAGAAGTCCATAGACTTGAATGGAGGCTTTGGCGATGCTTTAAAAGCACCAAGGAAGTGACATGGGGTAAAAGCAAACACAAGGTGTGAACAGGACTGTAAGGCCTCATACACACGGACGTATTTTGACGCCGGCGTTTTTTGCAGCTCTCTATGTTAGTCAATGGCCCCATAAAAATGTCTGCGTTTTTGAGCTGTAGATGGCGTCGGCGTTAGTGAGCTGAAAGTAGAACCCACGGCCATCGCGTTCTGAGGCTGTAACGTTTTGGCATTTTTTGACGCCGACGCCACAAAATGCCAGCAAACGCCAACTAACGCCAACAAATGCCAACTAATATTGTACCGGCGTTTTTTGACGCCAACGTTTTTAGGTTGAAAAATATCAGAGGGATGATTTTTTTTTTAAAAACGCCTATTGACGCCGACGCTCACTGACGCCGATGCATAATGCCAAAAACGCTGATTTTTTTTCCTTGATGTCGGGCCCGACGTTTTGTTTATTTTTAAAGATACGCCCGTGGGTATGAGGCCTTAAGAAACAATTTTATTTAGTGACAGGTGCTTTGATTGGCATTCAGAGAGCTTTAAAAATGTGTGTCCAATGCCACATTTTGTAGCAAGTGTAAATGAGCCCAAGAACATTGTCAAGGAGAACTCTCACCTGCTCCTACAGCAAAATCAACAGGTCATTTATATGTACCTGCTGAAAATGTTCTTAAAATGACACTAAAATCTAGTGTAAAAAAAAAATAAACTCCAAACATTCTATTTTACTATATATCCTGAACTCAAAAAGTCCCTACTATTGCTCTTGTCCACCTCCAAATCTGCAAATTCCTTTTTATTTGCTGCTAGAGGGAGGTTACATTCGTTCTTTCTCCATGATGCTACTGTATTAAGGAATGTAGCCACTCCTTCTGCTCGCTCCCGAGAAGAACTATGGAAATTGGAGTGTGCATAGAGCAGTGCACATGACCGTAAACTAATCGCACATCGAAAGCATGGAAAGCTGTAATATATTCAATTTTGTTCTTGGGGTTAGCTGTCCTTTCATCCTCAAATCTTAGTCCCTTCCAAGACCTAAATGAAGCCCTAAAATAATCCATGCTTGCCTTGCTTGGTGCCTCTGCACTGAAACACAGCAGCGCTGGGATCCTAGGGGCATTAAATAACAAATCAATACAAAATATGTAGAAAATTTGACAATTTTTTTTTTATATTCCATTATCTGAATCTAGTACATCAGTTTGTAGAAATCAGCCAACTCAGCTGAGTTTGTTGCTGAACCACAAGTCCCAGCATGCTGTGCTGCAGGGTTGCAGGAAACCCAATGCGAGAGGGGCTGAGGGCGAGAGATCTCCATCAACATTCTCTGTAGTCACGTCTCACCCTCTCTCAGATGAATGAGATAAGAGTCTCATTACAGGGAGTGGCTATAAATTGCCTGTGGCTATCACTTCTTCCAAGAGGACTGTTTGGAGACAGCATAAAAAACGACATCAAACGAGATGATACAGAGTCCCCAAAACCTTACGTCAATTGTTCCCCAAGAGCTCCTTGTTATGTTTGAGATGTATAAGGGAGGTGGGCTCCATGCTCCACGTTTTCTGGTCCTGTGAGGGCCTTAAAGATTTCTGGTCACAAATCAAACACTGGATTCAGAGGTTTACGGATATCTAGATGCCGGATGATGCAGCCGCTTTTCTGTTGCATTTGACCCCCATGTCCTTGAAATGTTACAAGTGCTCCCGCTTACTTCATTTGCTGAATGCTGCAAAGGCATGTATCCCACTATTCTGGAAACACGCAACACCCCTTTCATTAAGGCTTAAGCCTCGTACACACTGTGCGACGGTCGTACCACCGCTTGTTGGTACAACCAAAGTTTTCTAGTTTGCTCATCCAACTCCTGTTGTACGACAGTCGGCTGTTCTAATCGCACGTACTAATGGTCGGATGATCGTACAATGAACGGTTGTACGACCGTTTTCATATGACCGTTGCGACGTGTACGAGGTTTTAGTTTGCCAAGATCAATGAAGTTTAACTAATTGAAGATCCCATGGCAGCGGCACACCATAGAGCACAGGTGTCAAACTGGCGGCCCTCCAGCTGTTGCAGAACTACAAGTCCCATGAGGCATTGCAAGGCTGACAATTATAAGCATGACTCCCACAGGCAGAGGCATGATGGGACTTGTAGTTTTGCAACAGCTGGAGGGCCGCCAGTTTGACACCCCTGCCATAGAGCATTCGTAAAACATGGTTTTACTGGATGGAAATTTACTTTCACATCTAAATAAATCGGGATATTTAGGGCTCTTAACCTTGACATCCTTGACCGTCCCTTTTGAGGTGATGCTTTTAACCCAACAGACTTCCCTGAGCCAGCTCTACATGGGCAGCGCACCTCACTTTCTTTTCCCTAACCCCCCCCCCCTTATTTTTTTTTCTTTTTTCCGTTTGTACTGAAAAGGTAACTGTAGTAACTAGAAAAATCGATATGGAAAAGTCATGTTTGCCTTTTTTCTTTTTTTTTATTCCCCCCC
>BLSH010278230.1:219894-234891 GCA_018402905.1 Glandirana rugosa | reverse complement strand
CTAAAAAAACTCGAATACGTTTTGCGATCACACGTACCTCGAAATATCTCATCCCATCCTACGGTCCACAGTTCCACCGAGTATCTCTTCCTGTCCTCCAGTCCAGACACAGTTCCACCAAAATATTCTCTTCCTGTCCAGATACAATCCCAACGGTGGAAAAGAAGTTCGGTTTGGGCTTGTGATTCCGGGGAAAGTGTGACCCTGGCGGGCGAGTAGTCGCCATTTGACGGCGGTTAAATCGCCGCTAGATGGCGACATTATCGTCGCGATATCGCGGCGATAAGCCCGCCGTCGTGCCGTGAAAATTGGGGGGGTGTTCCCCAATTTGTCTCCAATTCCAAAGCGGCTGTACACTGCTCCAGGAGCGTCGAGCGCCGGCACTTTTAACCTCTGTTTAACCCCTTGTGGGGGGGTTAAAAGTGCCGTGCTGCCGCCCGAATAGCGGCGCTATAGCGCTGCTATTACAGCGGTAGATCGCCGCTAAATTGGCGGCAGTTTACCGCTGATGAGCGGGCGGTCCCAGTGTGAAAGGGGCCTTAGTGTTCGGGTTTGGCTTGAAGAAAAGGTGGCAACCCTAACATAGACCTGTCCTTCTCTTATAAAACCACCTTGACACAGACCTGACCTCCTGTCCTTCTCTATGAGCCACCTTGACACCTGGCATCCTACCCTACTCTATAAAGCTCCATGCACACTAGCGTTTTGCATAAGCTCAAAAAAATCTAGAAAAAATGTTGGATGAAAAACGCTGATAATAGCATTTTTGTGCCAGCCTCTAGTAGCATTTTAGTATCTTTTAGGAGTAGTTAGGAGTGTTAGCATCTTATTTACATTTTTGCTATACATGAAGAAGAAAAAAAAAAGCTCAAAAAAGCAGTTAGCAACATTTTGAAGCATTTAGGAACATTGAGCAATTTTTCTGCTGGAAAAATGCTCCAAGAAACTATACAAAAATATATTTTCTTCTGCCCTTAGATGGTAAAGCTCAAAAAATGTGAATAGCCTAGTAGGCTATTACATGGACACACAGGATAACACTATTTAGCTTCTAGGAGCTGAAACAAAATGCTAACAAACAGCTTCTAGGAGTTAAAAAAAATGCATGGAGCATGGAGCACGTTCAACTTTTGTCCAAAATCGGCTGTTGGCGGTTGTGTCCTGCGTACTGACAGGAGTCAAGTAAATGTACAACAAAGCCGAATGTAGTGACGTGTTACAAGCATCTAAAGAGGAAGTTCAGGTGAATGTGATTTGTGAAACACGTTACATGACTGAACACTTTCTGGAAGTCAACAATCATACAACGGTTTGTTGGCCAACAAAAGTTTTCTAGTTTGCTCAGCCAACTTCTGTTGTACGACTATTGAACGTCGGCTGTTGTAATCCTGAGTACTAATGGTCAGATTATCATACAACAAGCTGTTGTATGATCGTTGTTGTACAACAGTTGCACCGTGTGTACGGGGCCATAAGTCACCTTGATGTAGACCCAACCTCCTGTCCTCCTCTATGAGCCACCCTGGCACAGACCTGGCCTTCTGTTTTCCTTTATGAGCCCCCTTGACACCTGGCATCCTACACTGCTCTATAAGTCACTTTGATGCAGACCCAACCTCCTGTCCTCTATAAGACACCTTGGCACAGACCTGGCCTCCTGTCTTCCTCTATGAGCCGCCTTGACACTGGGCAACCTCCCCTCCTCTATAAGTCACCTTGATGCACACCAAGCCTCCTGTCCTCCTCTATGAGCCATTTTGGCACAGACATGGCTTTTTGTCTTCCTCTATAAGCCACCTTGACACCTGGAATCCTACCCTCCTCTATAAGTCACCTTGATGCAGACTAAACATCCTGTCCTCCTCTATGAGCCACCTTGGCACAGACCTAACCTCTTGTTATCCTCTATAAGCCACCTTGACACCTGGCATCCTACCCTCTCTATAAAAGAGAACTTGATGCAGACCCATCCTCCTGTTCTCCTCAAATAAGCCACTTTGGCACATATTTGACTCCAGTTCTCCTCTGTTAGCCACCATGAACCAGATATGGCTTCCTGTCCTGCCCCAAAAGACCACCTGATAGCCAGGTGCAAGGCAGCCAAGTGAAAATGATGAATTTCTCAATGAAAATTGAATCCACAGGTATGCCCTCTCGTCGGAGCTAGATTACAGTAAATGCAAGAATTGTTAGTATTTTTGACAGGGGTGAACTTTAAAGGTTCCTGTCATTGTTGGACGGAATACAATATTCGTCCTTTAATGTTTTGCAATGGCCGTATTTCCTTTAAGAGTTATTTACAGAGCTCGGTGCTGAGTGACTTAAAAGCAGAACGAGCAGTTGAGACGGGTCCCGGGAAACAATTCCTCCTTTCTTACTGCGCTCCGTGCGGGGATCGTGCCAAATCTATTAAAAGGTCATTTACAGTATCGCATGCTGCTGAACCTCATCTAAAATACATGCTGCAAACATTACTGCAATGGAATGAAACACCTTATTGAATATTTAGTCTTAAAAAGCTACATTAGGGCATAGACATTAATCTAAGGAATCTAAATGTGCACTTTATTATACCACAACAGCAGCTCAGTAATGTAATAAAATGACAATAATGTACAAACATTAAAGGGGAGTTCAAGTGTATGCCCTGTCGTTTCCAAATAACGCATTAGCGTTGAAACATCAGTATTTTAATATATTACTTTTTTTTTGTAAGAAAAGGGAATATTAAACAGCTTTACTACAATAATGAACTCAGAGCAGTGGTGGCCAACTTGAAACATATAGAGGGCTTCAAGTATGGTCCCTGACCCTTCCAGAGGGCTGCATAATAGCAGCTTGTTTTTGTGCATTGAGGTACACTGAGTCGAGTTAGGCAGCCCATTTATCCCCGAAATGTTGGTCCTGCTGCATTTTTTTTTTACAAACACTGAAGAGAAAGTGGGAGTAAGCTAAATGAAGGGGTCAGTATTGATCGTTGGCATCAATGGCAGTAATTTTAACTTCCAACATTGGTGTTCATGGCCTCAATAACAACCCCAGCACTGGTAAAAGTGAATGTAATAACCCCCAACATTGGTGTCAGTCACCCCAATAATAACCCCCCCAAAATAGGTGTCAGTGGACATAATAAACCCAGCATTGGTGTCATTCACCCTAGTAATAAGCCCCAGAATTGGTGTCAGTGGCCTCAATAATAACCAAAGCAGTGGTCACAGTGGATGCAATAATGGCCCCAGCATTGGTATCAGTCACCTCAATAAAACCCCTTAGCAATGGTGTAAATGGCAGCAATAGTAATGCTCAGCATTGGTTCCAGTGTCTGCAATAATAACTCTCAGCATTAACTTCACTCACTACAAATAATAATCGCCAGCATTAGTGCCAGTCACTGCAAAAATAACCGTCAGCACTTGTGTCAATGGTCACAATAATAACCTGCAGCAGTGGAGCCAAGGGTCACAAAAATAACCCCCCGCATTGGTGCCATAAGTCACAATAATAACCCCCAGCATTGATGCCAATGATCACAATAATAACCCCCAACACTGGCTCCAGTGGTCACAGTATCAACCCCCAGAATTGGTTCCAGGGGTCGCAGTATCAACCCCTCAGCATTGGTGCCAGTAGTCATGGTAATAACCCCAAGCACTGATGCCAAGGGTCACAATAATAACCCCCAGCATTGGTGCCAATGGTCACAGTAATAACCCCAGCATTGGAGTTCAGCTTTAGGCAAAATAAACGTTTCAGGTGAGTGTGGCGTTAATTTAAGTTGTAATATTAATCCATAGCATCTTAATGGAAGAAGCCTTACCTGGTAAGGGCACGGGATGTGATATTCTCTGCAGCGCTCCTGAATCCACGTGGTCTCCCACACCCCTCGGTAAGCCTGCTCGTAGAAATAGCAGCCAATAACCACCAAGAGGGGCACAAGGTACAGAATGCTAAACACGCCAATGCGGATCATAAATTTCACCAACTTGTCTTGGTTTTCCTTCTCCAGAGGGATTTCTATCCGCACTCGGTTCAAAGAAATAATCCCAGCTAAAAGTAGAGTCACACCAACCACAACATTCAGGCAGAGGGGTGCTAGGACAAAGTATCTCAAGGCATGAACATCATACAGGCCAACGAAACAAACTCCACTGATATTGTCCCCTTCGATTTTGTTCATAGCAAGAAGGATGATCGTGAGGGTACCTGGGATGCCCCACGCACTGGCGTGAAACAAGAGTGCCTTCTTCTCAATGGCTTCGCTCCCCCATTTTGGAACAGCTGCCAAGAACCAGGTGATGGTGAGGATCACCCACCAAACACTGCCAGCCATGGTGAAGAAATACAGAACCATGAAGAGCATGGTGCAAGCCTTATTGTGAGATCCTTGGGTTACAGTGGAGGCCTTGTACTGGGTGGGGCTGGAAGCATTGCATGCCACTCGGTCTTCCAGTAGAAACCCAATGAAGAAAATCAACGATACCATCATGTAGCAGACAGCGTAGAATATGATGGGTCTTTCTGGGTACCGGAACCTGGTCACATCAATGAGGAACGTCAAAAAGGTGAACAAGGTGGCTGAAAGGCAGACTATAGAAATAACTCCAATAAAATATCGAGCAAAGGAGAGTTCTTCCCTTCGGAAGTACATGTGTGGACAGGGTGGGGAACAATCACGCACTCCCAAAAAGGAGTAACCCAACTCGGGGTCAATTTTAAGCTCCCTGGGGCACCAGAAGCCATAGTCTCTTTGCACTGCTAGTGGGGTGTCCTCCGTGGGCTCCCTGGAGAGGCTGAGGTCCACCATTCGAGGGTAGGGTTCATCGCAATCAGGGAACCTGTAATGCAAGAAAAAAAGAATTAACTCCTAATAAAGACATTTTTAAAGCCCAATTTCTCCTTCAAAATAAAAAGTGCTTTTAATTCCTCAAACTCCTGGAACTTTCGCTGCAATACTCTCTTTCTCCCCAGAGCTGTCCCATGCCAAAAGTCCGATAGCTGGCATCCCACTTCCAGGTTGAATGACGCCCAGCCTTACTCAACCTGGAAGTCAGTGCAAAGAAAGTCATGGCTCCACCCCTGCAGTCCAATGGAGTACAAGAGGTATAGCCATCACCCAGCATTGTCAGCGAACACTCTACTTCACCCACAGGAAGGATGCTGCTTATGCATAACCAGAGATCAGCATAGTGTCTCTAGAAGGATGATAGTCAGTGCTGGCATTTAATAAATACCCATTACCTATTGCCAGGGAGCAGGTAGGGAGTGGGTGGTGGGTTTTTATTCAAACATGGAAGTAGACTTTAAATTATTTCAAGGAACATGGAGTAAAGTACACAAGTAAATTGTTGTTTTAAAAAAAGTTTTGGGTTTTAAGCATGGGGTGACCCAGAATGTAAGGGTTTGTTATTTATGGCTTCTCATGAGCTTTTCTGAAAAAGATTTACAGCCTCTATAAACACAGGTATGTCATACTTCAATCAGTCATGGTGCTGAGATTAATCACAGTTAAGTGGGACGTGAAACTGGGGCTGGAGGATTTTGGGCTTTTATTGCTGAACAATCTGCTCCATTCTCTAACCCCTCGTACCCGAGACAGGCAGCAAACGTTATTTATGGACATGGCAAGCTCTTTTCCACACGTTGTTATCCTTTCTCACAGTGGGGGCTGTGTAACAACAGGTGCTATCCAATTTCAGCCACAAAAAACACCACATTGCAACAAAAAACTCTTCTTAGATACCTGCTAAGAGACCGGTCCAATGGGTTCACAATCTTTGTCTTCTTCTTGGTAGCAGATCACATCACCCGATTCTAGCTCAGACCATAGGGACTAATAAATTCTTAGCATCACATCACTAGGGACTCTTGCAAATATATCACCAAATACAAAGTATTGTAAGCAATGGCTGCTACAAAATTGCCGGTACTGGCTGCTACAAAATTGCCCATAATGGCTGCTACAAAATTGCCCATAATGGCTGCTACAAAATTGCCGGTAATGACTGCTACAAAATTGCCGGTAATGGCCACCACAAAATTGCTCGTAATGGCTGCTACAAAATTGCAGGTACTGACTGCTACAAAATTGCCGGTAATGGTGGCTAAAAAATATTGCCAGTAATGGTTGCTTCAAAATATTGCCGGTAATGGCTGCTACAAAATTGCCCGTAATGGCTGCTACAATATTGCCCGTAATGGCTGCTACAAAATTGCCGGTAATGGATGCTACAAAAAATTGCCAGTAGCGGCTGCTAAAAATGATGGTAACGGCTGCTATAAAATTGCTGGTAATGGCTGCTACAAAATTGCAGGTAATGGCTGCTACAAAATTGCCGATAATGACTGCTATAAAATTGCAGGTACTGGCTCCTACAAAATTGCGGATAATGGCTCCTACAAAATTGGCCATAATGGCCGCTACAAAATTTCCGGCAATGGCTCCTACAAAATTGCTGATAATGGCTCCTACAAAATTGCCGATAATGGCTGCTATAAAATTGCCAATAATGGCTGCTACAAAATTGCCGATAAGGGCTGCTATAAAATTGCTCATCAGACATGGAACTAAGCACTCCTCTATTTTCTTTATTCCATCATTAGTAACATTGTTTGGTTGCCAGACTATGCACGATCCAGATGTCTGATGGTGAATGTATGCAGGTAGTATTAGGCTAGGTTAACACCTACACGTGCAATCAAGTGCGCCCATTCCCACGTATCACATGTAGGACAGTCCATTAATTTCAATGGGCTGTCTTAAGGCGAAAAATGCAGAAAAGAAGTCCCTGGCCCTTTTCCAAAAACACACCTCCCCGAACTGGAACCAAACCATGCCTGGGCGTGTCATTAACAATTTAAGCCACTGACGCGCATCTGCTTAAGGGCAGTGCATTTCTGTGCATGTCGGGAAAGTTTACAAACTGACGCAGCTCAGCTCTGCTGCAGCCCCTCACCTTGTTGCTACAGAGTTACAAGGTACAGTCTGAGTGATCATCGGGGATGAGAAGAAAACTGTCCATAGAGGAGCGAGAGCCGTTATGGTTGGGGTTGGTTTTTACGAAGAGGGGTGGCCCAGAGAGTGGTGGGTGTTATTTTACTATAGATCCACTGTCATGTCTTGGCCAACCGTGTTTACGAGCCCTTATACTGCGTTCATCTATTGGATTATAGTGATCTTCTGTCCTATAAATAACTTGGATTCCTGAACACATTCATTTAAGCTAAACCTTCCCATCAGGTAATTGGCGTGAGATCATTCTATAACTTTATAAATGCAGAGACGCGACCAAGCATGTCAGGACACTGTTGTGGTTTTCATGTGGTCTCTCTATTGTTCCCAAAACAGACAGTATATTTTAGCACCTTGACAGAAAGGATTTTATTTCAGAGGCACTAAAAGTAGACTGTTCCTACCCTGACCTCTCCCCTTTGCTTTAATTTAGGACACCGCACTGTCTCCCAGCTGTCTCCAGTTGGGCCTCCCACTACAGAAATGCATTCTTCCCAGTCCAGGCCAGTTCCCTGCACAGACTCCGCTCACATTCAAAGAAAAAAAAAAAAAGCAAAAGTTACTAAATATCTACGCAGAAAGGGAAAAAAAATGCAAAAAAAGTATATTTTTAGGGCTCATTTAGACAGCAAATGAGGGTGAAGTGCTCGTGCCCCATAGAGGTGAATAGAGGCAGATGCAGTGTGGCGAGGAGGGATTTTAGTGGGAAATCGGTCTTCAAAAACAGGCGCATATCCCCTCTCGATCACCTGTTAACCATGGGCCAGCAGTTGCTTAACAAGGAATTGGGTGGTAAAACAACAAGGTTGAGGCAACCTCTTCCCCTTGAGCTGCAAAGAAAGTGGCCTGGGGCGTACACGTCCCCTCTCCTTTCGAGTTTGGCGGGCACATGCGCCCACCGAACACGATCCACTCAAATGAATAGGGCTGCGCTGCAACTGTGGTACTTCAGAATTTAAGGGGTTAACACAGGTGATGAAGAGGTGACATATTGCTTTTCTGTCCCTGCCACTAGTATGAAGCTCCATTCAGACCATGCAGGTACAACGGCCCACGCGTGTTTTTTGCGTGTCGTGTGCAGGCAGTGTTAGTGTTGACGTCAAATTTTGATTTCGCTTAGTCATAGTCTTTTGACTAAAATGCCATTTTAGTTGTAGTCGTATTTTAGTCATCTCAACTGGTTTAGTCGTACAGTAAAACCTTGGATTGCACGCATAATTCCTTCCGGAAACATGCTTGTAATCCAAAGCACTCTTATATCAAAGCGAATTTCCCCATAAGAAATAATGGAAACTCAGATGATTCATTCTACAATCATTTATTCATAAGTCCTTCAGGTTATAGTCCATATAAAAAGATTATAGCAATGTGATTGGTTGTGTAACCATAAAATGTCCATCCACAAATGGCCGCCTCCACAAGGGGATTAGAAGCAAAATCCATCAGGAGCTACAGAGTATAAAAGAGAAGAGAGGCACCTCTAAGTGTAGCAATGTGGTTACATTTAATGAAAGAACAACATTTAGCAACTCACATAGTTGATGATTAAAGGAGGCACATCTAAATATGCAGGCACCCATGGTAAAGCTGTCCACATAGACCATTCTCCGCACCGCCGGCTCTCACCGCTGTCAGTCTGCAATCGTGACCGGGAAGACTACCCTGCAGTACTGCGATCTGAAAGTGGGGCTTGAAGACCTCGTGGAGCGCAGCGTGGAAAGGATGACGTCGATGGTGGTGCAGAGGATGGTCTATGTGGACAGCTTTACCCTGGATGCCAATACTTAGATATGCCTATTTTAATCATCAACCATGTGAATTGCTAAATGCTGTACCTTCATTAAATGTAACCATTATGCTACACTAAGAGGCGACTCTCTTCTCTTTTATACTCAGTTGTGACATGACAATACTTGTATATCAAGACATCGCTTGTATATCAAGTCAACGTTTATTAACCACCTCCCACCCGGCCACTTTATATATACAGCCGGGTGGGAGCTTCCCCGTTCTGACAGGACGTGTATTTACGTCCTGCAGAACGGGTGCTCGCAGCGCGGCCACGCGGCGCGCTGCGGCTCGATCCTGTGATCATGATAAGCTGAAAATTGGTCCGGGAAGGAAGGTGGTTTAAGTGCCCAGTATTGAAGTGGTTAAAAAAAGTTTGCTGGTCTTGCTTTTAAAACACTCTCAAACCAAGTTACTCTCAAACCAAGGTTTTACTGTAGTCATATTTTAGTCATCTCAACTGTTTCAGTTGTAGTCGTATTTTAATAGACTAAAATAGTGTTAATATGTTTGAAAATATTTTCATCGATTAAATTAACACTGCGTGCAGAGCAGCCCATTCTTTTTAATCGGCTGCCCTATATGTCTAAAACACGCAAATAAAAAGACCCTGACCCCTTTGCAAAATAACGCCACACCAGAAAGCATGGTGCTGCAGCGCTGTGTATTTTGACATGTGCATTAGTAGATGCGTAGGGGTGCCTCTAAGAGTTAAGAGCCCATTCACACCAGAAACCAAAACCACACATTTAATGCACATTTTTGCATGAGCAGTGACGTGCATTTGATGTGTGTTTTTTACAAGCATTTGCATGCATTTTCCTAATGCTTGCATTTCCTTAGAGGTCACTTGTGTCTTCTTTGAGCTTTTAAGTGCACTGCATCGTGGTGCATTTTCATGCATTTGCAGTGCAGAAAAATGCAGCTTGCAGTACTTTTTTTTTTGCACTGCATCGCAATAGTATGAACTATACCCATAGGATACAGTAGCCTGGATCTTGGACTGTCTATGCAGTTGGAATGCAGTCAAAAATGCATCCCAGTGCCTCTGGTGTTAATGGGCCCTAATGGAATCAATGTAACTTTAGCTCTGGTTCACACTGGTGCAGCTTTGACATCGCGGCTACTTCAGCGCGATTTCAAAGCCGCACATCGGTGCGATTTGCGCTGCCAATTTCATT
The DNA here is from genome assembly GCA_018402905.1 of Glandirana rugosa. NCBI lineage: Eukaryota > Metazoa > Chordata > Amphibia > Anura > Ranidae > Glandirana > Glandirana rugosa. The sequence continues at coordinate 224,913 of BLSH010278230.1, read as the reverse complement.
GCGGCTTGCAAGTTCATACAACAGAAGTCTATGCAAGTCACAATGATATCAGCCAGGGCCAATCTTAATAGCATCATGGGCACCCTATCAGCCTGCCCCAAATTATGTACCTACTCTCAAGAATTAAAGGATTGTTGATAGAATAAACAAATATATTAGTACTTTAAATAAAATCGATTTTATACAATATAAAAACCATTCCATAAATCAAAGACTAATCAACACAAAGGACACAGTACATTGGTGGAGGCAGATGGGCACAGTACAGAGGGGTCAGGAGGGCACAGCACAGGTTCTAGAATGCTTAGTAAAAAGCTTGACTGGCCCGGCAAATCCGGGACAGTTGGCATGTATGATGTAATGCAAGATCATGGGGGCACCAAGCACCTGGGGCCCCAGGGGTGCCCATGCATTAAGACAGGCCTGATATCAGCAAAAAGTAGTGCAGGAACCTTTTTTCAGAGTCGCAGCAATTTGAACGGTTCCATTGCCAGCAATGGGGTGCAACTTGTCAGGCGATTTGGAACTGCAAAATTGCATGACAAATCGAACCGATGTGAACAGAGGGCTTATAGTTAGGTACCTATGGTCCGTTCCTGTTTGTGCCCTGACTGTACCCATGTACACATGAATTATGCACAATAAAAGGCAATTATTTGGAGTGCGGCCATATGAAGACTCATTTTCTTAATCAGGGGGTTTATAGTTGTTGCTTCATTTTCATAAAGGATATATTATAACAATGTAGCATTTGGTAAAAGCATCAGCCAGTCAGCTTCTATGAATAAAGCCACATATACATCAATAAAAGGTTCACATAAATTTTTTGAAAATTCTGTTTATTGGTTTTCAGTTACATACAAAAGAAAACATAAAATCACAACCAACATACAGGCACTTCACATTGTCAGTGCCTATGGGGACCTAATGTGGTCCTTATACCAACACAAACAGTTCAATACAGCCTAGCGGCTGAACTTACCCTCCCTCCCTTACCCTTTCACCAGCTCGTCCACCCGTCCCAAATTTATTAACAGGATAATCAATGCCTCCTTAAACTGAGCCCTATATGAGAGCCACTCCAACATGAGCGGCTATATGTAGACCTTTATACATGATATGTGCATTTCATGAACTAAGAGAATGACCATCTTCTCTATTGCCCCATAGTTTTCTCATGACAAGTATATGCAGTATTATAGGTGTATGTTGCTTGCAAGAATATTACTAACTCATCCTACTGTAGAGGTTGCTGATAACCAGGTATGCCAGATCTTGTTGAACTTTTTCTCACATCCTCTGGAAAGAGAAGTAGCTCTATAGAATGGCACCATTGCGTTAACCAAACCTTTCCAGAATGACAATGAGGGAGCAGCCAATTTTTTCCAATGCAAAAGAATAGCTTTTCTGGGTTGGAGGAATAAAAAATTTAGTAATGTTTTGAAAGCCCTGGAGTGGACCACTTTGTCTTCCAACCCTAACAAACAGACCTTAACTGACGTCTGAATGGGAATTGAGAGGAGTGAAGAGATGCATGAGGTCACTTCTAGCCAAAATGCTTGGATCTGGTGACAATTCCAAAATATGTGATCAGCATTTGCCAGGGAATGCGTGCAGCGCCAACACTCTGCTGAGGCAGTTGGACACATTTTGGCCAGTCTAGCGGGTGTATAGTAGATAAGGTGAAAAAATTTGAACTGGATCAGTCTGTCTCTAGCTGATACTAGATGTTGGAAGGGCTGGTCTCACATGTCATGCCAGTCATCACCCTGGAGGTCTGCAACCTCTGCCACCCAGTGTTCCCTACATTTGGTCACTGCCTGAGGTGTTTTTTTAGAGAGTTCTTTGTAGACTGTTGAAAGTGTCTTGGGCAATTCCTGTGAGTACAGTAAGCATCCCAAATCTGATGGCAATGCCTCCACTGTCAAATTGGACTTGAAACTAGGGTTGCCACATCATCCCTTTAATCCAGGACACATCTGAATTACACAGGTTCTGAGGCTAATTTAATGCATATAAGGCACCAAGTTTAATTACCACCTTAACCACTTGCCGAGTGCCGATCGGCATTTGACGGCGGCAAAGTGGCTCTGTAAGGCGAATCGCCGTCATATGATGGCGGCCGCCAGATCGCGCACAGTGAGCGTGCGCGCGCCGCCGTAGGCGCGCCCGCGTGCTCACTGTGTTCGGGGAGGGCCAGGGAGCGGGTGCGGCGGCTTCGATTGCCGCCGGCTACCCGTGATGGCCCCCCCGGAGTGAAGGAACGGAGGTCCGTGTATGTAAACACGGACCTCCGTTCTGTGAAGGGGGAAGGGCTGTGATCACAGTCTTCCTGTACATGGAGGCTGTGACCACTTCCCTTCCCCAGCTAGGGCAGTCCCCCCCACAGTTAGAACACGCCCAGGGAACATAGTTAACCCTTAGAGCGCCCCCTGCAGGTTAACCCCTTCGCTGCCAATGGCATTTACACAGTAATCAGTGCATTTTTATAGCACTGATCGCTGTATAAATGCCAATGGTCACAAAAAAGTGTCAAAATGGTCCAACATGTCAGTTGAAACATCGCAGTACCGCTAAAAATCGCAGATTGCCGCATTAATAGTAAAAAAAAATAAATAAATAAAAACCCCAAAAATTAATTGTCATCATCCGTAAACGCGACCACTTTTGCGCAAACCAATCAATAAACGCCGATTGCGATTTTTTTTATCACAAATATGAGGAAGAATATAAATCGGCCAAAACCGATGAAAAAAAATGTTTTTTTATATTTTTTTTGGATTTGTATTTTAGCAAAAAAGTAAGAAATTTGTTTTTTTTTTGCAAAATTGTCGCTCTTCTTTTGTTTATAGCGGCGATCAGAAATGACGCAGCGGTGATCAAATACCACCAAAAGAAAGGTCTATTTGTGGGGGAAAAAAGGACGCAAATTTCGTTTGGGTACAACGTCGCACGACCGCGCAATTTTCAGTTAAAGCGACGCAGTGCCGAATCGCAAAAAGGGCTCCGGTCCTAAAGCTGGAAATCCTTCCGGGGCTGAAGTGGTTAATCAGTCACAGAACCTGTGTAATTAATATGTGTCCTTGATTAAAGGGATGAGGTGGCAACCCTATTTGAAACGCATGACGGAGCTGGAGGAAACGAAAAAAAATCACATTCGGTAAGTCATGTCTGGCTTTCAGTTGGTCAAATGTTATGAGGTCCCCTTCCCTAGTCATGTCTCCAAGCATTTTAACCTCTTCACGTCCACGCTATAGCCAAAAGACGGCTACAGAGCAGATCTTAATTGCCGGGACAACATCCATGGATGTCTTCCCGTGTACAAGCCGTCTGCGGCGCAAACAAGACTCGGCTGATCACAGATCGGTGTAAGGGGCCGGTCCCAGCCCCTTACCACGTGGTCAGCTGTCAACCAATGACAACTGATCACGTGCCCTTCAGTGCCACCTACCAGTGCTGCCTATAAGTGTCACCTACTAGTGCCACCCATCAGTGCCAACTATCATTGCCGCTTATCAGTGACCTTCAGTGCCACCCATCAGTGCCCACCAGTGCTGCCTCATCAGTGCCCACCAGTGCCACCTTATCAGTGCCGTGCCACCTATCAATGCCAGCCCCTTACCATGTGAACAGCTGTCAACCAATGACAACTGATCACGTGATGTAAACAAAAGATCGGTGTTCGGCTTTTTCCCCTCACACTGACAGCGTGAGGGGAAAAAAAAAGCAGATCACCGGCTGAATACATAGGAACATTGGTCCCGCACATGAAGAGGCACTGCTGCTATGCAGTTCCCTCCAACACTGCCCACAAGTGCCACCTACAGGTGCACATCAGTGCCACCTATCAACGCCCATTAGTGCTGCCAACCAGTGCCCATCAGTGTCACCTACCAGTGCCGCCCATCAGTGCCCACCAGTGTTGCCTCATCAGTGACCACCAGTGCCACCATCAGTGTCCATCAGTGCTGCCTCATCAGTGCGCATCAATGAAAGAGAAAACTAAACAAAACTATAAAACCTTTTTCTTTTTTCAAAAATGTGGGTCTTTTTTCATTTTTTTTTAGCAAAAAATAAAAAACCTAGTGTTGATTAAATACCACTAAAAGAAATCTCTGTTTGTGGGGAAAAAATGATAAAAAATTCATTTGGGTAAATTGTACCGCGTCTGCGCAAATGTCATTCAAACAGTGGCAGCGCTGAAAGCTGAAAATTGGCCTGGACAGTAGGGGGATTTAATTGCCCAGTAAGAAAGTGGTTAATTCCTTTAACAGACCAAATGCCATCATCCTTAATGGCACCCAAAATGTGGTGCGATGCTGCAGTAAATGTCGCTAGGCAATCGCGTAGTCAAAAATTGCACAAATCTTGTCGCTCGAAAAGGAGCAAGAAAACAAACGCGCATAGGGCAGCCTATTGATGTGAATGGGCTGTCCTATACATGATATGTTTCCGTGTGTAAATCACACTTTAAAAATTGTGAGTGGGAACGATTGTTCGTGTTACGCAAAGTCTGAATGGAGCCTAAAGCTATAAAAAAAAAAAAAAACATAGAAAATTGATGATAAATCACTAGAGTTGAGCGAACACCTGGAAGTTCGGGTTCTGCTGGTCCGTCCGAACCTCGGGACAAAGTCCGGGTCCGGACGGAACCCGAACGATCGCACGGACAACGAACCCCATTGAAATCAATGGGGACCCGAACTTTTAGGCACAAAAATGGCTGTAGGAAAGTCCTGGAAAGCCCCAGAGGGCTGCAAAAGGAAGTAAAATGGGGGTAAGGGTAGGGCAAGCACCCTACAAAAAAATGGGGACAGGGAAATAACTTTAAATATTTTTAAAAAAATAAAAACATAAAAAAAGCAAAAATGGAGGTGAATGTGGATCATCTTCAAACTGTGTCTGAAAAGTATTAATGAACGGTAGAAGCCATATAACTGTTCTAAAATCATCTTCAAACTAGGGCAAGTGCCCTACAAATAAATGGGGATAGGGAAAATAAATTAAAATCAAGTAAAA
>BLSH010278230.1:202507-216039 GCA_018402905.1 Glandirana rugosa | reverse complement strand
TATTTTTCGACGTCATTTAGTCTGTCTCGGGTGGAGTAAAGGACAGTCCTACTGAAGGTCGTAGTAGATCGAGAAAGGAGGGGTCAGAATAACGGGTAAATAGAGAATATCTAGGACGTAAATTTGACCGTCCTAAAGATTCACGGTTAGCCGGTACTAACGTTTATTATAAAAACTTCTTTCTCAGGTCTCCCGAATTATTTCTTGAGAACAATGTATAGAAAGATATTTTTCCCCACTAAATATCACAACTCGCTTGGGCCTGACATTGCAAGCCCAGGCATGGCTTGAAATCCCACAGGCACCGTGCCTGGGCCTGGGCCTGTAAAGTTTTTAGCAAGAACCCGAACGATTTTTGAAATGTCCGGGTCCGGGTCCGTGCCACGGACACCCTAAAGTTCGGTACGGACCCGAACGTTACAGTCCGGGTTCGCTCAACACTATAAATCACCCCTTTTTATAGAAAGATATGTAACAAGAGTTCTTTATTAAGCCCTCTGGACTCTTTCTTCAAAAATATTATTTGCAATCATGGCCGATTGGCACTTAGAAATCCTGCCAGTTTAAATGCAGGATCTATAAGAGATAAATGGGCAATAAGACTGGGGAGGAAAGAGCTAGATGATGCTGGAAGTCATCCTGACAGGAAATGAGGTGGGCTCTGTCTGATTTACTGCAGCTTTTTATGCACATTGTGAGAAGCTCACAGTGTGCAGTGAAATCAGAGTAACCCATTTCAGCCCAGGAGAGGAGCCTGAAGTTCAGCATTAGGACTCATTTACAACTAGTGGTCTTCCTCTGAAAGTGATCCATGTTTGGGTTGCTTTCCAGAGGCGTTTGACAGGCGGTGAGGAGGCAATATGTCGCCTCCTCGCCGCCCAATTTAACCTTTTAAATGTTGCAGTGCCGCTTGGCCCCGTTCACTTGACTGGGTCATCTTCAGTGAGTGGTAATGCCAGCCTAACTCAGCAGGGAGTATAGTTCCTGCTGCGGATGTGAACCAAACCACCATGGAATGTATGCACCCCTGGCTGCTGCCTTCCCAAGTCAGGGGGGAACAGTAAAAAAAATACTCTCCCGTATGTTTTATAGCCCCGGCCGCAAGTGTAAGCAAGCCCTTTACATTATAGAATTTTGAAGTGAGAAAAACAATGTACTAACAATTTTCTTTTCCGTTACAGCGGGTGTTCCGGGTGTCTAAATAGAACTGTGCAGTTGGATATGCACTAGTATTAGATCCAGTGCACCTTAAAATCAGCATTAAGTAATAGACCTGCTCAGACACGCCCCCCCCCCCAAGCAGTACAAGTCTGTGTGAGGAGGTGTGGCCATTACTCAGCTCTGCCAGCACAGAGCTCTGCAGTGTGAGAGAACAGGGAGATATAAGCATAGGTGTGCACAGTCCATTGCATTAGAGTGTGCATCCCAAAACTCAAACGCACATGCCTTTCTCACTGAACAGTAAATGAATGGGAAGCGCTCTGTGCTGAGCAGCTTCCTGTTCATTCACAAACTGAAGCATAGTAAATGCAGTTTACTAGGCTTCATTTATGATTTAACACAGTGAGTGTGTTCATTTAGAAAAGAAGGCAGGTAAATGACATATGGATTAGCCCCTACCCCACTCTCCTTCCTCAAACATCCCCCACAGCAGCCGAGGGGAGAGAAGAGGAAAGGAGGGAACCCAGCAGCAGTGCGGTGGGGGCGCAACACAGGGGGTAGCCTGGGTAGTAGGGGGATTTGGCACCATACAGAGTGATTAGGGTGTGGCACACCCCCAGCGCACACCTATGGGTCTAAGACAGGGGTCTCAAACTGGCGGCCCTCCAGCGGTTGCAAAACTACAAGTCCCATGAGACATTGCAAGACCGACAGCATTTCTAGGCACAAACCAGAACATGCGGGGGTCCAGGATTATAAAAAAAAGGGGAAAAAAAAGGGGTGGGGCTTTACTTAGGTTTTATCTTTACAATGGCCAATAATAATTTGGAACATTACATTACCGGCTACATTCCATCTCCTCTGGCCACGGCACGCCAAACATATCCATGAGCTTGAAGCACTCGCTGTATGCCCGCTGACACAGCCTGCGGCATGGCAGTGTGACCCGCCCATACTCCGTGCAGACGGGCGCGTAGAGCGCGCACAGGAAAGGCCGGAAGTCTCTGGAACATTCCAAGTTCACCATGGGATGGAAAGGCTGAAAAAAACAAACAAAAAAAAAACAACCGTCATTTTAGAGAAGTTCAGGTACAGGTGCGCAGAATATTAACCAGAAAACACATCATTGGCTGTTAATTCCTAACCCCGAGAACAAAGAGTGCCAAACCCGCGGCAGTACATTACAACCTAAAGCTTTCATGTGTAAACCAGTAACAGTGGCACCGGGGTCAATCATTTATACAGCAATAATAATACGGAATATGAGAATGCGGGGCTCAGTGGTTAGCACTCCTGATTTGCAGCACCGGGGTCCTGGTTCAAATGAACAGGCTGTCCTACCTGCTTGCACTGCAATGTGGTTCAGTGCAGCGTATTCTTGGTAAAGAGTCAGGGACGCACGGAACTGCACCTGAATGCACGTGAGATAAGGACCTTAGATTTTAAGCTCTTGAGGGCATGGACGGATGTGAATAAAACGGTATGTAAAATTGATGGCGCTAAAAAAAAAAAAAAACAATGGATGGAGACATTGTGGTTCATGATATCAGGCTGGAGACACAAATGGGGAGATTTACTAAAATTGGAGAGTGCAAAATCTAGTGTAGCTCTGCATAGAAACCAATCAGCTTACAGGTTTTATTGGCAAAGCTTAACCCCCTCCCGCTCCTCACCAGAGAAAAAAAAAGGAGAGCAGATAACCAGCTTGTGTTAAAGGGGCATCAGCACTGATTATCAGTGCAGTCCCAACAGTGCCCACCAGTGCTGCCCATCAATGCCTCCTCATCCGTGTCCCCCATCAGTGACTCCTATCAGTGCCATCTATCAGTAAAACCCAGTGGCGCTCCGAGCACACCCTTTTTTTAAGCCAATTAGAGCCTCAGGTTCTAATCATGTGCTTCTAAAAAAGGTTTTTAAAAAATCCATAGAAATCTATGTGCCCGGTGCCCTGCATGTAGATTAGGGGCCGGGCGCATGGATTGGGGGAGTGGCGCCCGTGCATCCCTAGTGAGCAGCCGCCACTAGTGCCACTTATCAGTGCAGCCTCATCAGTGGCGGCTGGTGCTCATCAGTCATGGGGGGTTTGGTGGCAGACAGACCTGACCACAGACCCACACTAATGCCCCGTACAAACGATCCGAAAATCGGACGACAGATCGTCTGTTTTTTTTTGCATGCTAATCTCAGATCGAATCGGAAGAATGTACTAAAGTCATGAAAATTCTCGTACGACAGAATAAAAAATCTGAAGTGATGTCATGTGTTGTAGTGTATTTGTATTGTATTGTCGGACGACAACTGTACTGATTAAACGAAAATCGTAGGATCGGGCACCATACGATCAAAATCTTCATGCTTGTCCAATCTAATATTATCTGATGAACTGTCGTGATCGGCTGTGTACCAACGATCTGATTATCGTACGATCGCATCGTATGCGGTATTTTTCCTCCGATTTTCGGATTGTGTGTACAGGCCATAAGACCACCCACACTGACAACACCCCCTCCCCCTTTGATCACCGGCTTGCCCTACAGGCCCCCATCAGCCCTGTAGTTCACAGCTGCTTAGGCAGCTTACCCCCTCCATATCCTCCGTGTCCTGGCCCTCGTTTCTCCTCCCAGCCAGTCGGGTCTTCAGACTCCTGGCCAATGGGGTCCCAGGACCCGCTTTCCTGGTTGTCTGGGAGGAGATATGAATTTGCTAATGTCACACAACAGAGTGGACTCAGGCCGCAGTGCTCTGTACCCTAAGCCCACTCTTTTTTGAAGCCAATTAGAGCCTTAGGTTCTAGTCATGTTGTTCTAAAAAAAATCCATAGAAATCCGTGCATCCGGCACCCTGCATGTAGGTTAGGGGTTGGGCGCATGGATTAGGGTGGGCCGTGCCCGTGCGCCCCAAATGAGCTGCCGCCACTGGTGTCACCTATCAGTGCCACCTATCAGTGCCCACCAGTGCCACCAATCAGTGCAGCCTATCAATGCAGCCTCACCAGCACAAATCAGTGAAGAAAAATTACCTGTTTGCAAAATTTTACAACAAACTATGAAAAATGTAATTTTTTTTTTGTTTAGCAAAAAATAAAAACCCCAGTGGTGTTTAAATACCACCAAAAGAAAGCTCTATTTTTGTGGGAAAAAAAGATAAAATTTTCATTTAGGTACAGCGTTGCATGACCACGCAATTGTTATTTAAAATTTGACAGCGTTGAAAGCTGAAAATAGGCATGGGCAGGAAGGAGCGTAAAAGTGCCCAGTAGGCAAGTGGCTAATTGAGCAAGCTGAAGTTAGAGGCTGATTGGCTACCATGCACAGCTGCACCAGATTCTGAGTGCTCCAATGTTAGTAAATCTCCCCCCAATGCGTTTCATGGGCTTCCTACTCATGTGATCTGTCATATCCTACCGATTCGCACTATGATGAATAGCTGACGGCGACAGCGCGGTAACAGGGCTGGAGGCGTGTGTGCGCTACAACACATACGTGCCAGCACAGAATGACGCCCACCTCCGTGCTGTCACCTAGATGCATATGGCTAGTAAGAAGGGTTTTAAAAGGCTTGGTTCATGGCGAGCACATGAGCGGTTCTGCGCGCCGCATGTAGCACAGCTCCTTCATTTCAACAGGCTGCCCTACACGTGAGAAACTCGCAAAATAAGTCCCCGAATCTTTTACAAAAAATGTGCCATGCTGAAGCGCATAGTTCTGCGGCACCATGTAATTTGGTGAGAGCGAAACCGCATGTGTTTGCAGATGCATCAGAGTGCTATTAACAATTAATAGCACAGCCGCGTATCTGCTAAAAGGTAGCGCATTTCTCTGCATGTCGGGAAAACACGTGACTTTGTGCATGTTTCAGACACGCATAGATATGAACCGGATTCCCTGAGTCTCAGGCTTGGACCCTGACCACACATATCCATATCATATCACACGCTGGTCACAGGAGGGGAGTTACAACACTGTCATGCTACGTTGGCAGTTAAAACAAAGCATGAAGGGAAAACAAGAGGTGAGACATCAAACCAGCATCAGCGGGGCGGCCTACACAGAGCTGGGGGAGGGCAGCTGTTAATGTGTTTTGAGGTCCGAGGTCATAAATATCCCTGGAGTCCCGTCTGGTGTTGTCCTCACTGCCAGCTCTACACCAGAATATTCATGGATCAGGAGAGTAATATTCTGAATGTGTCTGTGTATTCTTCCTTCAACCTTGGCGTGCTTTGTGTATTTCTTCCAGATCTGTGCAGTAATCCAGTGTGAGACTTTCCTTTAATAAAGACCGCTCACTGCTGCTCTCTCTCCTTGTGCATAGTGACTGGTCTCGTGTCCGCCCCCTCCTGTCGTTTTCTGCAGGCAGCTGGTAGTGGGCAAGGCCCACTTGGCCCCTCCCACAGCTCTGCTCTCTGCACAGCACATTGATGATGTCACTGCTACTTTTTCAAAGTAAAATCTGGGTTTCTGGATATATGGGCTACATTTTTAAGGCAATACCCAAACTATAGGATGTCAGAAAGTGAAAAAGCTTATTTCTTGGTTCACCTTCTTGCATCACCTCCCTGCCACGAGCCCACTCACTGGGCAATCAGCACCATCATCTCCATCCACTGAGCGAGGGCCACCTCTGTCTAATGAGCAAGGATCACAACCACCAAATGAGCGGGGATCACCTCCATCCACTGAGCAGGGATCACCTCCGTCCACTAAGCGGGGATCTCCCCCAATCAAGGAGAAGGGTCAGGGATCGCCTCCGTCCAAGGGGCAGGGATCGCCTCCGTCCAAGGGGCAGGGATCACCTACGTCCAAGGGGCAGGGATCACCTACGTCCAAGGGGCAGGGATCACCTACGTCCAAGGGGCAGGGATCACCTACGTCCAAGGGGCAGGGATCACCTACGTCCGAGGGGAAGGGATCACCTACGTCCGAGGGGAAGGGATCACCTACGTCCGAGGGGAAGGGATCACCTACGTCCGAGGGGAAGGGATCACCTACGTCCGAGGGGAAGGGATCACCTACGTCCGAGGGGCAGGGATCACCTACGTCCGAGGGGCAGGGATCACCTCCGTCCAAGGAGCAGGGATCACCTCCGTCCAAGGAGCAGGGATCACCTCCGTCCAAGGAGCAGGGATCACCTCCGTCCAAGTAGCAGGGATCACCTGCGTCCAATGGGCAGGGTTCACCACCATCCAAGGAGCAGGGATCATCTCCATCCAAGGAGCAGGCATTACTTTCATGCAAGGGGCAGGGACTACCTCCATCCAATGAGCAGGGATCACCTCTATTCATTGAGCAGGGAGGTGATCCCAATGCAGTAAACCTACACCAGGAGCCAGCAGAATGACCCCCCTAACAGTGCAGTGTCATAGAGATGTTAATTACAAGACTGGCTGAACAGAACTCTAAATCCTTTGGCAAGTAACACAGTAAACAAACTGTATATGCAATTCAACTATGTATTCATCTGGCAGGTGCACACAGAAGTCTGGATGTTTACAGAGATCTGTGCGGGGGACGTGGCAGAGGAGGCCGGTAATACTGGAAGGAATGTTTCACGCTGAGCGGTAGGGACATCCGTCACATCTCTGGGGTTGGTAATCTGCGGTATTATCAGGACAAGTGCAGGTATTAGGAGGGAAGATCGGTTTTCAAAATAACAACTTAAAACCCGGCATTGATTCAGAGCGTCCTGCACTGGTGCCAGGAACTGCTTATATCTGAGGAACAAGACCGAACAGACCCACAGACAGGTGATGACCGCCCACTGGGCCACATTCAAACATTGCGCATGACTGGACCATCTAAGGCTGAGACTTTGAAGGCATAAAGATCTTGCATTTGCAACATCTTTCAGGCATACAACATAAAAGACCTTACAGGCCCCCGCAACCAGGGCTGACATGCCAAGATCAACAATGTGTAATCGGTGACACCTGTATGAATGTAGACATTACCACACACATTTACATGTCCCAGGGGCGTAACAATAGGAGTTGCAATTGCAACCGGGCCCCATGGTCCAGGGGGCCCATGTGCCTCCTTTGTACACTTGGATAGGAGGGATGGTGGGGGTGGCATTTAGAGGAACCAATCTCCTCCATTTTCTTCTATCCAGTTTACTTGTCTTCTGCGCTGTTCCCAGGGTCCCTGCGGTACCGTAATAAAATGACCCGTGATAGGAGTAAAGGGCCCCAGGATCAGTGGGAAGAGGGAAGGGCCAGGCGTCAGGGATCAGGGGGCCCTTCATAATTTGTTGCATCGGGGCCCTGAAGGTTCTAGTTACGCCTCTGACATGTCCAATATATAATCAAATATCTCCATGTGGTGGGACCGAAGAACATGAAACATTCATCTTTTTAGCTGTTTGTAAGGATGGCATTTTGAGCACCAATGTAAGGAACATTCTGCTCACTGATCACCAATGTAGGGGGCATTCTTCTCACTGACCACCAATGTAAGGAGCATTCTTCCCACTGACCATCAATGTAAGAAGCATTCTTACCACTGACCTCAAATCTCCAATGTAAGGGACATTCTTCCCACTGACCACCAATGTAAGGAACATTCTTCCCACTGACCACCAATGTAAGGAACATTCTTCCAACAGACCTTCAATGTACTGGTATACTCTGGGGTTCCTTTTGGAAAAAAAGGTGAAGACTGCTCTATATTTCTAAGGCTTGTGAGTCCAGGGAACACAACAATTACAAAAAGAACCAAAAAGCCCACCTCCAAAAGCACGAGATATAGCATAGGCTTCTTATAGCAGAAGGTATGTCCTCACTTTCAGCAACAAACCCAAAACCACAGAGCTTAACCTGTTCTTATGGGTACTGCTACACATCAAATCCTTAACAATGAGCACAAGATCAGTTTAAGCCCAGAACACAGCTCATAGCTACCAATGACACATCTAAAGATCAACCATACCAAGGAGGAGACAATAAGAGCCTCAAGATATCCTGAACACCCAACAAAGGATGGAAGCCATGGGAACCTTTCCCAGCCTGTTGCCGGTTGACAGATCAGGGACCTGCAGAAAGTGGCTGGGGAGGGTAAGAACAGTTGAGGTATATGAACAGTCAGTGAACTCTGAGGACAGGGCGTGGGAGAAGCAAGGAACTGCGCTGAGAAGGTTAGCAGGGTCTTCTGTGCTGAAAGCATCTGCCAGCAGGCTGAATGCAATTGTGGAAGAAGTAATGGCGGTCAAGAGAAAAGGGTAAATCTCTTGTGTCTGTAGCAGAAAAACCAAGACAGACACTTGGTACTTCTTACACAATGTGACCTGGCTCTGCCCTCGAGGCCAGAGGACGGAATTCGAAAACATGGCAGATCTGCACAACTCTGAGATTTACTCCTGGACTGGCAGCAGAACACAATACCAGTCAATGGAGCAGCACAAGTACCTGAATATGACTTGGTGTCAGCCTCTTGTAGTCCCTGTACAGCAGAGCTCAGACTGGAAGAAGGAGAAGAAGCACAAAGAAGCCTCAAGAGTGCTGCAGTGTAAGAAGCATGCTGGGAGGAGAAGAGAGCAGAGCGACAGAGAAACATTCCCATCTGTCTGCTGCTGCTTTCACTGTCCAATCACTGGCTGGGGGAAAAGATTAAACCTGTGCGACTCCAAACTCATGCTATTTCCATTGCGACTGATGCAACTTTGGCTGTTGCACATGTGTCACATTGATAACATTAAGATGCGACTCTTGAGAGTCTACATTGCAGTCTATGGCACTCAAGTCAAATGAAAGTCACATCAAAAGTAGGGCAAAACCTACTTTAAGTTGCATAGATTTGAACAGCTTTAAATGAAATACATGGGCTTTGATTTGTTATGCAAATTTATGTGTGCAAAGTCGCACAAGTGTGGATGGGGCCTTACTGAACGTAAGCATAGAAAAAAATGAGGTCTCCTGCCTTACCAGAGAGGCTGTGCTGTGTAGTGGATCTGTGTAAATCTCAGGACTGGATGGACATGAATGCAAATCCTTTGGCAGGTTCGACAGCTACCATATATGTACGGTTGTGCCCATAAGTTTACATACCCTGGTAGAATTTATGATTCCTTGGCCATTTTTCAGAGAATATGAATGATAACACAAACACTTTTCTTTCACTCATGGTTAGCATTTGGCTGAAGCCATTTATTATCAATCAACTGTGTTTACTCTTTTTAAATCACGGCAACAGAAACTACCCAAATGACCCTGATCAAAAGTTTACATACCCCGGTTCTTAATACCGTGTATTGCCCCCTTTAACATCAATGACAGCTTGAAGTCTTTTGTGGTATTTGTGGATGAGCCTCTTTACCTTCTCAGATGGTAAAGCTGCCCATTCCTCTTGGCAAAAAGCCTCCAGTTCCTGGAAATTCTTGGGCTGTCTTGCATGAACTGCATGTTTGAGATCTCCCCAGAGTGGTTCAATGATATTGAGGTCAGGAGACTGAGATGGCCACTCCAGAACCTTCACTTTATTCTGCTGTAGCCAATGACAGGTCGACTTGGCCTTGTGTTTTGGATCATTGTCATGTTGGAATGTCAAAGTACAGCCCATACGCAGCTTCCTGGCTGATGAATGCAAATGTTCATCCAGTATTTATTGATAACATACTGCATTCATCTTGTCATCTATTTTGGCCAAATTTCCTGTGCCTTTGTAGCGCACACATCCCCAAAACATCAGTGATCCACCTCCATGTTTCACAGGCCTTGTTGACTCCTTTCCAAATGTAGGGTTTATGGTTGTGGCCAAAAAGCTCAATTTTGGTCTCATCATTCCAAATGACTTTGTGCCAGAAGGTTTGAGGCTGATCTCTGTGCCGTTTGGTTTATTGTAAGCTGCATTCTTTGTGGCATTTGCGTAGTAATGGTTTTCTTCTGGTGACTCGACCATGCAGCCCATCTTTCTTCAAGTGCCTCCTTATTGTGCATCTTAAAACACCTACACCACATGTTTTCAGAGAGTCCTGTATTTCACCTGAAGTTATGTGTGGGTTCTTCTTTGCATCCCAAAAAATGTTCTTGGCAGTTGGGGCTGAAATTTTAGTTGATCTACCTGACGATGGTTTGGTTTCAACAGATCCCCTCATTTTCCACTTCTGATTAGAGTTTGAACACACTGCTGATTGGCATTCTCAATTCCTTGGATATCTTTTTATATCCCTTTCCTGTTTTATACAGTTCAACTACCTTTTCCCACAGATCCTTTGACAATTCTTTTGCTTTCCCCAGTACTCAGAATCCAGAAACGTCAGTGCAGAGCTGGATGAAAGATGCAAGGGTCTGTCAGGAGTCCAGAAACTCATTGACCTTTTGTAAACGCACACTAATTATAAACAAAAAGGATCACAGGTGGGGATGGTTACCTTTAAATAACCATTCAAACCCCTTTGTGTCAACTTGTGTGCATGTTATCAGACCAAAATCACCAGGGTATGTAAACTTTTGATCAGGGTCATTTAGGTAGTTTCTGTTGTCATTTATGATTTAAAAAGTATAAACACAGTTGATCGTTAATAAATGGCTTCAGCCAAACACTAACCATGAGCGAAAGAAAAGTTTTTGTGTTCTCATTCATAGTCTCTGAAAAGTAGCCAAGAAATCATGGATTCTGCCAGGGTATGTAAACTTATGAGCACAACTGTATTTAGGTTTCTTTATCCAGTTATCGCTACACAGGTGAGCCCTAAAAAGCCACCCTTGTTCTCCAGCCAGTCTTTGCCTAGGCTGATGATGTAATCGGTTTGCTGCAGGCAGGAAGAAGCATTTCCTCAGTCTCCTCTCCCCAGTGATCAGGCTGCTACATTGTAACTTTGTAGTAAAGTTGGCCAAACAGTGATTGAAAATCAGCTGCTCCAGCAGGCCCCAGTCAATCAGCGTGTAGCCATCCCTACTCGATCTTAGATTGATCAACTTCTGTCAAAGGGACTTTTTAAAGAATTTTCCTTGGACCAGTGGCTGCAGCCAATCAGCTGCAGTTGCTAATCAGTGTATGCTGGTAGAGGTGGGTACATCTGTCAGAATACAATAACACGGCGGAGGTATTCTTTTGTGTGGATGCATCAGCATGCGGCTGTCCTGTTCCAACAGAAATTGATTGCTTGTTCCGACTTCTGTCGAAGGGACTTGTTGGAGAATTTCCCTTGATCAGCAGCTGCAGCCAATGAGCTTCAGCTGCTGATCAATGCATTATGACAATGGCAGATTCCTGTGTCAGAATATGATGTCCTGGCGGGGACCATCCCATTCAACAGAGGTTGATTGTTTAATCAATTTCTGTCAAAAGGGACTTGGAAAAATTTCCCTCGATCAGTAGCTGCAGCCAATCAGCTATCGCTGCTAATCAGTATATTCTGACAGTGGGGGTACCTCTGTCAGAATACAATGACCCAGCAGATAGGGGGGGTCTTTTGTGTGGATGGATCAATCTGTTGCTGTCTCCATTCAACCTTAGTTGATCGTTTGATTGATGTCTCAAGAAGAGGCTTGTTGGAAAGGTTTCCTCAATCAGCAGCTACAGCCAATGAGTCGCTGATGGTCAGTGTAGTGACAGCAGCAGGTACCTCTGTCAGAATATTTACCAATATGTCCTGGGGGTAGGGTGGGGATACTTTTGTGTGGATGGATCAGCATGTGGCTCTCCCCGCTCAACAGAAGTTGATTGATCGACTTCTGTCAAAGACACTTGTTGGAGAATATCCCTGGATCAGCAGCTACAGCTGCTGATCAGTGTATTCTGACAGTTGCAGGTACCTCTGTCAGAGTACAATGTCTTGGGAGGGTGTGAATGGATCAGCATGTGGCTGTCCCTGCTCAACGGAAAGTTGATGTTCGACTTCTGTTGTATTGGTTTGTTGGAAAATTTCCCTTGATCGTGGATTGCATTATCTGCATTGATCAGCGCATGGCTGTCTCTGCTTAAGAGAAGAAATTCCTCTTCAGCCAATGAGCTTCAACTGCTGATTAATGTATTCTTACACAGTGTCAGATTCCTCTCCTAACGGGGAGATTCTTTTGCACTGATCAGCGTGTGGTCGCCCCATTCAGCAGCAGTTGATCGCTTGACTACTGTCAAAGAGGCTTGTTGGAAAATGTTCCTCGGTCAGCAGCTGCAGCCGCTGATCAGTGTATTCTAATAGCAGTAGATATCTGATGTTAGGTTCACTTTTTTAATCAGTGGCGGTTGCTCCATTATAGGCGCTGCCCCCCTAATTCATGCGCCCGGCCCCTAATCTACATGCAGGGCACCGGATGCATAGATTTCAAATGGGGCTTTTCTTTTTTTAAGCATGCGATTAGAAGCTCTAATTGGCTTTAAAAAAGAATGGGCTCGGGGCGCACACCCAGTTGTGGGACAATAGCAAATTAATATTTTCTAAAGTCTTACTGCTTCTCCTCTCAGCCAATTCGGAAGCAGGTCCTCAGACTGGATTGACCAGAGAGTCTTAGGACTCCCAGCCTATCGTGTCTCAGGACCCACTTCCTGTTCGGTCAGGAGGATAAGCAACAGCAGCAACAGGGGAGGCTGCCGGGGAGGGAAGAGACAGAGCGAATGAGCAGGGAGCCGGTGCAGACGAGCGGGTAACTGGTGTCGAGAGCAGGGAGCTGGTGCAGACGAGCGGGTAACTGGTGTCGAGAGCAGGGAGCCGGTGCGGTGTAGCGGGGAGCCGGTGCAGACTAGCGGGGAGCCGGTGCTGAGAGCAGGGAGCCAGTGTGGCCAAGCCGGTACGGTGTAGCGGGGAGAAGTTGCAGGAAGCGGGAGCCGGTGTGGACGAGCGGGGAGCCGGGGCAGACAAGCGGGACCCGGCTTGGACGAGCGGGGAGCCAGTGCGGATGAGCGGGACCTGGTGCAGAGAGCGAGGAGCTGTGCAGACGAGTGGGACCTGGGGGGACGAGCAGGGAGTCGGTGCAGAGAGCGGGAGCCGGTGCGGACAAGCGGGGAGCCGGTGCAGAGAGTGGGAGCCGGTGCGGGGAACCGGTGCGGACGAGTGGGGAGCCGGTGCAGAGAGCAGGAGCCAGTGCGGATGAGTGGGGAGCCAGTGCAGAGAGCGGGAGTAGGTGCGGACGAGTGGGGAGGAGAAGCAACAGCAAGCAGGACCCGGCTTGGACGAGCGGGGAGCCAGTGCGGATGAGCGGGACCTGGTGCAGAGAGCGGGGAGCTGTGCAGATGAGTGGGACCTGGGGGGACAAGCAGGGAGTCGGTGCAGAGTGCGGGAAGCAGGTGCAGACGAGTGGGGAGCCGGTGCAGAGAGCGGGAGCTGGTGCGGACGAGTGGGGAGCCGGTGCAGAGAGCGGGAGCTGGTGCGGACGAGTGGGGAGCCGGTGCAGAGAGCGGGAGCTGGTGCGGACGAGTGGGGAGCCGGTGCAGAGAGCGGGA
>BLSH010278230.1:151716-163065 GCA_018402905.1 Glandirana rugosa | reverse complement strand
ACCTTTATTACAAGGAATATAATTTCCAGTCACCCTTCTTACAAGGAAAAATATAAAACTCCAGGCACCCTTTTTAAGAATGTAACTTCCAGTCATTCTTCTTACAGGAAAAATGTAACCTCCAGTCACCCTTCTTACGAAGAATGTAACCACTAGTCACCCTTCTTACGATGAATGTAACCACTAGTCACTCTTCTTACAGAAAATGTACCGAGTAGTTACCCTTCTTATGAGCGATATGTAAATCGATTTTTACTGGTAACCACACTCACCAATGAAATAGACTCTCCCTACCACAGTACAAACAAGTCCGTACTAGATCTATTTTTAAAAAAAACTGTCATTTTCGGTATCGGTTTCGGTTTTCGGCCTAGTGCATCCTTCATTTTCGGTATCGGTTTCGGCACCAAAATTTCCATTCGGTGCATCACTAATTGTGTCATTTCTGAGGTGACATCTCAGTCCAGGAAGTGGGATAATGATCCTAGATCATGCCTGAACAAACATGACACCATCCCTCTCAGATAAAGTAACCACTCACACCAATGGTCATTTTTAGCTAAATGTATAGCGAGTATTCTTCCCATTGATGAGCCATGTAAAAGACATTCTTCTCACTGATCACCAATGTAAGTAGCATTCTTCCCACTGATCACCAATGTAAGAAGCATTCTTCCCACTGACCTCCAATGTAAAAAGGACATTCTTCTTACTGACCTTCAATGTAAGAATTTTTCCCACGGACCTCAAAATATAAAAAGGAACATTCTTCCCACTGACCTTTAATATAAGGAACATTATTTCCACTGGCCACCAATGTAAGGAACATTCTTCCTACGGGCCACCCATGTAAGGAGCATTCTTCCCACTGACCACCAATATAAGCAGCATTCTTCCCACTGACCTCCAATGTAAGAAGAATTATCTCCACTTGCCACCAATGTAAGGGAGATTCCTTCCACTGACCTCCAATGTAAGGATCATTTTTTCCATTGACCACCAATGCAAGGAGTTTTTCCCCCACTTACCACCAATGTAAGGAACATTCTTGCCAATGACCACCAGTGTAAGGAGCATTCTTTCCGTTGACCACCAATGTAGGGAACATTCCTCCCACTGACCACCAATGTCGGGAACATTCCACACTCTGACCCCCCCTAGAAAGGAACATTATTTCCATTGACCTCCGATGGAAGGAACATTCTTCCAATTGACCTCCAATGTAAAGAAAATTCTTCACACGGATCACCAATGTAAGGAGCATTCTTCCAATTGATCACCAATGTAAGATACATTCTTCCCACTGACCTCCATTTACCATGTAGGTGAGGTATAGATACAGTATAGTAATTAGTAGCAGGGGTTCGCTGAGACCTGAAAGTTATTTTAAGGGTTTTCCCATATTCAAAAGGTTGAGAAAGTCTAGTTCCAAGTATAGGTCCAATTTAAGTGTTATGAATCAACATGATACAAGCCATACATTTCCTTATAAGAAGAAACAAACTCACCTCCATGGCCAGAGCTGCCGTCTGCTGGTCGTAGTGGTTGAGGAGATTGGGCATGAAGGTGGTATTGTACGGGAGGTCCTGACACATTCTTAGCGTGATGGGCTCACAAGCAAAGAGGCTGTGTCCCATGGCTCCTTGGACAAGAGCAAAAGACATCCAGAAGAAGACAGCCATGATGGACCAATACAGAGCCATAGTGTCCTTCAAATCCTAGCTGTCCTCCACAGTCCCATGGATGGACGGCTCTTATGACAGGGCTTCCAGTACGCATTGATCACAGAGGGCTTTCCGATCATTCCAGAATCATTCGGTGTCCTCCTTAGACGAGGGTTCATAATTTCTCCTTAGCTGATTCTCAGGTGCTAACCACACTCCCAAACCACAGTCTCCATGTTTCCTCCAAAGCAATAATATCCACGAGTCTTCCAGAGCTGCGGAAAATAAAAGGTCACAAAGTGAAAATTTGTTCTTCAAAAATATTGGATGAACAAGTAATGAATGATGTTGGGGACGCATTTGTGACAATTGTTATTCATGGACCATAATCCTCAACCATGAACATTCATTTCTAAGCAAAAGGGTTATCCGCCACTCCCACTCACCTTCTTGGCTAGCTAGGTGCCCAAAGTCGGTGGCAAACCGTAAAATACTTTGCATGAAGCTTTATTTTTTTCAAACGACACCACCATGTGGGACCTTCGTATGATGCGTTTCACCAAAATTGGGCCAAAGCCTCAGGGTTAACCCAAGTTTGGGTGAAACGCATCAATAAGGTGTTTTGCCTGCTCCACCTAAAAAGGAATCCATGGTGTGCCACTGGAGTTTCTCACAATATGCATTAGAAGCCACAGCTAGTCAGATAAAGCCTGCCTCATTTCTGGGTTGGAGGACATCCAGCATCATCCAGCCCAGGGGTCTCCATACCTTCTAAGCAAAGGGTCAGTTTAATGTTCTTCAGGCTTTAGGGGGGCAGAACTGTGGCCAGTGGGAGTAAAAAAATTCCCCCGGCACCAGTGCCCCATCATTAGTTTTAATGGGAGGAATAGTACCTCAATCTCTAAGAAAAAAGGTTATCCGCCACTCCCAACTCCCACTCACCTTTTTGGCTAGCTAGGAGTCTAAAGTCAGTGACACACTAAAATACTGTGAAGCAAAGTTTTATTGTTTCAAACGAACACCACCATGCGGGACCTTCCTCTCGACACGATTCATAAAAATTGGACCAAAGCCTCAGGGTTAAAGCCTGCCTCATTTCTCGGTTGAAAGACATCCAGTATCACCTAGGCCAGGGGTCTCCAAACTTTCTAAGCAAAGGGTCAGTTTACTGTCCTTCAGGCTTTGGGGGGCAGGACTGTGACCAGTGGTAGTATAAAATGCCCCGGCACCAGTGCCCCATCATTGGTTTTAATGGAAGGAGTAGTGCCCCATTAATCTCTACGCAAAAAGGTTATCTTCTACTCCCAACTCCCACTCGCCTTCTTTGCTAACTAGGTGCCCAAAGTCGGTGGCACATCATAAAATGCATTGAGTGAAGCTTTTCATCAAAATTGGGCCGAAGCCTCAGGGTTAACCCAATTTTGGGTGAAACCCATTAGTAAGAAGCTTTGCCTGCTTATCCTAAAAAGGGAATCTATGGTATGCCGTTGGATGGACCAGTTTACTGTCCTTCAGGCTTTAGGGGGTCAGACTGTGGCCAGTGGAAGTAGAAAATGCCCTGCCACTACTGCCCCATCAGTCATTTTAATGGGAGGAATAGTGCTCCATTGTTGATACAAATGAGAAGAATAGTGCCCCATTGATGGTGCTCTATCATTGGTGTCAGTTGGAGACCATTGATCTAGACCTTTCCTCACTAGTTTGATGGTTCCTGGCCCGCCCCTTTCATTTATTGGATTTCAGTTCCTTTAATCATAGAAGCTCGGCATCACCCGTAGGCATTACCTATGGCGGTCTGCGTGCAGAACCCTGCCTAGGAACGCCCACTCCTCCTGACTGACACCTATCAATCAAGGAATTTTGATATTTTCATAACTCCTCCCACTGTTTGCATCAGGACTGAGGGCTCTTGAAAGGAACACTGAGGGAGGCTGCTGTGATGTTTTCATGAAGCTATGTACAGCACCCTGCCGGCTCCTCCCACCAGCCATGATCTGCCTGCATTGTATAGAGAAGCACAGAGATCCAGTGATGTTGTCACAAGGTATGTAATGAAAAAAAGAAAGGTTTTATTTAAAAATGTTCTTAGCATGTTGATGGAGTGGGGGAACCAGGGAAGGCAAAAATAGATGAAAAAAATTTGGCTTGACATATGCTTTAACATTGATAGAATTCTGCTTGTAAAAGGTATTCAATAACACAGGCTGGCAAAAGAAACAGGAGTGTCGGAAATCCCGTAGGAAGGGGAGGGAAGCAGGATCTGCAATTATGTTTAATACCGGATTAGGTGCGCAAGTCGTTGGAAACAGGATGGAGAGACGGTAACTGTACAGGTCTATGGGAGGGGTCAATGGCAATGCACCAGGTACTGCCATCCATAGACATACACTGCCTGTGATTGCCAACCACCAACTCTAACCTGACCCTGGAAATGTTTAATATCATCAACTACATTAAAACAGTTTTCATGCGAACATCAATGTTTGATAATTATTTTCCCATGGGCTTTAAACATTGACATTCATTGCAAAATATATTAACGTGGACCTAGCATTACATATATTTCCAGGTAACGTCTTTGCAATAATGCGTCAGAGTAACACTTCCAGGTATCTTTCACAGAGATCGCTGTACTTCCCCCCGACACTGCCTCTCTCTCCAGAAGGGCAGCGCCATCTTTGTTCAGGCATCAACCACGATTACCATCTACTTCCAGGACTGAGATACTGGCACAGTACAGATGACACAGTCACGTAAATTCATGTGTCTGTGCAGCTCTTGGTTGTGTTCACAAATGTCTTATACACAGTGGTGTAGTGGATAGCACTTTTGCCTGGCAGCAAAAGGGTCGCTGGTTCAAATCCCAACCACAACACTACCTGCTTGGGAGTTTGCATGTTCTCCCTGTGTACTCCGGTTTCCTCCCACACTCCAAAGACATGCTGTTAGGTTAATTGGCTCCTGTCTAAATTATCCCAAGTATGTGTATTAGTATGTGAGTTAGGGACCTTAGATTGTAAGCTCCTTGAGGGCAGGGACTGATGTGAATGTACATTGTATATGTAAAGCGCTGAGTAAATTGACAGCGCTATACAAGTACCTGAAATAAATAAATACAGATTAGCCCTATGACCTTATGACATGTTACAAGCCTGAGTGATTACTGCTGGGGGAGAGGAGACTGCAGCAGACCACACGGTCTCCCCTCCTCCAATTGCAGGAAGCCTTGTATTCTGTGAAAGGAATGCAAGACATCTTCTGATTGGAGGAGGTGCACAGCGAATGACCTGCTGTCATCTGTATACTTAGATTGGAAATCTTAGCGCCAGAGATTTGGCACTTACTGTACTGTATGGGTTGGATGATAGTAAAGCGGTTTTCCCAAACCCAGCATTAGGCTGCTTTCACACTGAGGAGTTTTTACAGCGCTTTTACTTTATTACAAAAAAAAAAAAAAACGCACCAGAAAAGATCAAGAAAAATGCTTCCCTTTAAATTCTATGTATGTGTTCACAGCGAGGCATCGCGCTTCCATTGCATTGTGAATAATCCCACTTGCTGCATTTTTGGAGCATGTTTGGTCAGTAAAAATAATGAAAAAAAACGCTCCTCCCCACTGAAAGCAAAGGAAAACACGGCAAAAATATCCTTAAAATATCCTTAAAACAAACATGCCAAGAAACGTGTTTTTGTGGCAGATCAGTGAGCTAGTGGCCCAAGTCATGTGTTAATACAGTTTTAGATTTAGCAGGGATTTTGTAAGTTATGTTACATAGTTAGTCAGGTTGAAAAAAGACACAAAGTCCATCTAGTTCAACCAAAAAAAAAAAAAAAATGGAAAAAAAATGATATACAAGCATACAATCCCATATATAATCCTTCACCCACAACTGATCCAGAGGAAGGCAAAAAACCCCAGCAAAGCATGGATCCAATTTGCTATAACGGGGGAAAAAATTCCTTCCTGATCCCCCGGGAGGCAATCGGATTCTCCCTGGATCAACTTTACCTAAAAATGTTAGTGCCCAGTTATATTTACATTAAGGAAAGAATCCAGGCCTTTTTTAAAGCAATCTACCGTGTTGGCCAAAACCACCTCTGGAGGGAGTCTATTCCACATTTTCACAGCTCTAACTGTGAAGAATCCTTTCCGTATTTGTAGATGAAATCTTTTTTCCTCTAGACGTAAAGAGTGCCCCCTTGTCCTTTGTGATGACCTTAAAGTAAATAACTCAACACCAAGTTCACTATATATTATGCTTGTTTTTGCTAATAGTGTTTTCAGCTCCTGTTCACACCAGTGATATTTGACAGTTCCAAATCGCATGACAAGTCACACCCCCATTGCCAGCAATGGAGCCGTTTTACTACTTAAGGACTTAATTTCTCAGTTTAGGACCAGACCACTTTTTGAGATTTGGCACTGCGTCGCTTTAACTGACAATTGCAAGGTCGTGTGACGCTGTACCCAAACAAAGTTTGTGTCCTTTTTTCCCCACAAATAGAGCTTTCTTTTGGTGGTATTTGATCACCTCTGCGTCATTTCTGATCACCGCTATAAACAAAAGAAGGAGTGACAATTTTGCAATACAAAAAAGAAAAAACAGAAAACCTTATTGCTTACTTTCTGCTAAAATACATATCCAAAAAAAAAAAAAAAAAAAAAAAAAAATATAAAAAAACAAAATGTATTCATCGGTTTTGCCCGATTTATAGTCTTCCTCATATTTGTGGTAAAAAAAAAAAACACGCAATCAGCGTTTATGGATTGGTTTGCGCAAAAGTTGCTGCGTTTACAAGCCAGGAGAATTTGTTTCTGGCATTTTTACAATTATTTTTTTTACTGGTAATGGTGGCGATCTGCAATTCTTATCAGGACTGCAATATTGCAGCGGCCATGTCGGAAATTTTTGACACTTTTTTGGGGCCAATGACATTTATACAGCGATCAGAAATTGAAATATCCACTGATTACTGTATAAATGTCATTGGCAGTGAAGGGGTTAACCAGAGGGGGGCTCTAGGGGTTAACTGTGTTCCCTAGGCGTGTTCTAACTGTGTGGGGGCTGGGCTGGCAGGGGCACCAGAGATCTAACTGATCCCAGTGACAGGGATCAGTAGATCTCTGACATGCCACCTGTCAGAACGGGGAACCGCCGTGTTTACATCAACTGTTCCCCATTCTGGCTCTGTCGTGGCTCATCGCGAGCCACCGGTGGACAGCACAAAACTGACGACTATGAGCGGCGATTCGCGGGACAGTGCCACGCTGTCGCCGCTTTTAGACGTTCGCCGGTCGGGAGCCGATTAAATGGCCACGACTCACGTTGCACGTTTTGCCGATTTCATTGCGACTACATTCTCTTAAACGAGGTCGCAAGCCGCAATTAAATCGTAGGTACAAATCGCACTGATCTGCGGCTTTGAAATTGCATTGAAGTAGCATGATTTGATAGCCGCACCAGTGTGAGCCAGGGCTTAATGTATATTTAGTGAAAATAATGTTTTGATATTTTCGGGGGGGGGGGGGGTGATGTGGGGGGCCCTGCCAGGTAGGGTGTATGGGGCCCAGTGATTTCTAACAGCAGACCTGTTTACAGCACCCAGGTGTCACCACGGCTCTAGGTGACATGGGGTCTTCCTAGCATGCTAACAATATTACCGACTCACCTCCCTGGCTGGGGCCCCGGGGCCTTCCTGACTGTTTGGATCCAAAGTTCTAGATCTGAATTACAGCCAATGGCCCGGGTTAGGGAACGCTGCCAGAGAACCCACCATGGAGAAGCTCCTCAGATCTCAGACAGCGTGCTGACACATGAGGACTTACAGGCACAGAGGTATTCATGCAGGAGGGATTAACGCTATGCCACATTTGCGGGATGTCCTGCGAATTCCGCCACTGTTGTAAAAGAAAAGCACCGGGGGCACTAAAACAGAACTGTATCTGTGTCAAAAAAATAAAAAGAAGGTGTGGTTGCCAAATGACAACTAGAGGATTACTAAAGTAGCCAGCCACCATGGCAGGGCTGGTTCCGCTCCGGAGTTTGTGTTCCACTGGAGTCCATCAGCAGGTGGCTTAAATAATCAGGAAGAGGAGATCTCACTAGAGCTCTGACCTGGAACTCAGAGAGGGATCTGAGGGAGCTCTGTGTCTGTTTGGACTTTAACCACTTCAGCCCCGGAACAGTTTCACACTTTAGGGCCAGAGCACATTTTGCGATTCAGCATTGCATCGCTTTAACCACTTACCTACCGGGCCACTTTTTTACATTTGGTGGTCACAAGCTAAAAACATTTTTTTTTGCTAGAGAATTACTTAGAACCCCCAAACATTATATATATTTTTTTTCAAACACCCTAGAGAATAAAATGGCAATTGTTTCAATACTTTTTGTCACACGGTATTTGCGCAGCAGTCTTTCAAGCGTGATTTTTTTGGAACAATTTTACTTTTTTGAGTTAAAAAATAAGACAGCAGTAAAGTTAGCCCAATTTTTTTGCATATTGTGAAAGAGGATGTTACGCCGAGTAAATAGATACCATACATGACACGGTTGAAAATTGCGCGCACTCGCGGAATGGCGACAAAGTCCGGTATTTAAAAAGTTCCATAGGCAATGCTTTAAAATTTTTTAACGGTTACCAGGTTAGAGTTACAGAGGAGGTCTTTTGCTAGAATTACTGCTCACACTCTGGCGATCGCGGCGATACCTCACATGTGTGGTTTGAACACCGTTTTCATATGTGGGCGCGACTTACGTATGCGTTTTCTTTGCTGCGCGAGCTCGCGGGGACGGTGGCGATTTAAATCTTTTTTTTTTATTTTATTTTATTTATTTATTTTTAGCACTGTTACTTAAAAAAAAAAAAATCTGATCACTTTTATTGCTATCACAAGGAATGTAAACATCCCTTGTGATAGTAATATATGGTGACAGGTACTCTTTTTGGAGGGCCGGGGGGGTCTGAGGGGGCCCTCCTTTGCACTTCACAGTATTCAGATTGCCAAAAGCGGCGATTCTGAATACTGTCACTTTTTTAAAATTGGCGCCGTTAGCCGCCGTGTAAACCGGAAGTGACGCCGGCTAAAGAAAAAAAAAAAAAAAAGTACATTGACTTTCTTTTTTTTTCAGCTCTTTGGCTGTCATCTGACAGCCAAGTAGTAAGCCTATTGGTCAGCCATTAAAGTCTATGTGCTTGCGCTGAACAGGCGCACACACATAGCCCGATTGGCTACCCTGAGCCTGCGGCTCAGTGTGATTGGATGCGGTAGCCGGGGACGGGTCACTGTGGCAGCGGATGTGACTCCCGCTTCCACAGACACCCTGACTGCCCGGTGACCAACCAAACGATGGAGGACAGCCGCTCTCCGCATGCCGCTCTCTGCAAACTCTCAGCCCGCTTCTCCGCATGCCAAACTCTGTATTAATCCTGCCTGCTTGCCCATAAGTGCCCCCACCTGTGTCACTGGCTGCATAAGTGCCCCCACCTGTGTCACTGGCTGCATAAGGGCCCCCACCTGTGTCACTGGCTGCATAAGGGCCCCCACCTGTGTCACTGGCTGCATAAGGGCCCCCACCTGTGTCACTGGCTGCATAAGTGCCCCCACCTGTGTCACTGGCTGCATAAGTGCCCCCACCTGTGTCACTGGCTGCATAAGTGCCCTCACCTGTGTCACTGGCTGCATAAGTGCCCCCACCTGTGCTACTGGCTGCATAAGTGCCCCCACCTGTGTTATTGGCTGCATAAGTGCCCCCACTTGTGTTATTGGCTGCATAAGTGCCCCCACTGTGATATTGGCTGCAATTTACCCCACCTGTGATATCAGCGGCAATTTACCCCACCTGTGATGCTGGGGCTGTATACTGTGTCCTGTGATGCTGAGCTGCATACTCTGTCCTGTGATGCTGAGCTGTATACTGTGCCCTGTGATGCTGTGCTGTATACTGTGTCTTGATATGCTGGGGCTGTGTCCTGTGATGCTGAGTTGTATATTGTGTCCTGTGATGCTGAGCTTTATACTGGGTCCTGTGATGCTGAGCTGTATGCTGTGTCCTGTGATGCTGAGCTGTATACTGTGTCCTGTGATGCTGAGCTGTATACTGTGTCCTGTGATGCTGGAGCTGTATACTGTGTCCTGTGATGCTGGAGCTGTATACTGTGTCCTGTAATACTAAGCTGTATATTGTGTCCTGTGATGCTGTGCTGTATACTGTGACCTGTGATGCTGAGCTGTATACTGTGTCCTGTGATACTGAGCTGTATACGGTGTCCTGTGATGCTGAGCTGTATACTGTGTCCTGTGATGCGGGGCTGTATACTGTGTCCTGTGATGCTGGGGCTGTATACTGTGTCCTGTGATGCTGAGCTGTATACTGTGTTCTGTGATGCCGAGCTGTATACGGTGTCCTGTGATGCTGAGCTGTGTACTCCTGACACAATATGTGGAATATAGGGACGGAGTGTTTGGATTATATGAGGGGTGGGGCATATTAGAAGTAGGAGGAGTCAAAAAGGAAAGACAGGGCCTGGTGCCCCCCCATCCTAAAACTTCACCAGCCACCACTGACAATAGTCATATAAATATGTGTATTATATTATCCACATGGAAATAAAGTGATATTCACCCATAACGTAAACCCAGGTGGCTAGCGTTGGTGTTGCCAATGGTGGCGTTCCGGAGACTCTGACATATAGCCCCTGACATAAAGGCCGCAACCGCGTGGTGCACATCTTCATCATCACCTACATCACAGGGGGACTCTCACCTACATCACAGGGGGACTCTCACCTACATCACAGGGGGACTCTCACCTACATCACAGGGGGACTCTCACCTACATCACAGGGGGACGCTCACCTACATCACAGGGGGACGCTCACCTGCATCACAGGGGGACGCTCACCTGCATCACAGGGGGACGCTCACCTGCATCACAGGGGGACGCTCACCTGCATCACAGGGGGATGCTCACCTGCTTCATAACCTACATCATAGGGTGAATCATACCTACATTATGACCTACAATACAGGGGACTCTTAACTACATCATCACCTACATCTCTCCAATCATGATGCAATCAAATCAAATTGTATGCACAATTGTGGATGAAGATGTGCACCCACTCATAATAATGCTCAAGTGACAACTACATGTGTCCTAACTCACGCGTGTGTCTGTGCACTTGCGCTTTCACATTAGCGTGAGCGGCGGCTGGTGTATGAGGGGCACTTGGGTGCCGCCTCCCCGCCAGCAAAAAAAGAAAAGTCAGCCTGGCCCCCCTGCAGGAGGCGCCGGTACATTGACTTTTTTTTTTCGGCTCCTTGGCTGTCACATGACAGCCAAGTAGTGAGCCTATTGGTCAGCCATTAAACTCTATGTGTGTGCTGAACAGGCACACATGCATAGCCCGATTGGCTGCCCTGAGCCTGCGGCTCAGTGTGATTGGATGCGGTGGCCGGGGACGGGTCATCGTGGCAGCGGACGTGACTCCCGCTCCCACAGAGACCCTGACTGCCAGGTGACTGACCGACGATGAGATATAGCCCGCTTCTCCGCATGCCAATCTCTGCAGACTCACAACCCGCTTCTCCGCATGCAGAACTCTGCAACAATCCTGCCTGCCTATTGGATGGGGTAAGTGCGGGACTTGTCCCGACCTCCGGGGGGGGGGGGGGGGGGGG
>BLSH010278230.1:98415-112764 GCA_018402905.1 Glandirana rugosa | reverse complement strand
TGGTTACTGTAAATAAGTCGCAATGACATTTATACAGTAATCAGTGGACATTTAAATTTCTGATCGCTGAATAAATGTCATTGGTCCCAAAAAAGTGTCAAAATGTTCGACATGTCCCCCCCAATATCGCAGTACCGCTAAAAATCGCAGATCACCGCCATTACTAGTAAAAAATAAAAAAAAAATAACCCCAGAAATGAATTCTCACCATCCGTAAACGCAGCCACTTTTGCGCAAACCAATCAATAAACGCCAATTGCAAGTTTTTTTATTGCAAATATGAGGAATTATATAAATCGGCCAAAAACGGTGAAAAAAATGTTTTTTTATATTTTTTTTTTGGATTTGAATTTTAGCAAAAAGTAAGAAATTTGGGTTTTTTCTGCAAAATGGTCGCTCTTCTTTTGTTTATAGCGGCGATAAGAAATGACGCAGAGGTGATCAAATACCACCAAAAGAAAGCTCTATTTGTGGGAAAAAAAGGACGCAAATTTAATTTGGGTACAACGTCGCACGACCGCGCAATTGTCAGTTAAAGCGACGCAGTGCCGAATCGCAAAAAGTGCTCTGGTCCTAAAGTGTGAAATTCTTCCGGGGCTGAAGTGGTTAAATTAATCTTGAATTAAAATAAAGAACATGTTATATTCACCTGCTCTGTGCAATGGTTTTGCACAGAGTGACCCTGATCCTCCTCTTCTCTATGTGCCACAATAGAAAGCTGCTTGCTACAGGGGCACACAGTGCATGCCCGCTCCTGTACTGTGTGCCCGCTTCACCCCTTGGTACCTGCCGCTGAACCCCCCCCCCGGACAAAAAATTATCTACGGCCCTGGTGACCAAGGAGGTATTATACTAGAGGGCAGACTGACCTGGGGGGGGGGGGGCTTAAAGACTGACCAAGGAGGGATTATACTAGAGGACAGACAGACCGGGGAAGGGGGGGTTATACAGTGGACAGACTGACCAATGAGGGATTATACTAGAGGACAGACTGACCTGGGCGGGGGGATTGCACTGGGGGACAGACTGACCTTATTTGATTTAACTATGCTCCTTAAGCTTCTCCCATTACTAACACAATTTGGCCACACCCACTGTTCGTCATGGGACGCTGCATGCGCCACAATACTACTTAACCATTTCTCTAAGAGTGGACGTACTATGACGTCCTGCCTTTGAGAAGTGATATCTGAATAGCAGCTGCAGGCACCATTCAGATACCGTTTTTTTCTTCAGACGATTCTGCGTCTGATAAAAGGGGTCTTAGCGGCGGATTCGCCGCAAGATCACTTTTATCAGCGGCGGGAGAGGTGCCCCCCCCCCTCCCGCTGCTTTCCGGTCATCTCCGCCGCTTACTGGACCCGCCAGCAGCAGCGGAGATGATCCGATCCTCTCCCCCCAGTGTCCGGGATCCAACTGAGCGGCTGAAGCCACTCACTCGGCTCCATAGTATGGCGGGGCGGAAATGATGTCAGAAGTCAGTTCCGCCCAACGGTCTTAAAGGGCCCGTTTTTTTTTTTTTGGCCTGTTAATTTTTCAAATTTTTTTTTTTTGCATTTTAGTGTAAATATGAGATCTGAGGACTTTGACCCCAGATCTCATATTTAAGAGGACCTGTCATGCTTTTTTCTATTACAAGGAATGTTTACATTTCTTGTAATAGGATTAAAAGTGATCAAACTTTTTTTTTTAAAGGAACAGTGTAAAAATAAAAAGGGACATAAATAATTTAAAAAAAAAAATTTAAAAGCACTCCGTCCCGCCGAGCTCGCGCGCAGAAGCGAACGCATACGTAAGTCCTGCCCACATATGAAAATGGTGTTCAAACCACACACGTGAGGTATCGCCGTCATCGTTAGAGCGAGAGCAATAATTCTAGCACTAGACCTCCTCTGTAACACAAAACTGCTAACCTGTAGAATTTTTTAAACGTCGCCAATAGAGATTTTTAAGTTGCAAAGTTTGTTGCCATTCCGCGAGTGGACGCAATTTTGAAGCATGACATGTTGGGTATCATTTTACTCGGCATAACATTATCTTTCACAATATGGAAAAAAAAATTACCTAAATTTACTGTTTTCTTATTTTTTAACTAAAAAAACTGAATTTATTCAAAAAAATGCACGCTTGGAAGACCACTGCACAAATACGGTGTGACATAAAGTTTTGCAATGACCGCCATGTTATTATCTAGGGTGTTAGAAAAAAAAAATAATGTTTGGGGGTTCTAAGTAATTTTATAGCATAAATACCTGTTTTTAAGTCGTAACACAGAACCCAAAAAACACGCCCGGTATGGAAGTGGTTAAAGGCATTGCAGGTCTTTTTCCGCTCGGAGGAACACAGGAGGAGCGCAAGCGGCGTCCCCTGCTACTCCATTCCAGCCCCACGAGCTGATTTTGCATTTTGCTTTTAATTGTTGGACACCGTCGTATGGATCCTACGTCTATGGATTTTATGCATTTTTTAATAAAACGTCTAAGCGTATTTCACGATCAGAGCACCCATAATTTTACACCTACATCCCTTGAGACGGTGATTGGACGTGCATTTGAGATAACGTGGCAATCGTCTGGATGTCTCTGATAAGGCGTTTTTGACCTCTGTGATGGGGGTCACATTGTTCTGGTAAGTGCGTGGTGACACAGGTGTCTGGTGGAGGGATTTGCCACAGAAGATACTCACTGGAACTGTTTATGAACTTATGCATGACCCAGTGGCAGTGTGCACTTTATATCACTTTGACTTTACTGAGCACATAGTACTTTATGGACTTTATGAATTTGACTTTCTATGTACCATCTTTTGACATGTGATCCATTTGTTATTTATGAGCGCGGTTTTGTCATACTGTTAACTGTTTTAAGATTATTATGTTACACCATAGCCTCAACTGTACCCATAGTGCAGGTAAAATTGGTTGCTAAGTTCAGCCCCAATTTGGTACACATAGCTTGTCGAATCTATGCCATGAAGAATGAAGGCAGTTCTGAAGGCAAAAGGGGGTCCAACCCGATACTAGCAAGGTGTACCTAATAAAGTAGCTGGTGAGTGTAGATTACAATTGGTGCAGTGCACATATATCTGCAGCACTGGAGGGGTCACCCCCTTCTGCCTGCATCCTGAGAGAGAGGGAGAAGGTTGGCTGTTCTATATTCTCTGATGGAGGGTGAATGTTGGCTGTTCCATATTCTCTGATGGAGGGTGAAGGTTGGCTGTTCCATATTCTCTGATGGAGGGTGAAGGTTGGCTGTTCCATATTCTCTGATGGAGGGTGAAGGTTGGCTGTTCCATATTCTCTGATGCAGGGTGAATGTTGGCTGTTCCATATTCTCTGATGGAGGGTGAATGTTGGCTGTTCCATATTCTCTGATGGAGGGTGAATGTTGGCTGTTCCATATTCTCTGATGCAGGGTGAATGTTGGCTGTTCCATATTCTCTGATGGAGGGTGAAGTTTGGCTTTTCCATATTCTCGGATGGAGGGTGAAGGTTGGCTGTTCTATATTTTCTGATGGAGGGAGAAGGTTGGCTGTTCTATATTCTCTGATGGAGGGTGAATGTTGGCTGTTCCATATTCTCTGATGGAGGGTGAAGGTTGGCTGTTCTATATTCTCTGATGGAGGGTGAAGGTTGGCTGTTCTATATTCTCTGATGGAGGGTGAAGGTTGGCTGTTCTATATTCTCTGATGGAGGATGAATGTTGGCTGTTCCATATTCTCTGATGGAGGGTTTAGGTTGGCTGTTCCATATTCTCTGATGGAGGGTGAAGGTTGGCTGTTCTATATTCTCTGATGGAGGGAGAAGGTTGGCTGTTCTATATTCTCTGATGGAGGGTGAATGTTGGCTGTTCCATATTCTCTGATGGAGGGTGAAGGTTGGCTGTTCCATATTCTCTGATGGAGGGTGAAGGTTGGCTGTTCCATATTCTCTGATGGAGGGTGAAGTTTGGCTGTTCCATATTCTCTGATGGAGGGTGAATGTTGGCTGTTCCATGTGGTCTGATGAAGGCTCGGTATTGGTGCCCCAAAATGTGTTCACCGTTCCATGTTTTCATTAAATGCTAATGTATTTAAAGATTTTTGGACTCGTAGATCTATGGTCTGACACTGTCAGGGGGTCCCCAGTTTTTGTTGAGGAAGAACTCACCAGAGCTACTGCCCTCCATAAGAATTCAATTGACTTTCTTCATAAATGAACTGCCGATAGTTGGGAGGGGACAGAATATCAACTGACGGACATAAGAGGGACAAATGTATCCAGAAAGGACAGACTGTGTACACATTGATATTAGTGTTAATGTTTATATTACACTTATTAGCACATATAACAGATAGCAGGATGCAGGCAGAAGGGGGTGACCCCTCCAGTGCTGCAGATATATGTGCACTGCACCAATTGTAATCTACACTCACCAGCCACTTCATCAGTGCTTAAAATATTTGGCAAGCTTGAAAGTAAAACAGAATAACACAGTGGTTTATCAGCTGATTCTGATTGCATGTGCTACTCTGCCTACCTATTTTATGAAATATTCCAAATTTCCCATGTGTTTTACCTTTAAAGGCCCTTAAAGTAGAGGAAAAATGGCTGTTGATCTGCCAGAAATACACTCAACTCTTAATTTCCTGTTGTGGGCTGACACACGCACACAGGATATTCTGTGTACCAAAATCTCAAGAAATGGTGTCAGCCCTGCCCTGTTGACTTTTGCTAAACTACTGAATTCCTCCCACTCTCCTCTTCTCTAGAACATAAAGAGCAATTGCTCTGTAATCCAAAAATAAAAACTCAAAGGATTGATAAGACTCCTTAAGATAACATGGGAAATATTCAGAGGATACAGGACAGTTCTGAATTTCTGGCAGGATCAACTTTTTTTTTTGCAAGCATAGAACAGATATAGCAAACATCCTGTACAACTGTGCAATGAAGAGAAGGCCAGAGTTCTGCTTTAATGCTTCCTACATCTTTGAATGACGCACCCCTCCCCCATGGGTGTAGAGACACTTGGGTGCACACAGCAGTGTTTTGCAGAACCCAAGTTGCTGTCACTGCTTTCCGTCAGCGAGGATTTCACCTATTTGCCTTGCACAGCTCTTCTTTCCCCCCTCGGGGCCCCTCTCAAAAAGACATTTACAAATGTTTACATTTTTTTCCCAAACATAAGCTGATTAAATCTATAAGCCCAGTGTGTCATAATTTGTCCAAACATGTCAGCGGTGACAAATGACCGCAACTAGATCACAACGCGTACGAGCCTGAAACGCAGTCAGGAGTGACCAGAAAAAAACAAAAATTCCATTTTTGTGTGAAGGAAACTTTGTGTAAACTGCTGAGTCTGCACGCGCGAGTACACTCTGCAAATATGTATCGAATGTTTTACAGGTGGACCAATGACGCAGTTTTTTTTTTTTTTCAGAATTCGGGAGAATGGCGTTCGCTCCACCCAAGAACACAGAAGGAGCCAAACTCCAAACAAAAATGAGCACATGGACGCCGCTCAACAATCCGCTCATGAATGACAAGGTGACCTGGCTGTCATATATATTATATAATAAAAATTAGATATTGGTAGAAGCTGGAGAGCTAAACCACTTAACTGCTTAGGTCTGTCCACCTGTTGGGCCCAGTATGAGGGGTTCCCGCCATCCCTGTGCTGAGTTCCCAGGTCTGTGCACCTGCTGTGCCCATTATAAGGGGTTCTCACCATCCCTGTGCT
Organism: Glandirana rugosa; assembly: GCA_018402905.1. Classification (NCBI taxonomy): domain Eukaryota; kingdom Metazoa; phylum Chordata; class Amphibia; order Anura; family Ranidae; genus Glandirana; species Glandirana rugosa. Next base: position 107,044 of record BLSH010278230.1, on the reverse strand, counting down.
GAGTTCCCAGGTCTGTACACCTGCTGTGCCCATTATGAGGGGTTCTCACCATCCATGTGTTGAGTTCCCGGGTCTGTCCACCTGCTGTGCCCATTATGAGGGGTTCCCACCATCCTTGTGCTGAGTTCTTAGGTCTGTACACTTGCTGTGCCCATTATGAGGGGTTCCCACCATCCCTGTCCTAAGTTTCCAAGTCTGTACACCTGCTGTGCCCATTATCAGGGATTCCCAACATCCCTGTGCTGAGTTCCCAGGTCTGTACACCTGCTGTGCCCATTATGAGGGGTTCCCACCATCCCTGTGCTGAGTTCCCAGGTCTGTACACTTGCTGTGCCCATTATGAGGGGTTCACACCATCCCTGTGCTGAGTATCTGGGTCTGTATACCTGCTGTGCCCATTATGAGGGGTCCCCACCATCCCTGTACTGAGTTCCTGGGTCTTTAAATCTGCTGTGCTCATTACGGGGGATTCCCACCAAACCTGTGCTGAGTTCCCAGGTCTGTACACCTGCTGTGCCCATTATGAGGGATTCCCACCATCCCCGATTTGTTTACTTTATACTATTGAGAATATAACAGGAGGGGATGGGTCACACAAAGATGGGTAGTGACACCCCAAGCTCCCGGGTAGACAGGAGCAGAGTCAGGAATTATGGGCGAGAGAGCTCATTGTTGGTTTATCTTGGACATGTAGGTAGCCAGAAGCTGACTCCAGCCATCAGGATCCATTCATAGCTAGAACAGAACTTTTTGGTGGACTGACCCTTAAACAATAATGCTAAAAGTTGTTTTTTGTACATAATAAATTAAAAAGAATTAAGGCTCCATTCTCACTAGTGCGACTCCAAAGTCACATGATTTCCAGAGCAACTTTGCAGTGCGACTTTCATGCAACTTAAATGCAACTTATTGCACTCTATGGAATTAAAATCGCACAATAGTCGCATCAGGGTAGTGCAGGAACCTTTTTTAGAGTCGCTGCAATTTGAGTTGCAGCAATTAGAACAGTGTTCATTGAAATACATGGTTTTTGACTTGTCATGTGACTTGAAGCACTAGTAAGAACGGAGCCTTAAAGTTTTTTTTTTCTGGCTCTCCATACATTTCGCAGACAGGAACGCCTAAACACGTCACATTTTTTGTGTTCTTTGGCTCTTTCCCCTAGTCTGTGTTTGATGCATTATATAAAATATATATTTGTCAGACTTGGGGTCTATTAAAAAATTGCTGTGCGAATGCCTGTCATTCTTACAACTGTCACAAATATTCCCCATATTGTCTCTAATATGTTTATTTCTTATGATTGTCCACTCCATCTAGTGGCCATAAAGCAGTATTTCCCAGATTTAGGTATTTCAGGAAGATACTACATTATGGCCACTAGATGGAGCTGCCGATCATAGGAAATAAACATATAATACACAATATGGTGATTATTCATGACAGGCTGTGCAAATGCTTGAGGCATTCCTAGAGATGAGGTAGGGACATGACTTGTAAGTAATACTGAACTGCAGAGGAACATCAGGTCTCCTGCCCTGCCAGAAAAGCTGTGCTGTGTGGCAGAGCTGTGTTAAACCTCAGGACTGGATGGTCAGAAATACAAATCATTTGGCCGGTAAAACAGCTCTTATATGTGTATTTCAGTTTCTTGTACATTTCTTAAGAGAACTGATTTTGAATGACGTGTACATGTGATTTATGGCTGTGAACCTTTCTATTTACATAGGTGTTTGAAGAGAGAAGAGATTTGCTTGGAAAGTGGGTGAGTTGTAATTCTTCGGGCCTGGCTGACATCACACTGTAATGATCGGTCATCTCCACTCCTCTACTAGTCCCTAACGTTCTCCAAGATCATAGAAGTCCAGAGCCATCACATCTATATCAGCTTGTTGGGCATCCCATTTAGACATGAGCAATTCGTTTCAGTCCCAATGTCCCAATTTGGACAAATTTTTGGTTGTTCGGAAATGTGTTTAATTTTGTTTCGTATATTCGCTTTCTAATGAATTCCACATTTTCGAAAAGATTAGATTGCGGATCAGTCGAAAAAATGATCGATCGATTTGAATTCCATGTGAAGCTGTTAAAGCAGAGTTCCACTCGGTTTAAAGTATAGCTGAAGACTTTTAACCACTTCAACCCCGGAAGGATTTCCCACTTTAGGACCTGAGCACTTTTTGCGATTCGGCGCTGCGTTGCTTTTTTTTTTTAACAGAAAAGGTTTTTATTAATTAAGTCAATCTAGAATCAATCAACAGGTTACATGACAAATTGGACAGTAAGTATTACATAGGTTACCGCATTATTACAAGATCTGTTTCTTTGCAGGGAAATAACACAATCACTTCATCTCTAGTATTCATGCATACTCAAGTGCAACAGTAATTCCCACCCTCCAGCCTGTTTTTTTTTTTTTTTTTTTTCCCTTTTTACTTTCTCTGTTCAGGAGCATTTTTCAATCCAACCATCCCATATTTTATAGAATTTCTGAGGACAATTCCTATTCTCATACGTTAATCTATATAGAGGTAGAGCCGCATTAACCGCTTTAACCCACGATCCCTCCCTGACTTTCCATCTAAGCAGGATCTCTCTACGGGCGTAGAATAAAGCGTAGGAAATACATAACTTAGCATATCTGTCTCCCTCCACGTGCTCAAGGTAGCTCAATAACATGAGCAGAGGATCCAGAGGCAGGGCCACCTCGGTCACTTCACTGAGAGTCTCGGCCACAGCCGTCCAGAATGATCTCAACTGAGGACAAGCCCAGACCATGTGGAAAAAATCTCCGACGGCCGATAAGCATCTCGTGCACTGCGGGCTAAGAGTTGGGTATATACCAGCCAGCCTCTGGGGAGTGTAATAGGCTCTATGTAGAAATTTTAACTGGATAAATCTATCCCTGGCCGAAATCATGTTGGGGATAAACGTCAATAAACAATCCTCCCATTCCTCGTCCCCTATTTCGGGAATATCCGTCTTCCACTTGTCTCTAGTTCTGTCAGGTTTACGATCATGCTCGACTGTGAGGTATAGGTATATGGAGGAAAGAGGCTTACCCATTGTGCTGGAGGTCAGCAGTCTTTCTATTGAGTCTGAGTCTAATGCAATCCCAATTGGGAATTGGGCCTGGTATGCATGTTTAAGCTGTAAGTATCGAAATATGAAAGACTGGGGGAGCGCAAAATCATTTTGTAACGCTCGGAAGGTTTTCAGTCTGCCATCCGCCACTATATGTTTTAAAGTAACAATACCTTTGCGTGCCCAAATGACTGGGTCTGGGATTTGATTTAAATGCGGCAATTTAGGGTTGCCCCATAGTGGCGTATGCGGTGAGAACGTATGTTCCCGCAAACACGGTTTCCTGGCCCTATCCCAAGCCATGATAGTCGCCCTCATCGGTCCCGTCAGGGTGTGTGGCGCCTTCCCCCCTCTGAAAACTAAGTTTGACAGGGCTGCGTAGGAACCCAGTATCGCCGCCTCAAGGTTCACCGCGGGGTTGGATTTGGGCTGAGAAAACCACCAACGGACGGTCACCAGGACCGCAGCCCAGTAGTATATCAAAAAATTCGGGAGGGCTAGGCCCTCTGATGAAAGCGGCAAATATAGTATGCATTTGGCCACTCTGGGTGTCTTCCCAGCCCATACAAAGGCTATCACCAGACTCTCAAGTCTCCTGAAAAAGGAAATCGGGATATGTATTGGTGTGTTCCTGAAAAGATATAAAAATTTTGTCAGATACACCATTTTTACTAAGTTAGTTCGCCCAACCGGGGAAAGCGGAAGTTTCCTCCAGGCGGTACACCTCTTGGCAAACTGCGCCAGCACCGGGCTCAGATTGCCCCCTACATAGTCAGACAGGTTCATCGAAATTTTTATTCCCAGGTATGTGAACTCTTCTGTCCACTGTAAAGGGGTATGTGTATCTATACGAGAGATTGATGGGTGTAGAGGGAACAGAATCGACTTATCCCAGTTGATCCGTATACCAGAGTATGTGGCAAAGGTCTCAAAGATCTCTAACGCCGAATGCAAAGAGGTGTCAGCGTCCGCTAGGTAGAGTAGGGTGTCATCTGCATACATCGATATTTTTTCAGTCAACGGGCCAACCTTAATGCCCGTTACGGAGTCTGCCGAACGGAGTAGAATAGCCAGAGGCTCTAGAGCCAAAGCAAATAGTCCGGGAGAGAGCGGGCACCCCTGCCTAGTGCCCCTCTCCAGGGAGAACTCTGCCGACAGGCTCCCATTCGTACGGATCCGCGCTCTCGGATGGGCATATAATAGTTTCAGCCACGTCAGAAAACTAGGTCCAAATCCGAATCTGACCAAGACCTCCCATAGATATTCCCACTCCATGGAGTCGAAGGCCTTCTCCGCATCGAGAGAGGCCACGACTCCGGGATTGTCAGTTGATGCCAGGGCTATGTGTGTGTGAAGTCTCCTGATATTGATGTCCGTCCCCCTCCCGGGCATAAAGCCCGTCTGATCTGAGTGTACCAGGGCCGTAATGACACTATTAAGCCTGGTGGCCAGGACCTTGGCCAAAATCTTCGCATCAACATTGAGCAAAGATATTGGTCGATAAGACGAGCACAACGTGTGGTCTTTCCCCGGCTTTGGTAGAACTACAATGACTGCCTCACCCAACGAGTCGGGCAGCTCCTCCCGTCCCATTGAGTGGGCAAGCATGCGTTGGAATCTGGGTGCAAGGTCCTCCTGATACATTTTATAAAATTCTACCGGGATGCCGTCAGGGCCTTGTGTTTTTCCTGGCTGCATAGTATTTATGGCTTTGCAAATTTCCTCTGATGTAATAGGGGCATCTAACTTTTTGGCATATGTCGGGGTTAATTTAGGAATATCAATTGTATCTAGATATCGTCCCAAGTCTACCCTATCATATGTGACCCGGGAGCTATAGAGCGCCTGATAGTAGGCCATGAAGCAGCGGTTAACATCCTCCGGATCAGACACCAACATACCCCCCTCATCCCGGATCTGGGCTATAGATATCCCTCCCAGTCTTTCCCGTGACAGCCAAGCCTGTCTTTTCCCCCTGTTCAAAGATGCGCTGGGTCTGGAAGAGCATTTTTTTCTGAGTTAATTCGGTCCTGAGCAAGAGTGCCTGCTTCGTCGCCGTCTGTAGGGCATCGTAGTGGTCTGGGTCTTTCGTTCGCAGGTAAAGCGCCTCAAGTCTAAGTGTGTCAGCCTCTGCTCTTGTGAGTTCCGCTTTGCGGCCCTTCCGGACCTTAGCAATAATGGTCATGTAGTGGCCCCTAGTAGTGGCTTTAAAGGCATCCCACACCGTGTTGGGGTCTGCTGAGCCCTGGTTAATACCCCAATAGCCAGTCATTTCCGCTTTAAATTGCGGCTCAACCTGCCTATCTGAAATCCAGTATCTGGACAGACGCCATAAGGAGTCCGTCTGGGCTCTCTTTAGGTCTAAGGTAATGGAAAGGGGAGCATGGTCTGAAATACCTCTCGGGAGAATCTCTGCTTCTCGTACTCTGTCTAGAACTGTTCCCGATACGAAAGCAAGGTCAATGCGAGAGAACGCCCGATGGGAGGCCGAGTGACAAGTGAAAGCTTTAATTGAGGGGTGCCTCCAGCGCCAGACATCAGTGAATCCATAGGTCTGAGCCCATGCAGTCAGTTCCCGTTGGGGCCCATGGCCAGGGTCAAATCTGTCAAGGTGTCGGTTGGGGACCATATTGAAGTCTCCCATCAGTACCAATCTGTCGGTCGGGAACTGCGTCGTTTTAGAGACTATCTGGTGAAGTAGTGATAGCGAGGCTGGCGGCGGTAAATACAATCCGACAATGATCCAAGGTTGGCCCCATATCTGAGCATAAAGGATGACATACCTCCCCTCCGGATCCAGCACAAGATCAAGAAGAGCAAAAGGGAGGGATTTCATCACCAGGACACTGACTCCCCTTGCCAGATTCGAATACGTGGAATGGTAGTGGTGGCCCACCCAAGGTTTTTTTAGGCTCAGGGTCTTGCCTCCGACCAAATGAGTCTCCTGAAATATACAGACATGAGGATTATGCTGCTTAATAAATTGGAACACCAAGGACCTCTTGACTGCAGAATTCAGGCCCAGAGTGTTCCAAGAAATCAATTTAAGTGATGCCATATTCATTCCACATATTCAGAGGCTCCCTCGGGCCCACCCCCATCAGTTGGAGGGGGAGGTCCTGGGAGTCAGGATACCACCCCGGCAAAGCATCCTTAACAGAAATATTACCTCTGCCCAGTACAAGCAGCCCTGTAATGATTGACTTATGGTAAAGGAGTTGATTGCCCCTGAACTCGGGCCAACCCAAACATAAACTCCCCCCCCACCCCACCCACCCCCTTAAAACTGAGGAGGGTTTGGATCCCCAACAAAACCAAAATTACACCACTGGTGCACATGGGGGCGCAAGAACCCGAAGGCACTCAGCCTGCATCAGGGCACACACAGCCCAGTACAGGTTGTAGTCCGGTTCAGAATATTCAGCGTGTTTCACCCGGTTGCCCGGGGGTAATTTCTTAAACTGTTAGTTACAAACCACTCAAAACATATCTTGCAGTTCCTAGTTAAGCTAAGAGTTCCAATGGTTGAGTAAATGTATCCCCCTTCCCCTGCTCCAAGAAACACAGGGCAATGGATGGTCCACACTCTCGGATTGCTCCCCCGGAACCCAGACAAGCCACCCCCCATGAAGGGCAGTCTGTTCCAGTCTCCAGTTCCCTCAATGAGGAATGTTCCCGGAAGCATCAGATAGGGGATGTGAGCCGATGGTGAAGATGAATGTAGCCTCATTCAGTCGCCATTAGTGTACACCCAGCGACCCCCCGCTCCGGGCCGTCCTATTGCAGTCCCAAAACAGTCGCTAGGCAAGGTGGATTAATCCCCGGGTGCCCCCCGAACTCCCCAGTCCCCCATTAGAGTGTTGCGCAGTGCCAAAAAATGTCTAAGAGAAAAGAAAAAAAAAGGGGGGGGGAGGGGGGAAAGGCTGCTCAAGGTCACAGCTGGGGATCAGAGCATCAAGTGAGGGCCTTAAAAGACAGTCGTTATTTTACCATACCATGGGCGAGACAGGCACCAGAAGTGGATCTTCAATGACAGCCCAATCAGGACAGGTTAACTGCGACATGAAGCAGGTGAAGGGGTTCCAAAGTAGTACTCCAGAGTAGCAAGATTCAACAGGTCATCAGCGGCGTATCAATTCAGCCCAGTTGGCGGCCTCTGTGGGTGATGTAAAAAACTGGACTTTGTCGCCATCCTGCACTCGCAGTCTCGCGGGAAACAACATGCTGTACTTAACCCCTTTCTGCCTGAGCATGGCTTTGACTTGATCAAACGATTTCCTGAGCCTCTGTGTCTCAACAGAATAATCTGGAAAAAACATCAGCTTCGCTCCTTCATATCTGACCTCCTCCTGTGAACGGGCGGCTCTGAGTATAATGTCTCTGTCTCTGTAGTGCAGGAGTTTAAAAATAAAGGTCCTGGGGGGTGCTCCCACTGGGCCTCTGGTAGCAGGCTTGCGATGGGCTCTCTCCACCGAAAAGTGCGGGGAAAACTGAGCCAGCGGGAACAGGGTAGGGAGCATGCGTTCGATAAATACGACCGGATCTGAGCCTTCGGTTCCCTCCGGCAGGCCTACGAGACGAACGTTGGAGCGCCGGTTTCTATTCTCGGCATCCTCCGCTCTGGCCTCCAAATATTTCACCTTCAGCTTGAGGGTGTGGAGATCAGCCCGGGTGTCGCGTTGGTCGTCCTCGGTCGCGGATACCCTCCTCTCCACCTCCGTGACCCGCTCTCTAAAGGTATATGAATACAAAGAATCCTGCGCGAGGACTTTTAAGTGTATACAAGACTGCAGCCTTCCTATATCTTCCTACTGGAGGAAGTAATAAATAAATCTAATAGAGTGTTAGGACTGGCGCTGTCTTTCAACCCACAAAGTGCTTATGCTATATATAAATAAATGAATAGTATGTGCAGAAAAGTGCTAATCAGTGCAAACAAGCATGAGTTCCATAAATATTAAAATAAATAAAATATTAATTCCAGTGTATATCCAATCATGATTTTGCAAATAAAATACCAAACTTTAAAATAAAATAAATTGTGAATAAATCCGAAAAAAATTATAAACAAAGTGGATGTCAAGTAAAAAAGTGGATGTCAAGTAAAAAAGTGGATGTCAAGAAGAAAAATAAATTATGGTAAAAACTCCAATTATAGGTACTGGTGAGTATGAGAATGCATATAAATAAGTCCAGGTGAATTACAGGAGCTACAATTTCATCCTTATTCCTCTGAGGTATATAAATAAATGAAGTGGTTGTGAAGTGATATAAGTGCCGGAATGGTTTCTGAACCGTAACCCTCTGAATAAATATACGTAAGAGTATGAGTGGTCATGGATATTAACCTCAAAAATGGTATTAAATAAAAAGAAGAACTGTAGGTGAAAAAATGAACTGTAGGTGAAAAAATGAACTGTAGGTGAAACAAATATTAAAAAAAGCCTAAATAAGTGTTAAATAAAATAAAATTTCAAACCATAAAATAAACGTTTTAGTACTAACCTATATGTGACCTTAATTATAAAATAAATAAAATTATAAA
>BLSH010278230.1:56958-76970 GCA_018402905.1 Glandirana rugosa | reverse complement strand
GCCCAATTTGGGCATTTTCACTTAGATGTGCACTCATCTTTGTTGCCAGCGGTTTAGACATTAATGGCTGTGTGTTGATTTATTTTGAGGGGACAGCAAATTTACACTGTTATACAAGCTGTACACTCACTACTTTACATTGTAGCAAACTGTAATTTCTTCAGTGTTATCACATGAAAAGATATAATAAAATATTTACAAAAATGTGAGGGGTGTACTCACTTTTGTGAGATACTGTATATTGTGGCAGCGGGACCCTGTTTGACTCAGAAGAGTGATGGTTTACGCCAGATTATTGGAGAGACAGGCACACTCATTGCACAGCTGTGTACTGGGCTACAGTGGTGGCTGGTGAAGTTTTAGGATGCGGGCGCCAGACCCCGCCCTTCCATTTGACCCCTCCCATTTTTCATAAGCCTCACCCCTTATACATTCCACCCACTCCACCCCCTGTATTCCACCCATAGTGTCAGGAGTATACAGCTCAGCTTCACAAGACCGGGTATACAGCCCAGCATCACAGGACAGGGTATACAGCTCAACATCACAGGACAGAGTATACAGCCAGCATCACAGACAGGATATACAGCCAGCATTACAGATCATAGTATACAGCCAGCACCACAGATAGGGTATATAGCCAGCATCACAGGATAGGGTATACAGGCAGCATTACAGATCATGGTATACAGCCAGTATTACAGATCATGGTATATAGCCAGCATTACAGATCATGGTATACAGCCAGCATCACAGCATAGGGTATACAGCCAGTGTTACAGATCATGGTCTACAGCCAGCATCACAGATATGGTATACAGTCAGCATCACAGATATGATCTACAGCCAGCATCACAGGATAGGGTATACAGCCAGCATTACAGATCATGGCAGTGACGCCCCCCCCCCCCCCCCGGAGGGCAGTCGGGACATCAAAGCCTTCCTTCTCCTCCTCCATCCGTGGTGTGGATCATGGCGCCGTGCATCCCCCTCCTCCTCCAAGGTGTCCAATAGGATTGCATGACCATTCAGCCAATCAGGAACCGGGTAACAAACCCGTGCCTCGCGGAGAGGTGATTCAGTGTTAGAAAAGCGAATATTCATTTGCCCTTCTAACACATGTGAGGGGGCTGCAAGCGCAATGCTCTGCATTCGGAGTCCACTCTATTTTGAAGCTTCAAAAATAAAACCCCCGCCTTTGTAATTCATGCTGCCAGCGTCCTGAAAGGGGCCAGACGCATGAATAGCAGGTGGCCGCGGTGGCCATGTATAGATTCATGCTATGCATGAATCTATCCATTTGGCATAGAGGGGGTGGCTGGATAGAGGAGGCGGCGTCCGTGCGCCCTTAATGGACGGGCCGCCCCTGCTGGGCTATTTAGTTGTGACCTGACTATGGCTCAGGGCCCTACCCAACAGACAGGAGGTCTGTGCATAGGATTCATGTGGACTCCAATTCCTCTGCAGGAGTCAGAGGCTGCATGGGGGCAGTCAGAGCATGCATGTCTGCAGGAGGCAAACTTAGTCTGTGACAGAGCAGCAAGGAGCTGAAGTGAGTGAGCTAGGAGAGAGCTTGACTCTAAGGGAATCTTTTGGACTGAGAAGCAGCAGACCTAAGGCCTCGGCAGGAGGCCTGAAGCAGGCAATAGAGTAAGCCAGGAGGCTGAAATATTCTGATTGTACAAGTTACAGTAATGGCGGAACCCCCTGCATGGGCTACTAATGTCTTTTGTGAACTTTTCCATTCTTTTAAATAAAAGTTGGCTACCATGCCCTTAAAAATACTGCTTTGGACTGGTGCACTCATTGAAAACGCACCTACCGCTTGAGTCTGATCAACCCCAATCTTACAATATATACACACACACAAACACATATGTTTGAGCTTTGTGGTGTACACCCTAATGTAATAGGCTGCGCACACCTATGCAAGACCTGTAAGAGTTTCAGATAGAAATGTAGGTCCTGCCGGACAAGGGTTGTGCACTGTGGTAGAGCTGTGAAAATATCTGGACTGGATGGACAGAAATAGAAATCCTTTGGCAACTGCACGTTATCGTAATTATACATGTGTATTGTGTGCTGAGGAATACCTGTAATAATGATGATGTCAAGTGTATGCTTTCCAAAGGTGAGCTGGCACTGGAAAACCCTGACAGAACTGGACCAGCTGTGGATGCCCAAGTGCCTGCGATTCGGTTGGTACATCAACTTTTCCCCAACACCTTTTGAACAAGGAGTCTGGAAGAGACAGTATATAGAAACGGTGAATGAACTGCACGTCACAAGACCCAAGGTGGGTGCTGCAGCATTGGTAAAATATACCAGCCTACTGTAAAAACTATACAATTTTTGTCATTTTTTTCCCCCATGATTGTGAAGTTTTGACTAATTGGTAAAGAAAATCAACCAATGAGCATAGAGGTTGTAACACCTGTAAGGCCTCATGCACATGGATGTTCACAGGCTCAAAAGTGCTCAAGCGTAAAAATTCCCAGCACTTGCAGCCAGCAATATACTTGTGTAAACATCAATGCTCCTGCACATCTGTGATTACCTGCACATGCGCGTACAGTGCGTTTCCTAAAAGCAGAAGCTTCGCATTCATGTGCATGGTGCATGTGCAGGTAAACACCAATGCACAGGAACATCTGCGTTACATGAGTATAGTCATGTACACCTATTCACTTGTATGGCAGGCTGTAGAGAATGCCCATGGCTCTGAAGAAGGGGGCATGACCCCCGAAACTCGTTAACTTTTGTACCGTACCATGTTTGGATAGACGCTGTTGCCTCATGGCTGGAGTTGTTGTTATTTAACGCGTCTGTTCCTACTATGTTTGTGAGTTCACTAACAAACTTTTAAATCAGTAGAACACCCTTGGCTCTGAAGGAGAGGGCACAAACCCCAAAACTCGTTAGCTTTTCTACCATGCCATGTTTGGATAGATGCTTTTGACTGATGGCTGAAGTTGTTGTTGTTATTTGATGTGTTTGTTCCTTCCTACTATCTCTGTGAGTATAATAACAGATTTTTAATTAAATATATTTTAATGGAGGTAATAATTAGCTCTGAAAAAGGGGGCACAACCCCCAAAACACGTTCGTTTTTCTACCGTGCCATGTTTAGATAGATGCCTTTGCCTCCTTGCTGAATTTGTTATGTGATGTGTTTGTTCCTACTATCTTTGTGAGTACACTAACGGATTTTTAATTTGATAAATTCATTTTAATGGTGGTAATGATTAGCTCTGAAGAAGGGGGCATAATCCCTGAAACGTGTTAGCTTTTCTACCCTGCCATGTTTGTATAGACACCTTTGCCTCATGGCTGGAGTTGTTCTTGTTTAATGTGTTTGCTCCTACTACCTTTGTTAGTACACTAACAGATTTTTAATTCAGTAAATTTTAATGGCGGTAATTATTGGCTCTGAAGAAGGGGGCATGACCCCTGAGACGAGTTAGTTTCTCTACCTTGCCATGTATGAATAGACGCCTTTGCCTCACAGCTGGAGTTGTTGTTTGATGGGTTTGTTCCTACTATCTTTGTGAGTAGTTGGAGTTGTTATTAAATGCGTATGTTTCTACTACCTTTGTGAGTGCACTAACAGACTTTTTATTCAGTAGAACACCCTTGGCTCTGAAGAAGGGGGCACAAACCCCAAAACCCATTAGCTTTTCTACCGAGCCATGTTTGAATAGATGCCTTTGCCTCAAGGTTGCAGTTGTTGTTATTTAATGCATTTGTTCCTACTATCCTTGTGACTACACCAACAGATTTTTAATTCAATACATTTTGATGAAGGAGGCACCACCCCCCGAAACACAGATTTTGTACCGTGCCATATTTGCATAGACACCTTTGCCTCAAGGCTGGAGTTTTGTTATTCGATGTGTTTGTTCCTATTATCTTTGTGACAGAAAATCTGTAACAGATTTTTAATTCAAGAAATTTTAATGGTGGTAATGATTAGCTCTGTAGAAGGGGCACAACACCCGAAACTCATTAGCTTTCCTACTATGCCATGTTTGGATAGACGCTTTTCCCTTACAGCTGGAGTTGTTAATATTTGATGCGTTTGTTCCCACTATCTTTGTGAATACACTATCAGATTTTTAGTTCAGTCAATTTTAATGGTGGTAATTATTGGCTCTGAAGAAGGGGGCATGACCCCTGAAACATGTTAGCTTTTTTACCGTGCCATGTTTGGAGAGACGCCTTTGCTTTGTGGCTTGAGTTGTTCCCACTATCTTTGTGAGTACACTAACAGGCATTTAATTTAGTAAATTTTAATAATGTAATGGTTAGCTCTGAAGAAGGGGGCATGGCCTCTGAAACCCGCTTTTCTACTGTGTCATATTTGGATAGATGCCTTTGCCACACAGCTAGAGTTGCTGTTATTTGATGCATTTGTTCCTACTATCTTTGTAAGTGCACAGATTTTTAATTCAATACATTTTAATGGTGGTAATGCACTAGGTGTTTGGGCCTTCCTGTGTGTCTTTACAGCTGGAGATTTTACACCTGAGCACTTTTGAGCCTCTAAAATTCCATGTGCATGAGGCATAATGAGTTTATCCAGTGTATATGCTGCACATTTTGACTGCATATGTCATTATTTTTGACAACACAGTGATACATTAACATAAATCTGTACTTTACCCATGTAGGTCAATGAAGACCTCTGCTGGCACATATACTCATACTTACCAACATTATGGTCCGGAATCCTAGGACGGTGTTGATCCTGCCCATGATCTACACTTAGTCTGCCAATTTTCTGGGTGGGCATACCCAAATCACACCCACTTTATGGGTTGGTCCTGTCCAGACCCTGCCTCTGAATATGTGGGGACTCCCCAATCACGGCCCTGCACCTTACACCACTTGTCTACCAAGGTACATTTATATACAACATAGTAGAGAAATGGTTAAATCAAGCTCATAGCAGCTAAGGGCTCTATTACACTTGCTTCAAAATGTGACATTGGGCACACTTTTTTAACCACTTCAATACCAGACACTTAACCCCCTTTTTCTTTGTTTATGTCACAAAACTTTGTAAATAAGTACATTTTCTCAATCACTTACGGGCACTGATGATGAGGCTCATATATGTAGCACTGATAGGCGGCACTGATAAGCAGCACTGACGGGCACTGATAGGTGGCACTGGTGGGCACTGATAGGCAGCAATCACAGATGACACTTTTTTGGAGGCATTCTCTGGTGGTCCTGGGTGGTATCCAAGATGGGCATTGTGCCCCTTACCTTGTGGTCCAGGGTTCGCTCACTGGTGGTCAGGGTGGGTTCCCTGGTGGTCCCTGGGTGGGCATTCCCTGGTGGTCCTGGTGGGCTCCCTGGTGATCAGTAGAGCTGAAGGACCAGAGCAGGAGAAACTAGCAGATGTCACACGTGGTGCACAGTATGAGAGCAATATAGCGGGAGGTGAGAGGGGACCAGAGAGAGGAGGATCAGCAAAATTGGGCGTTTTTACTGAGTGGGGGATCAGGAGAGCGGGGGTACTACTGAGCAGGGGATCTGCTGAACAAGGGTACTAATAAGCTGGGGATCTGCTGAACATGGGTACAAATAAGCTGGTGATCTGCTGAAGAGGGGTACCAATAAGCTGGGGATTTGCTGAACAGGGGTACTAATGAGCAGGGGAACTGCTAAGTGTGGGTACCACTGAGACAGGGTTTAAACAAAATAGAAAATCTACAAACACACACACAGTGCTCTTGTCAAAGTGGAAAAAAAAATTGCTGTATATGAATAAAAATAATTCAAACTTTTTATCCTCGTCACCCCCATATACACTCCGTACAAAAGGGCAGCGTGGGGTAAGCAAGTGTATGCAAACATCAATTACATCACACATGTGAGATATTGTCACAAACGTCGGAGTGAGAGGAATAATTTGGGGTATAATATTGTATTTGTTTGCACTAAAATTCATTTTAGAGTATTTTTTTTCCCTGAAAATATGCATTTGATAAATAACTGGGCAAATATCAGGCAACATAAAAAATTGTATCTACCACCATATTATTCCCCAGGATTTCTACTGTAAGAACATATCATACTTGTATAGTATGGGGGGCTTTACAGTAATTTCTAGCAATAAAATGCAGATTTTAACACATGTAAAAATATAAAAATTGCCATGGTAGACAAGCGGTTAAGAAGGAATGGGCTCCAGTTTAGATTGTAACCTGTGTGGTAAGCCTAACAAACATAACAAGAACTATATATTTCTCTTTAGTGACTCTATGACCCTTGTGACATTCTTCCCAAACAGACTCCACCGAAAGACGAATTTGTAGTTATTGACGTGAAGCCAATTAATAAAGAAGCTTTGGATGCAAAATTTTCATCTTTCCTCACCCACCGATCTATGTCGGGCAAATCTCATGACAGGGGGAAGAAGGAGCTCCCACCTTGGCGCTCCTCAGATAAACATCCCACCGACACTGTACGATACAACTACCTGGATAACTTCGACCCCATCGAGCAAGCGCGACAGGCGTGAGTAAGATCTATATGTTGTATCTTGTAAGATAAAAAGTACTATACTTGGCTAATTTATGGCTTCTGGTGCCTAATATTTTAAAATGTCTGTTCAAACAACAAGTTCTTGGTGTGGGGGTTTCGGCACTAAAAAGAGGTCTGATTGAAAAGAGGCTAGAGATGGCTTTGGGGGGACTAATCACCAGTATTTCCTGTGGCCTGGCAGCTGATCTATTCCTCATTACCATTTTTTATTCTGCACTCGTTCGACAGAGCTTTGCTTCCTCATATCAGAGCTACCCCCTGATGACTGGTGGAATAATGATAGAGGTGTGGGAAGCACAGATCTGCAAAATGAAGAAGAAGCAGGGAGATCCTTGCAATGCAGGTCCTCAGGTACAGCTTCCCCTCCAGCAAGGAAAACAGTGATCAGCACAGCAGCGACATCACCAAATCTCATTCCAGATCTGTTGAGACTAGCAGTCAGAGGCAGCATTCTCCTGATGAGAGGGGAACTCCCCTAGAAACGTGCATCTCTCATACCGGCGGCAACTCGGCACCCCTGGCTTGTGACATCATCCAGGAGGTGTGTCCCTCTGAGCAAGGAGTCAGTGGCGCTACCCCACAGATGCAGCATATTTTCCATCCAGCCCAGCTGGGCTTCACCAGCACTCCTGAGCTGCAGATCAGACCTGTGATCACATGCTGGAGGAAGAGGAGGAGAAGGGGGCATTCAGCAGCTGCAGGAGGAAAATGGAGAGATTGGTTCTTTTATATGCAGCTACCACCGCTGCTCCTCCAACAGGGCTCCTACAAAAATTGTAAAAAGAATAATAAAAAATAAAATAAAAAAAATAAAAATATAAAATGGTAAAAAAAATATTAAAAATAAAATAACAAAAATAAAACACGACCGATACCAGTGGCGGAACTACCAGGGTCACAAAGATCGCACTTGCAACATTCCGCCACCGGGGATAGGAGGGAAGGGTCCTGACCGAGGATCAGGGGGGCCTTTTATGGTTTCTTGCACTGGGGCCTTGAAGGTTTTAGTTACACCACTAAATAGTTGCATGAACTTACTGCACTATGATCTTTTTGCACTGGATGTCTCTGTCTTTTTTGTTTGTCTACAAAAGAAATAAAAAAAAATAAAATAACCTAAAGATAAAAACACTCAAACATTTGAAAAGTCCTTTATTAAAAAAATAAAACCCCCAAAAAATGTTTTGTCCCTAGGGAACATGTATCAATTCGAAAAAATTGTTTTTAAAACAATTGTTTTTTTCAGGAGCAGTGATTTTAATGATGCTTAAAGTGAAACAATAAAAATGAAATATTCCTTTAAATAGTGTGCCTGGGGGGTTCCCTTGGTCTGCTTGTAAAGTGGCGCATCTGTGCGATGTATAGAAAATGCTGTAGCAGTAATGACATTTCTAAAGGAAAAAAATGTAATTTAAAGGGGTTGTAAAGTCTTGAGGTTTTTTACCTGCAATGCCCCAGAGCCCCCCTTTTACTTACCTGAGCCCAGTCTTTCAATCGATGGGGACGAGCACACCCGCTCCAGCCGGTGCCTTGGGTCCTCATTGGATAGATTGATAGCAGCGCAGCCATCGGCTCCCACTGCTATCAATCAAATCCAATGACGTGGGAGCCGTGGGCGGGGCTGAGTCCTGCTGTCTGTGTCAATGGACGCAGCAGCAGGACATGGGAAAACACCCGCATGAGTGCCCTGAAGGAGAGCGCTTCTCCGACTTGCTCGCGGCTGTAATGTATTGCTGGCTCCCAGCAATATGGATTAAAAAACCAATGAAAAAACCGGCATAGGGCCCCCCACCCAATCCATACCAGGCCCTTCGGGTCTGGTATGGATTTTAAGGGGTACTCCATGCCAAAATTAAAAATAAAATTGGCGTGAGGTTCCCCCAAAAATCCATACCAGACTCTTATCCAAGCAAGCAACTTGGCAGGTCAGGATAGAGGGGGGTGGGGCACTCGATCCTGAACCATACCAGGCTACATGCCCTCAACATGAGGAGGGTGCTTTGGGGTGCCCCCCAAAACACCTTGTCCCCATGTTGATGGGGACAAGGGCCTCTTCCCAACAACCCTGGCCAGTGGTTGTCGGGGTCTGCAGGGGGGGGGGGGGGGCTTATCGAAATCTGAAACAAGGGGGCCCCCAGATCCCGGCCCTCCCTAGGTGAATGGTTATCAGGTACATTGTACCCCTACCCATTGACCAAAAAAGTGTCAAAAAGTAAAAACCACAGGAGACAGTTTTTGACAATCCCTTTATTGAAAAAGAAAGAAAAAAAAGGGTACATCCATCTTCAATCACAATGCCCGACGGACCTGAAAAATAGAAAAAAAACAAAAAAACTCTGCCTCGATGGGAGGGCTCCCGCCAATTGCTGTCTTTGTGCTTTGACAGCTCTTATATAGGCAGTGGATGGTGTCACTCGGCATTTTACGGGTCCGTCGGACGTCGTGATTGATGATGGATGTACATCGCGGGACACTTTTTTTTTTTTTTTTAATAAAGGAATTCTCAAAATCTGTCTCCTGTGGTTTTTACATTTTTGACACTTTTGTGGTGAATGGGTAGGGGTACAATGTACCCAATACCCATTCACATGGGCGGGGGGGCAAGATATGGGGGCCCATTTGTTAAAGCAGGCTTCCAGATTCCGATAAGCCCCCTGCTCGCAGACCCCGACAACCACTGGCCAGGGCTATCAGGAAGAGCCTCTTGTTCCCATCAACATGGGAACAAGGTGCTTTTGGGGGCACCCCAAAGCACCCTCCCCATGTTAAGGGCATGTTGCCTGGTATGGTTAAGGAGGGGGGGATCCCCCCCCATCTTGACCTACCAGGTTGCATGCTCGGATAAGGGTCTGGGATAGATTTTGGGGGGGACTGCACCTTAATTTTTAAAACATTGGCGTGGAGTTCCCCTTAAAATCTATGCCAGGCCCAAAAGGCCTGGTATGGATTTTGGGGGGGACTCCACACCTTTTTTTTTATTTTGTCATGGGGTTCCCCTTGAAATCAATACCAGACCCAAAGGGCCTGGTATGGATTTTGAGGAGGACCCCATGCTGTTTTTTTTTTCTTCATTCTGTCATAGGGTTCCCCTTAACCCCTTCAATACACTGTGTTATATATACCACACTGATTGCACTATATATTCTCCGCTGTATTATATATTCACTACACTGACTGCACTATATACTCTGCAATGTATTATATATACTACACGGACTGCAGTATATAGTCTGAACTGTATTATATATACTATGAACTGTATTATATATACTATGAACTGTATTATATATACTACATGGACTGCACTATAAACTCTGAACTGTATTATATATACTACACGGACTGCACTATATACTCTTAACTGTATTATATATACTACACTGACTGACTGCACACTACACTAACTACCTGCCTAATCTCCATTCATTAACTATATTTGGTTGCCGTATAAGCAGCAGCCTTATATAGTGTGGGGCGTGGACTTGATTTAATCACTGCTCTCACAGCACATTGCGCTGTGATTGGCCAAAGCATGCAGGTTAGGTGCATGCTTTGGCCAATCAGCAGCCATCAATGCGCTGCAATCTCGCAGTGCATTATGGGGCGCTCCACGGTGTGCGAACTTGGCGCGAGCACCCCATATGTTCGTTTGCTCTACGAACAAATGAACAGTTGATGTTCAAATCAAACCTCCGCTCGACTCGAACATCCAGCCCATCCCTAATTCCCGGTGACGTCAGCAGTTCCTAGGGACATAGCGGGTACCAACACCCGCTGCTTCCCTAGCCAACCATTGACAGCTGGATGCTGTCATATATGGAAGGGATAGAAAGAATGCTTCTATATATGATTTTTTGTTTTTTGTAAAGACCACAGGCTGTGGCCACTGCATCATCACTGTAGTCAGGGCTTTTTTTCTCAGAGAAAACGTGCAGGCTCTCCCCCCTTCCGAATCACCCTTGTCTCCATTCCCTACCCACCTCCGAGTACCATCTCTTGGTTCCACTCCCTACCCAGCTCCCAATACCGCCTATTTTAGTGACTACAGAACCAAATATTATTTTGTGGTGTGGAGTAATTTGTATGGAATTTATTAATGTTAACAAGAAAAACAGTAAAATAGATCCCCTCCAGCCAGCAACAATAGACACCCCTAAAACCCTAAAAACATCTCAGCAACAATAGACCCCCTGCAACAAAATACTCCCCCCCCCCGCAACAATAGATCCACCCCAGCAACACTAGACCACCACAAGTAACAATACATCTCCCAACAGCCAACATCAATTGACCCTTCGGCAGCCAGCAGCAATACACCCCTCCCTCAACAAGGAGATGCCTCCCAGCACCAATTGACCCCCCAGCAACAATAGTTCTCCCACCAGCAGCTATAAACCTCCCTAGTAACAATAGATCCCCAAGCAGCCAGGATCAATAGACCCCCCAGCACACCCCAGCTCCCCTTGCCATTACATACATTCTGTGCTGGAGGTGCCGGAACTGTGTTCCCCCGCGTTCACACTGAAAAATAGCCCTGACCGTAGTACTGGGAACTAAAGGAAGTGAAAGGAAGCAGCTGCTGAGGCTCAGTGTATTACAGCCGGAGGATGCCACAAAGCTATTGCCGTAGGAAAGTTCACGCAGAACATGGGGTTGTAATGCCTAGGAAAAAAAGTAAAGTCGGACGCCATCTGCTCCTTCTGGAGATCTTCTTCAACCAATAACCATGTTGATAGCACTTTAATATGGTTCTGGATATGGTAGATAGTTGTTCTGTGTTAGCAGAGTGCTTTGCTGCAGACAGGTGAGGAGAACGGCATGATGGATTACCCTTCTTCTATAACCAGGCCTGAACATGGAACTGGCCCCACTATGCACACAGATAACAGTGATGGATTGTCAGATCTTGTCCGTGCTGGAAGTGTGTGTGATGTGCATGGATCATTTTTCAGCATCTGTGGACCTGAACCTGTATGGTTTGAATTCTAGTCCCAGCTGCAGTGCGGATCTCCTGCCTTGTGTCACACAGCTGCCCGGCGGATATACCATTATAGCTGCCATGTCACTACATGACACAAATCCTCCTGCTATGTGACAGAATATTATTGAACACCGACAGGCTCTTGTGTACACCTTTTCCTGTAACCAGTGGCCTTCCAAAGAGGGGTCAAAGTGGATGCAGCTGTCACAGGGGCCTCAAAGTATGTAGCACCCCAAATGATGTCACCTTTTTGTATGGATGCTTTTTCTGGGTAAATTTTTTTTTATCAGCAAACAATTTTGGAGAGTTTACAAAATTCACAACATAAACATCCAAGACTTACATAGTAGAGCAGCCTTTCTTACCCTTTTCATCATAGAGGAACCCCTGAAATAACTTTCTAGTCTTAGGGAACCCAGGGCTGCTGTTATAAATTATGTGGCCCCATACAGCTTATCTGACAGCCCCACCCACCAAAAAAAACCCCCAGTTTATTATGTTTCAGTTATGAATGAACACAGTGGGAGATCGTTACCAATTACTCATTGTGTTCATTCAAGAAAGGAAGGGGATGATAAATGTGACATTTACCAGACCTTCTCCCACTCTCCATCGTGAAGGATCCTATTGTGTGCTTGCAGCTGCCAGTGGGAACAAAAAGAGGGAAGCTGGCAGCACTGTGGGAGTGGGGGCACACAGGTGGGTCTGGGAAGCAGGGGGAAACGTATGGTGCACAGGGAGGGTGATGGTTATGGCAGGGGGGAAATTACTGGGATGGATCCCCTGTATGGCTCTCTCTGCAGCAGCTGAAAGCCAGCAGGAGGGAGAGGAGGAGAAACCAGCTTTCAGCTGCTGCAGAGAGCCATACAGGGGATTGGTTCCAGTAATGCCCCTTCCCCCCGCAATGCCTATCACCCTCCTTGTCCACATCTGATACACCCAGCTGCCTGGGCCCCCCTGCTGGCCTTGGCCCCGTACAGGAGAACTGGTGGTACCCTCTTATCCATGGCCCTGAGGGGACCCCTGCTAAAAATGACTATGTGATGGTCAGTGAGAAGAATGCTCCTTACACTTGTGTTCATTGGGAAGAATTACACCCTCACAGATAGCTAATGGTCAATGGTGTCAGTGGAAACTTATCTGAGAGGCAGAAATTGCTCATTGCTTAAGGAACCCCTAGCAACCTCCGGGGGAACCCTGGTTGAGGAACCCTGTGGTAGAGGCATTGTTGATGATTTCACTAATGTAAAAGGAACTGTTGAGCGAAAATTCGGCTTCATCCTAAGCTCCTCCTGACTACACTCCTCTGACATGTTTCCCCCCACCCATGGGGCCTAATCTTAGACATGACTAAGCCCCATGTGTGGAGTGAAACATGTCAGAGTGTAGTCAGGAAGAGTTTAGGCTGAAGCTGTATCTTCACTTTTCTGTATAATAGCTGGGCTCTGGTGTGCGGCATTTCCGCCTTCAGCCTTCTGATTTGTTTCTGGTAACCTGGGTGAGCTTGTTTGAATGTCAGCACCCATTTTGTGCTTTCGACTTCAGGGGCTGACTTTGTAGCGCTTTGAGCGCTCCAAGTTCTTTGCAAATCAGGAACCATTTAGTCGTTCACTTATGAGTCAAGAATTCAGGGAAGAGTATAAAAGGGGTGAAGTGAAAAGAGTACTTTTTTGGCAATGTGGGATGGTGGGGCAGGAAGAGGGGTAGTTGAGCAGCTTGGAGTCTTTGAGGATTTATAATTTGGTGGATTTGAGATGGATTATAGTGTTTATAGTGTATCAATTGTTGATTGAAGTCAGCAAAGTCAATGACTGAAGTCTACAGGGAGAAAGCAGGCGCTGCATGAATCCCATGTTTTTTTTGGCCATGGCATCAGTAAGTTTTTGCCAATAAATCTTAGTGAAGTCTGGGTTTGACTTTAGATTGCTTAATTGTTCTGGACTGTCATGCTTTGGCAATCGTTTGTGGGCATCAGAACGTGAGTCATAATGGTATATGGGTATTTTGTGAGACCCTTGGGCTTCAGCTTGAGAAGCGCCTCATAGGGTTTTTTCAAAATGGGTTGTTCAGTACTGTGTGTATACCAATTTTGTTGCTGCTCATAACCTAATGCAGAAATTTCCCTTACTTTTTTGAAACCGGTGACATGGTTCAAAGTGGAGAAGAAATCTCCCCAAAGAGACACAGTGTCACGGTCAGGGGTCAGGCTTGAAGACCAGTCATGTATGGCTGCCAATGGAACTGTTTCTCTTGTATTTATTGATGATGTGACTGCTGACAAGAGCAGCAGGATGAATTCTGAAGTGTTTCGGGCAATATTATCTGCTCATATTCAGCCAAATGCTTCAGAACTCATTGGACATCACTTCACAGTGCAGATGGACAATGACCCGAAGCATACTGCGAAAGCAACCAAAGAGTTTTTTAAGGGAAAGAAGTGGAATGTTATGCAATGGCCAAGTAAATCACCTGACCTGAATCCGATTGAGCATGCATTTCACTTGCTGAAGACAAAACTGAAGGGAAAATGCCCCAAGAACAAGCAGGAACTGAAGACAGTTGCAGTAGAGGCCTGGCAGAGCATCACCAGGGATGAAAACCAGCATCTGGTGATGTCCTATGTGTTCCAGACTTCAGGCTGTAATTGACTGCAAAGGATTTGCAACCAAGTATTAAAAAGTGAAAGTTTGATTTATGACTGTTAATCTGTCCTATTACATTTGGTCCCTTAAAAAGTGGGAGGCACATATACAACGTGTTGTAATTCCTACACCCTTCATCTGATTTGGATGTAAATACCCTCAAATTAAAGCTGAAAGTCTGCAGTTAAAGCACAGTTCGTTTGATTTCAAATCCATTGTGGTGGTGTATAGAGCCAAAAAGATTAAAATGTCCCAATATTTATGGACCTGACTGTATATACTCTGAACTGTATTATATATACTACACTGACTGACTGCACACTACACTAACTACCTGCCTAATCTCCATTCATTCACTATATATGGCTGCCGTATAAGCAGCTGCCTTATATAGTGTGGGGCGTGGACTTAGCCCCTGAGCCATGATTGGCCAAAGGCACCCTGCCTTTGGCCAATCATTGCTCTCACAGCACATTGCACTGTGATTGGCCAAAGCATGCAGGTTAGGTGCATGCTTTGGCCAATCAGCAGCCGTCAATGCACTGCAATCTTGCAGTGCATTATGGAGCGATCCGCGGTGGGCGAACTTGGCGCGAGCACCCCATATGTTCATTTGCTCTACGAACAAATGAACAGATGATGTTCAAGTCAAACTTCCACTCGACTCAAACATCCAGCCCATCCCTAATTCCCGGTGACGTCAGCGGTTCCTAGGGACACAGTGGGTGCCAATACCCGCTGCTTCCCTAGCCAACCATTGACAGCTGGATGCTGTCATATATGGAAGCGATAGAAAGAATGCTTCTATATATGATTTTTTGTTTTTTGTAAAGACCACAGGCTGTGGCCACTGCATCATCACCGTAGTCAGGGTTTTTTTTCTCAAAGAATACGTGCAGGCTCTCCCCCCCTTCTGAATCACCCTTGTCTCCATTTCCTACCCACCTCCGAGTACCATCTCTTGGTTCCACCCCCTACCCAGCTCCCAGTACCGCCTATTTTAGTGACTACAGAACCAAATATCATTTTGTGGTGTAGAGTAACTTGTATGGAATTTATTAATGTTAACAAGGAAAACAGTAAAATAGATCCCCTCCTGCCAGCAACAGGACAGGAAGTGGAGAAGAAATCTCCCCAAAGAGACACAGTGTCACGGTCAGGGGTCAGGCTTGAAGATCAATAGCTATAGCAGTAGAGCAACACCCACCGTCTAGGTGGGTAAGTACAGAAGCAGGTCAGCCTGGTGAATGACATGGGCTTCATCTGAGGTGTGGAGTCTAAGCACTAACCGGTATTCACCAGAGCTCCTCGTGGTGTAGATGGGTATTGCTGTGTGTTAGTAAATACCAGGTCGTGGTTCTCAGGATCTCCCTACCACGAGGTGAGCAAGCCAGGGTCCACAAGCACCTATAGCAAGTAGGGAACAAGCAGAAGCTTAGTCAATAAACAAGCCAACGGTTGGTAAGAAGTGATTTCAGGTTGGCGTTAAGCAGAAGTGTAGTCGGGGCACAAGCCAAAGGTCGGTAACAAGTGGTAGCAGAGATACAGACGGCAACAGGAGTGGCAAGAGCGAATTATTGGCTGGAGACAGCACAATTATCTGACAAACAGGAAGTGCAAAGGCATGGCTTAAATAGGAAGTTCATGGGAGGAGCAATGAGTTTAAGGTTCAGCAGAAACAAGAATCAATAAAAGATTGTCCAGTATATCAGACAGGATGTTGTCCAGCATCTGAGGTGGCTCAGCAAGAAGAGACATCACCTGACAAAGCAGAGGTGACAGGTTCAAACCAGGGTCCTGACATACAGACAGCAATTAAAAACTTAACAGGGGTTCTAAATCTTTCCTACGCTATCCAAAAAAGTTTTGGCTGGAGTTGAGGCTTAAGAACTGGTTTTGCTGGTAGCTTCCAAGGTTTTGTATCTGGATTTTGCCTTTAGTAAAAGCTTTTGAATTCAGTCACATACTGTCTCTGTTGTCCCAGTTCATTACGGGGTAAGGAAAAAGGCCCTCCCTGCTGTAAGTTTGTGTAATTTAATTGCAAGCACATGCCATAAATCCAACGTTTGGTATGCAGGCTGGCCTTGTTCCTTACCTATTCCTTATGACACCACCTGAATCCACAGTATGGTCACACAGACCAGGCCCTGCTCAGATGCAGGCTAAATGTCCAGCAACCTATTTAAACCTTCCTAATTAGGGCAGGTGTGCACCATAGAGACCTGAGTTGCAGTGCTAACTAACTGCTAGCACAAAGTGAAGGTTTAAAGCTGATTATTACAACATGCAGTTGATACTTTGTGTTCCATGAGGTATGTGTGTGGGATAATAACACATACATTGCACAAACCATTACCAAACACTTTATTAGATGGCAACACACTGGCCTGTGGTTTACAAGAGGAATAGAGACATATCAAAGGAAATGCTGAACTGAACTTAGTGAATGAACACAGTTTCACCTTATTCCTTTAAGTGAATGTTTGCTTTCCAAAATGAATATTCATTTTGTAAGTGAAAAATTTCAACTCCTTAAAGCCTCGTACACATGTGCAGATTGTTGGCCATCCGAATGTCCAACTTTTGTCCAAATTGGCTGTTGGCGGTTGTGTCTAGCGTGCTGACGGTAGTCAAGTAATTGGCCAACAAAGCTGAACGTAGTGACGTGTTATGAACATATAACGAGGAAGTTCAGGTGAATGTGATTTGTGAATTAGTAACACAGGTTACATGACCGAACACTTCCTGGATTCTGAGCATGCGTATTTGCACTTCCAACTTTTTGTTGGCCAACTTCTGTACCTCAACAATTGGCCAACGCCTTACTGGCCAACAAAAGTTTTCTAGTCTTGTCAGCCAACTTCTGTTGGCCAACAATTGGAAATTGTCTGTTGGATCATGCGTACTAACGGTCAGATTATCGGCCAACAGGCTGTTGGACAACCGTTGTTGGCCAATTGTTGTACCGTGTGTACGGGCCTTTAGTATATCAACCCCAATGAGGTTCAGATTGTACATTATAATAAGTGAGATCTTTTCCCTTTACATCAACATAAGTGGCGACTACTTTAGCAAGTCTGAGACAAAGTCCGGTCCCATACAGGTTTACATTCCTGTCCTGCAGCTCACTGAGCAGTCCTGATATAATCAGATTGTTGCTGAGAACGTCCCATCACTGTTTTTTTTATCTAAAGTTGCTTCATAAATGCCGGGGGAAGGGCTCATCTTCAAAGACACTTTGTCATCAGACACTTTGAGGTTCTCGATGAAAGAAATGGCATGCGGGCATTTGGAGTTTCCATGCTGCAATCTGGCTGCAGAAATAATTCTTCTCGGCTGCAGTGGGGTGGAGCGGTGAAATTAATTCTGACCTCCAGCCTTATCTTTAGTCTTGCACAGGTGCACTCCTGTATAGACACAGGCAGAAGGAGAAATTCGTTTAGTTAAGTTTTGTTATTTAAATCATTTTGTTTGGTTAAATTTGTTTAATTTATTTTCGGAATGCCCTTTGCTTATTGGGTTTCAAATCTGATTCAAATTTTCTGAATTCGATCAATTTGAAGTTCATTCAAATTCATTCTATTCGAAAATTTCGGGAAGACAGTTATATTCTATTTTATTCTATTGTTTTTTCTATTCTATTCTTTTATTTTCTATTCTATTATTTTCTATTCTTTCCTTTTCAATTCTATTTTATTATTTCTTATTCTATGCTAATCTATTCTATTCAAATTTAAATTTATGAAGACGGTTATATTCTTTCTATTCTAGTCTATTCTTTTCTATTCTATTGTAATCTGTTTTATTTTAATTTGATTTTATTCTTTTTGAAATTTGATTTTTGGAAGACAGTTATATTCTTTCTATTCTATTCTATTGGTTTTTCTATTCTACTCTCTTATTTTCTATTCTATTCTAATTCAAATTTATTTTCTGTTCGAAATTCGAATTTCGGAAGAGGGTTATATTATTTCTATTTTGTTCTATTCTATTGGTTTTTCTATTCTACTCTTTTAATTTCTATTTTATTCTAATAGATTCTATTTGAATTTATTCTGTTCCAAATTTGAATTTCAGAAGACG
The DNA here is from genome assembly GCA_018402905.1 of Glandirana rugosa. NCBI lineage: Eukaryota > Metazoa > Chordata > Amphibia > Anura > Ranidae > Glandirana > Glandirana rugosa. Next base: position 58,709 of record BLSH010278230.1, on the reverse strand, counting down.
ATTATATTCTTTCTATTTTATTCTATTCTATTATTTTTCTATTCTATTATTTTATTTTCTATTCTGTTCTATGTTATTCTAATTTATTCTTTTCTAATATATTCCTTTATTTCTATTCTATTTTATTCTATTCTTTTCTATGGTATTCTTTTCTATTGTATTATATTCCTTTCTATTCCTTTATTTTTCTATTCTACATTATTCTCCATATTTTCAAATTCAATTAGAATTTTAGCCAAATTTTGCTTCGTTATTTAATATTCATTACTATTGTAATTTGGAAATTTGGATACATCTACATTTCCGAATAACACATTTGTCCAAATTTAATTTGGTAGGAAATTAACCTCATATGTCTACTCCTGTACTGAAATTGATATGTAAGGGACAGTGTGTGCATTGCCGGATATTGGAGGAAGAAGCAGTGCTGGATCAGTTACTGAATATAATACATTAGTCCAGTTTCTATGCTTATACAAAGAGATGCATTTTAAGGATGTGCCATCATCTTTTGGTAGTAATATCTATTATTTCCTGCAGGAAAAAGACCAGCTCAGCAGTATCGTTCCTGAACAAGCAGAACCTGGAGCATAAAAATACACCATCATCTGCTTCCTACAAGCTGCGCAAAGCCAAGTCCTTGGTATGTTTTTCTATTCTCTCCCAATCATGAGCCATTGACACTGGACCAAAAGCCACCTGAGCTCTCCTGTGTGAACATTGTAATATGTGTTTATCATAGACAGCAGTTCCCTTACAGGCAGCACCACTAGGTATATCAGTGCTGCCCATCCTGAGGAGTTGAAGTCATAGAGGAACAGACTGTCCATCCAGAGGAGGTAAGGCCATAGAGGAACATTCTGCCCAATAGTTATCTATCAGTGCTGCCCATCCAGAGGACATGAGGCCATATATGAACATACTGCCAAATAGTTACAGTATATCAGTGCTGCCCATCCAGAGGACATGAGGCCATATATGAACATACTGCCCAATAGTTACAGCATATCAGTGCTGCCCATTCAGAGGACATGAGGCCATATATGAACATACTGCCCAATAGTTACAGTATATCAGTGTTGCCCATCCAGAGGAGGTGAGGCCATAGAGGAATATACTGCCCATTAGTTATATCAGTGCTGCCCATCCATAAGAAGTGAGGCCATAGAGGAACATACTGTCCACTAGTTATATCAGTGTTGCCCATCCAGAGGAGGTGAGGCCATAGAGGAGCATACTGCCCAATAGATATATCAGTGCTGCCAATCCAGAGGAGGTGAGGCTATAGAGCACATATGTCAAACACAAGGCCCGCGGGCCGAATGCGGCCCTCCAGGCCTTGTCCTGTGGCCCTCGCACCCAGTTTTGCAGCCGGAATGTGGCAGAACTCCATTTGTGGAACGTCCCTCGCCTTCGTCTCCCACTTTCAACCTCCACCGTTTTACCTCAAGACGGTGTAAGGCCGACGTTTTGACCCACGCTCCCGGTGTCCTGTTCCGGACCTCCCGGCGTAAGCCGGGCGCCCGGAACACAAACTGTATACACGAGATATCGGAGTGGAGGAGACCTAACCGTCGTGACTATATAGATAACCCGTCATACGAGGAGATACCGGAGTGGAGGAGACCTACCCGTTGTGACTATATTGATCACCTGTCATACAAGGAGATACCGGAGTGAAGAATACCTACCCGTCGTGACTATATTGATTACCCGTCATATAAGGAGATACCGGAGTGGAGGAGACCTAC
>BLSH010278230.1:16698-29940 GCA_018402905.1 Glandirana rugosa | reverse complement strand
GAGAGAGGAGAGGGAAGACACTCCCCCCCTGATAATCACGACCGAAACCGGTCACACTTTCTCTCACATTGTCTGTGGATGCCGAATCTTTTGACGTCGGTCATTGGGATGACCCTTCGGTATCAGGACAGAGTTATTACACAGGCCCAAAGTCCGTCAGACTCTGGGCCTGCGTACTAAGTTTTGGGCTTGACAGGCCCACTTAGGACCTGTCCACTGTTGGGATAACTCATGTCAAAAACTTTTTTTATCATTTAATGGAGTTCTGTTATATATTATTAATAAATATATAATGAATACAAAGATCCTGCTGATATAAATTTGGTACATTTCCATTTATTTCTGAAGACATTCACTCAGTTATGCAAAACATGAAGGGGTGCCAATAATGGTGAGCAGGACTGTACTCGGCGTAACATCATCTTTCACAAAGTGCCAGAATTAGCCTGGTTTGCAAGGGGTTAATTACCATAAGTAATATATAAATAATTATTATATATTGTCTTGAGGTAATTTACTATTTTTTTCAAAAACTGTACTCAATAGGGTTGTCACCTGTCCAGGATTCACCCGGACAGTTCGGGTTTTGAATCATGCGTCCGGGTCTCAGACTGCCTGAAACCCGGACACATTATTGAGACAGGACTATGGCTTCCCAGTAGGGTTACTGGCTGCAGTTTTCTAAGCCGTAGGTGTCTGTTACACTCTCTTTCACACTGGCCAAAGCCAGCACTAATAGTCCCCCCCTCACAGAAGGGAGAGGAGAGAGGGCTCAATCTGCTCCTCTTCCTCCCACCCCTACCAATCTGTGTCAGCCCACCACACTCCAATCCCCAGAGCTGTGTCTCATAAAAGGAAAGTGGGGATGGGAAATTTGAAGCCCAGCAGCCACAGATACATCTGGATGAGAGGTGCTGACTGCCAAGGGGTGAGTGAGCTCCCCATCCATCCCTGTCTGTGACTGAAGTCCCCCCCCTTCTCTCTCCTGCCTCTGAGTGAGTACACTAAGGTAAATCAGGGTTCTCGGAGCACCCCTTACATCAGAGTTCCCCTTTACACCAGAGGCCACAGTGTTCCCCCCTACATCAGATTCCTCTCCGTACATCAGAGTTCTCAGTGTTCCCGAAACCATCTCTTATGTCAGAGTCCCCAGATTTCTCCCTTATATCAGAGTCTGCAGAGTCCCCCCTTAGGGATTAGGGTTAGGGAACTCTGTGAGTTCAGATGTAAAAGGAGAACTCTGCTTATTCAGATGTAAAGGGGGAACTCATGTGATTAACTTATTATGAATGGATGTTATTTAATCGCAAAATAGATGTAGAATTTATACTATGAAAAAAATTGCTGTGCTCTGTGTTTGGGTTTGATTTGAAGAAAAGATGGTCACCCTAGTACTCAAGCAGGTGGCTTAATAGGCAACTTACTGAAGTTTGCAGTTATAACTTCAACCCAGTAATTTCTCAGTAAATAAATAAATAATTATTATCTTATAACATATAGCATATTAATATATGATTTAGCGTCTACCTTTTCAGCAGCAGCAGATTCTCATTCTCCCTCTTAACTGTGTGAGAAAAACACGGGATTATGGGTAAATCTTATACATATAAACCCATGTTTTTTCCTGGGCTGGGCTGGAAGGGAGTATTTTGTCTTTTAGACACATGCCCCATTCTATGACACTGCAGTGAGGCGTGCCTCCAATGTAGCATTTTCATTGGACAGCTTGGACCAATGGTGCTTTACCATTGGATAAAGCTCCAAGCTGTCCATTGAGCTCAGTGCCTCTGACAAGGAGTGAGGAGAGGCACTGTGAGCTCATCCTCTCAGTCTGCTGCAAACACAGTGTGTCAGCTTGTATTTAAACTGGCCGCTCTGTATGTAACTGGCATGCTGTGCAAGGAGCCCCATATTTCCAGAACCATAGATGATAGAAGCCCCAAATTTTGACCAGTGTGGGGTAGGACTTCAGCTACCTATGCCCCAAAATGAAGCGCCTTCATAGGGGGAGAGAACTGCTGATAGGGAAGGGCTGGTATGGTCTGTCTAGGCTTGTGCAGATGACTACAGTACAGCTATTAGCAGCGCCGGCTAGTGTGTACTGTGAAGCACACTACCCGCACTTCCCTTGCACCTCCCTCCCTCCAGCAAATTGTACTGCCCAGGGCATCCGCCCCTTCCTTGTACCGGCCCTGCTTCCACCAGTGGGGGGGAATGGGGATGTACTGTGAATTGACTTGGGTACAATCAGCCTGCCCCTACATGGATCAACTCTTGGTTGGTCCCTGCTGAACTGGCTGAACTTTGATCCATGTATGGCCGTCCTAACCTCTTATGGACCGCCCCATGCAGATATACCGTGGCAAGGCTGCCCTCCTGCGCAAAATCACATACCTATAAGTGATTTCGTGCACTGGGTCTGAGGTGCGGGCGCACCACCGGCGACCCACTCCTGCTGTGATTGGACACAGCAGGAGCCAATCAGCAGGTTGGGCTGACCCGATGTAAACAAGGCAGGCACCGCCATTCTGTGAGAAGGGAAGATGGAGATCTTGTGTTTCTGTTAAGGAGGAACATCTCTGTCTTCTCCCAGTCAAAGCACACCCCCCACAGTTAGAAAGCACTCCCTAGGAGCACACTTAACCCTTTAATCGCCCCTAGATGTTAACCCTTCCCTGTCAAGGTCATATATACATTTATTTATTTTTTTAGCACTGATCACTGTATTGGTGTCACTGGTTCCCAAAAAGTGTCAGTTAGCTGTCTGATTTGTCCGTCGTAATGCCACAGTCCCATAAAAATCGCTGATCACCACCATTACTAGTAGAAATAAATAAATAAAAATTCAATAAATCTATCCCATAGTTTGTAGACACAATACATTTTGTGCAAACCAATCAATATACACTTATTGCAGTGGTTCAGGTTTGCAGGATAACTGAAATGCATCACAGGTGATATAATTTGCTGCTCAGTGATTGCAGCATTCTAGTCTGCATCTCCCCAAGGTAATACTTAAAATCCGGCCTGTTGGTGGGTCCTGAGGACCGGAGTTGGGAACCACTGGCTTATTGGGATTTTTTCACAAAAAATATGCAGCAGAATACATATTGGCCCAAATTGATCATGAAGGGGGGTAAATCGTCCAGGGCTGAAGTGGTTAAAGCAGATCTTCATGGCATCTGAGAACCACAAACCAAAAACACTATTTAATTCATTTTTACTATTCAAAACAATTTCCCCCATCTACCCAAGTCTCCATGCTTTATTTTGTTGAGAAATCACCCCCCCCCCCAGCATTTCTGTCTGTGGCCATCTTGAGTAAGGGTAAATGATTCATGTAGCATTTACTTCCTGGAATCCATCTGCCTTTAGCTCAGACGTGCATGCAGGAGGGTGTGCTTAGCTGAGAAAACCTCTCCTCCCCTTCCCTCCTATAGACTCCTGGGATGTATGACATCATTTGCCTAGGCCAAAAACCAGGAAGTAACTAAAGCTTAAAAAGAGTAACTATGACATACTTTCCTATCTATTTACTAATGCTAGCAGCGTAAGAATTAATAAAAGTCAATGTTAATTGGGAGTGAAGTTCCACTTTAAGCACTTTCAGTCCAGGAGAGGAGCCGGTACAACTGTGCAAGACTGAAGGGAAGGCAGGAGGTCAGATTTAAAGGACTATCCCTACTCTATCCCAAAAATAAAAAAGTTATGACTCTACCTATGATTTAAAAACACACTAAAACCTTCCTCAGTATGGGAACCTTAAATCTTCTCCCCCTCCCTGCATTCTCTGTATTAGTAAAGGACAGGTGAGCTTTAATTGTCCATTTATAATGGGGGGGGTGACCCTGGATCAGGTGTCAGCCCTCACACACTAATAGTGTCACCTAATCCTCCTCCAGCCATTGTGTCCAAGGATTAACTGAACTTTCACCACATTCCACTTTAAGAGACCCATACGTCCACATGGCTTTTCTCTCTCTTTCATCCGACTTCATTACCACCAACATGACTTTTGCTCTTAGTATTTAACTTAATTGGTGCATTCCCGCTTCAATGTCAACAGCACAGGACACAATCAGGATATCACTGGCAGAGGTTTAAAGGAGCAGTCCATCAAATACTAAAACTTTCACATCTGTTTGATTGATGGAGAGTTAAAGTGGTAGTAAACCCATGCATTTAACAGGTTAAAAACCAGTCATGTGCCGGAAATGTAACACTCCCATTGGTTGTGCTCTAAACCATACTGTCAAACCATCCAATGGCTGGTGTCAGAGCTGATCACATGTGCAGCATCATGGCAGTTGTAGATTAAACAGAGGCCAAGATGGCAGCTTCCTTGGCTGAAAATGATAGGAGGGTTTACTACCAATTTAAGTCCACTGACAGTCTCTGTTTTCTATCCGAGAGTCAGCTGATGAGTTCCTGGGTCTGTACACATGCTGTGCCCATCATGAGGGGTTTCCACCATCCCTAAAGCCGGGTTCCTGGGTCTGTACACCCGCTGTGCCCATTTTAAGGGGTTCCCATTATCCCTGTGTTGAATTCCCAGGTCTGTACACCTACTGTGCCCATCATGAGGGGTCCCCACCAGCTCTAAAGCCGGGTTCCTGGGTCTGTACACCTGCTATGCCTAGGGTTGCCACATCATCCCTTTAATCCAGGACACATCAACTGCACAGGTTCTGTGGCTGATTAAGGTGATAATTAAACTCACTAGGTGCCTTGTCGGCATTAAATTAGCCTCAGAACTTGTGTAATTCATATGTGTCCTGGATTAAAGGGATGAAGTGGCAACCCTAGTTGTGCCCATTATGAGGGGTTCCCACCATCCCTGTGCTGAGTTACTGGGTCTGTACACCTGCTGTGCCCATTATGAGGGGTTCCCACCATCCCTGTGCTGAGTTCCTGGGTCTGTACACCTGCTGTGTTCATTATGAGGGGTTCCCACCATCCCTGTGCTGAGTTCCTGCGTTTGTACACCTGCTGTGTTCAGTATGAGGGGTTCCCACCATCCCCGTGCTGAGTTTCTGCGTCTGTACACCTGTTGGGCCGATTATGAGGGGTTCTCACCATCACTGTGCTGAGTCCCTGCATCTGTACACCTGCTGTGCCCATTATGAGGGGTTCCCACCATCTCTGTGTTGAGTTCCTGGGTCTGTACACCTGCTGTGCCCATTATGAGGGGTTCCCACCATCCCTGTGCTGAGTTCCTGGGTCTGTACACCTGCTGTGCCCATTATGAGGGGTTCCCACCATCCCTGTGCTGAGTTCCTGGGTCTGTACACCTGCTGTGCCCATTATGAGGGGTTCATTTGTATCTATTCTGTTTCATTCATCTGCGGGTCAAAGAAATGAACTTCATTCTGCATAAAAGCAACCTTAAAAAAAAGAAGAAACTTTTTCTTTGTTGTAAAATGTGTTCATATTTCCCCTTTATAAATATAAAAACGTGGTTTACCCTAAGGCCTCATACACACGGGTGTTAAAAAAAATTGAACAAAATATAAAGGCGGTTGCACTTTAACCGTGATAAAAATATAAACTATAAGGCCTCATACACGTTTCTTAATAAATAAACAAAATCGGCGTTTTTCCGCGTTATGCATTAGCATTAGTGAGCGTCGGTGTCAATAGGCGTTTTTTTTTTTAAAAATCATCCCTCTGCTATTTTTCAATTTAAGAAAGTCGGCGTTAGTCGGCGTTTTGTGGCGTCGGCGTCAAAAAGCGCCAAAACGTTACAGCCTCAGGACGCGCTGGGTGTGGGTTCTAGTTTCAACTCACTAACGCCGACGCCATCCACAGCTCAAAAACGTAGGCGTTTTTATGGGGCCATTGACTAACATGGAGAGCTGCAAAAAACGCCGGCGTCAAAAAACGTCCGTGTGTATGAGGCCTTAAAGGTGATCACAGTGTCCATCTCTAGATTCATCCAATCTAGTGAAAATTAATCGTCTGTATATGGATATAATAAATGTTCAGCTAAAAAGCCAATATTAAGTCCGAGGTGGCTAGTGAAAAGAAAATGTGCAAAAAGTGATGAAAGGCCAATGCTGAAAAAGCACACAAAAAAACAGCACAATTCCAATTAGAGATGTATGTCTCAAGCAGGTGTATCCTCTGATGCTTAGCTCAAATTGACCACCACCAAGGAGCATGCACACCATGTGGGATAGGAGGCGTAGGTACTCTTACCAATAGGTGTGGACTCACTATTCCTAGTGGGTCAATCAGGCAGGTAGACATCCTGCAGCAAGGAATAAAGCCTCATACACACGGGCGTATCTTTAAAAATAAATAAAACGTCGGGCCCGACGTCAAGGAAAAAAAAATCTGCGTTTTTCGGCGTTATGCATCGACGTTAGTGAGCGTTGGCGTCAATAGGCATTTTTAAAAAAAAATCATCCCTCTGCTATTTTTCAACCTAAAAACGTCGGCGTCAAAAAACGCCGGTACAATATTAGTTGGCGTTTGTTGGCGTTTTGCAGCGTCGGCGTCAAAAAATGCCAAAACGTTACAGCCTCAGAACGCGATGGCTGTGGGTTCTACTTTCAGCTCACTAACGCCGACGCCATCTACAGCTCAAAAATGCCAACGTTTTTATGGGGCCATTGACTAACATGGAGAGCTGCAAAAAACGCAAGAAAACGCCGGCGTCAAAAAACGTCCGTGTGTATGAGGCCTTATAGTAAACTGTTTCACTCTCCCAGGAGTAGGAATGCGGGACTCAGATGGATGGTGAAGACTTGCATCCGACCATACCAGCAGCACTGGGCATAAGGAAAGAGAGCACTAGTAGTGTAATTCTATAAAACTATGTTTATTAAAAACAAAGATGGGTACTCTTTAGGTACTCTAGAAAGTTAAATCGCATAGAAAGATCAATTCAAAAAGCCAGCAAAACAGCGTAACAGTGCAGTATTCGCCCGTCCTTCCGGGTGTAGGTGTGGTGACGTCAGCGTGTAGCTCCGCCCTACATGTTTCGTCATACGTGACGTCTGTCAGGGGCACGGGAAGCGTTAAGCATTAGCATCATTAAGCGTTGAGCTAAGCATCAGAGGAAGAGGTCTATACACCTGCTTGAGACATACATCTCTAATTGGATTTGTGCTGTTTTTTTTGTGTGCTTTTTCAGCATTGGCCTTTCATCACTTTTTGCACATTTTCTTTTCACTAGCCACCTTGGACTTAATATTGGCTTTTTGGCCGAACATTTATTATATCCATATACAGACGATTCATTTTCACTAGATTGGATGAATCTAGTGATGGACACTGTGATCACCTTTTATTATTTATATTTTTATCACAGTTAAAGCGTAACCGCCTTTATTTTTTGTATCTTTTATCCTGAAGAATATCACACGGATTGTGGTTGCTGCTTTTTATTTCAGTTTATTTTATATTTTTTACACTATATCACCATAATGTTTTGAATATTTACAGTTAAAAAAATTGAACTGTAACGTCGGTACGGAAGCCAGGAAAAGGGCACGTTAAAAACATGATTTTATCAGCGTTTTGCATTGGCGTCAATGCGTGTTTTTCCATGCTAGCTTTCTGCGCCGTTTCTCTGCCTCTGTTCAAAATCAATGGTTCCCTATGGGGCCCATTGATTTGAATACAAGTCGCACAAGAAGTCGGATCATGATGATCCCACTTGCGGTGCGACTTGTGTGCAGAGGATCTTGAAGGAGAACCCCCGCAAAAATTTAAAAAAAAAACTGCGTGGGGTTCCCCCTCAGGAGGTACTCCCCACGCTAATTCCATACCAGACACTTATCCGAGCACGCAGCCTGGCAGTTCAGGAAAGGGGGTGGGGACGAGCGAGCGCCCCTCCCCCACCTGAACCATACCAGGCCGCATGCCCTCAACATGGGGAGTTTGGGTGCTTTGAGGCAGGGGGGGGCCATATAAGCCATAATTAACTCATTCTTTCCCTTCTCCCTTTAACTATTATTTTCCTGATTTAAATGTATTTCTATTTTTCTAACTATTAAATGTATACTTTTTTTTTTCATTTTCCTTTTATTTATTTTGCTTCTTCCCTTTTTTTTTTGTTTTAGTGTTACCTTAATAAAAAGTGCAAATTAGAAAAAGAGAACTGTATTTCACTCATAAGTAACTTTGCAATGTTTTGTATCAGAAGCATAGTTTTAATGTCAATTTAACAGCAAATCATAGAATAACTTTTTTATACTTTTAACTACTAACACTGAACAAATTAAAAAAAGATTTTTGGTTTGCTTTGTCTTTTGTTTGTGTGTATATATTGAAAAAAAAATATTTGTTTATGCAGGACAATGTACAAAAGTAATAAAAATAAATATATATATCGGGGAGTTGGACTGGTTAAAACTGTTGTCTTAAGCGGTCCTTGCTGAAGACCTTCTGACCAATCGTTTCTCTGTCCAAAGTAAGAATAAAGCCTCGTACACACGAGCAGATGGTTGGTCAACGGAACGTTCAATTTTTGTCTAAATTGGGTGACGGCGGTTTTGTCTAGCGTACTAACGTGAATCGTCCAACAAAGCCAAACGTAGTGACGTGTTACGAACATATAACGAGGAAGTTCAGGTGAATGTGATTTGTGAATTAGGAACACAGGTTACATGACCGAACACTTCATGGATTCCGAGCATGCGTGTTGGCACTTCCAACTTTTGGTTGGCCAACTTCTGTACACACGAGCCAACACAAGTTTTCTAGTTTCCTCGTCCAACTTCTGTTGGACGATGATTGGAAATCGGCAGTAGAATCGTGAGTACACACGATCGGATTTTCCGCCAACGGCTGTTGGACAACCGTTGTTAACCAACCATCGAACTGTGTGTATAGGCCTTAAATCTTGGTATGATTTGCATATTCTTTTATTGGGTACTATGTACAGAATGTGTGTATTGTTATACCCGCATGTATTATGTATATTTATCTGATAATTTTTTTATCAAGGCTCCAATTTTATATAACGTCTTATAAATTAGGTGTGACTCAACCATTAATGTGCCTCAATTTCCTATCAGTTTGCAACCACCAGATTCTCCCCTTTATTTTCATTCTCTCGTTGCAAGCTAGAAAATGGAAACAAGAATTCCAAAATTGCCCATCCACAACACAGATAGTTCTTCTTTCAAATGCTTTGGTAAAGGAGGCCACATGCTCTCTGGAGACCTAGTCTTCTTGGGATGGCCATTGACCGTTGTGCTCTTCTTCCCCAGCAGAGGCTGATGTACAAAAGACGGAGCACATAGGAGCTGAGTGAATGTACATCTGTTGCTCATGGTGTCCAGTGATAATCCATGCTCCATTTGAAAGATAGAATCTGATTGGTCTGGCCACTCCACACTGTAAATTTTAAATGAGCCCTGATAGGTGGATCACCGATGTTATGAATTTTCTTATCTGTTGTAGGCGTTTCTTTCTAACAGTTTATGTTAATAAAATCTTCAAACTATTGACCTACCTGTGAGGAGTCTTCATTTATAACAGTGGTTCTCAACTCCTGTCCTCGGGACCCACCAACAGGCCAGATTTTCAGTATTACCTTGGGGAGATGCAGACTAGAATGCTGCAATCACTGAGCAGCAAATGATATCACCTGTGATGCATTTCAGTTATCCTGCAAACCTGGCCTGTTAGGGGGTCCCGAGGACCGGAGTTGAGAACCACTGATTTATAAGATTGGAGTCCCTTACATATAACCTGTTAGGAACTGGAATAATAGTTCAGGACGGTGTAGCTAGTAGCCAGAGATGGATAAAATTTCAAAAGAAGCTGGCCGTACATGGATCAAAACTCGGATTGGTTTAGAAGGCACCGACTGAAGTTCGATCCGTGTATGGGCATGCTGGTTGTACAGAAGTTGATCTATTGATTGACTTCTGTACAACCAGCCAGTTAAAAAAATGTCCACATGATCAGCGACGCCAGCCTTCAGTGCTGATCAATGTATTGATTGAGACTTCGCCGTCACCAGAATACAAAGGCTCAGTGGGGAGGATTCCCCCATCCACCTCAAATGTATGGATGGGGGAAATAAGTAAGTTTTTTTCTCCCACCCATAGGGTGAAGAATAAAATGTATTCCAAAATCAAAACAAAATCTTTTGAATGTTCTGAGAAGAGTTTTCCATTCTAAATCCTATCCATCCATGGTCAGTGATAGTCATCTTCAACAGGGCCTGTTTTGTAATACTGCAGATCAGGGATATGCAATTAGCAAACCTCCAGCTGTTGCAAAACTACAAGTCCCATCATGCCTCTGGGTCTCATGCTTGTGGCTGTTAGAGTCTTGCTATGCCTCATGGGACTTGTAGTTCTTCAACAGCTGGAGGTCCGCTAATTGCATATCCTTGCTGTAGATATTATCCAAGGGGCTTCTGATAAGGATCAGTAGCATTTCCTAGGATTAGAATTGAGGATTCCCTAGAATTAGAACTGAGGATACTTGGATGAGGGAAAGAAAAAAATCAGCTTCAACATTATTATTAAACAGGATTATACATATTTACCAACAGTTTGCACAGCGCTTTACAACATGATAAAAATAATAATAATCATCATAACAACAGTATTTTAATCACATTTTCTCTCTGGGGACTAAGCACTAAAGTACAAGTTTAAAAATAATAGTCATATTAATAATAATATTTCCATAGCACCTTTCTCTATGGCTACTCAACAGCACAATATAACAATAATAATAATAAAAATTAAAATAATAATATTTCAAAAGTGCTTTTTTCCCTGGGGACTCAACATTACAGAATAATAATATTAATAATAATAATAAAGAAACCGTAGAACATATTTCTATAACTGATTTCTCCCTGGGAAGACAAAGCACTGATAAAATTGGCATTGGGATCCTTATGGAGAAGGATTTGTTGCCATAAATCAAGGTGAATAAAAGGGTTTTGAGTTTGTTTTTAAAAACCTTCAGAGGTTGTGCTTCCTGGACAGTGGATGGAAGAATGCATGTGATATGAAAGGTTTTGACCAGACGAGCACCAGTCTATACTACACCACGTAGGGAGCACTATTCCTCCCATCAACATCAATGATGGGGCACTATTCCTCCTACTGATACCAATCATGGGTTACTATTCCTTCTACTGATACCAATGATGGGACACTATTCCTCTCACTGATACCAATGACAGGGCACTATTCCTCCTACTGATACCAATGATGGGTTACTATTTCTCCCACTGATACCAATGACAGGGCACTATTCCTTGTAAAAAGGCATTTCCTGTCCCACTTTGTGTGTGGTCCATAAACGTTAATTAGGCGCAGGTCCTGCCCTCCCACAAGGACGTCTAAGACCATACATCTCACAATCTTCACCTCAATAACCCGCCGGACAGTTACCATGTCGGTTTTAAACAACACCGCCACACCGCTGTAAGGCTCGGCCGCAAGAGACCAGTAAGATGGACCATACCTCCACTCTCTCTTGGCCATATGAATATCTGCCAAGGAGGTGAGCCTAGTCTCTTGTAAAAATAAAATGTCAGCATCTAATTGGCTGAACAAAAAGAAGGCCATAGAACGAGCTCTTACTGATTTAATGCTGGCGACATTCATTGTCGCCACTTTTAACGGAGGGGGAACTGCCATTTGGGTTATTGGGTGGATTGCTTCTTAGCTCCCCTCTGCTGCTCATCACCAGAAGCCTCTCTCTTTCTTGAGGCCTCCTGCAACTCCATCTCAGAATCTGAACTTGGTTCAGAAGAAGTCCCAGATGAGGAAATGTCTAACTTGGAGGCCTTATGACGGTTGGAGACAGGCACTGGGGCTTCCCATCCCTGTTCCGTTCTCACCGCCTGCCTCTTCCACCCCCAACCTTCCTTCTCTCCTCCAGGTACTGCAGGTCCGATTCAGAGATGCTCTCATCTCTTGCTTTTTTCTTTGAAGTCTTCACAGTAGACTTCTTTACAAAGGAAGAAGCGGTACCCTTTTTGGCACTCTCTACCACTCCTGGTGGAGGAGGACTTTCTTTTAAGTCAGACTTAGGAGGGGGAGACTCATGGGGAATAACTGACTCAGGGGGCACAGACTTGGAAGGTTCTGACACAAGAGGAGTGGATACAGTAGGCTGGGGGGGGGGGCACAGAGACAGACACAGAAGGTAAACTTACAGACACAGGAGGGGTGGCCACAGGAACTGAGGAGGGATCCTGACCAGGACCAGGGGAGCCGGTCACCACAGAGGAGGATGGTACACCAGGGGCCTTACCCTCGATCCTATCCAGCCTCAACAGTTCTTCTATTACCTCCTCCATATTGTGCCAGGCATCAGGACATCGGTTGTAGGGGTGACGAGGTGCTGGCAAAGGTTGCACCTTATCATCTCAGTGCAGTCCTTAGCCACATGACCCTGACCCCGACACACTGAACATACCGAGGCTGTACAGGAGGAGCTAAAATGCCCCTTTTCTCCACAGCGGTGACACAGCTTCGGCTGACCAGGGTAGTAAACAGTCATCCTATCCCTCCCTATAAAAGCTGAAGAGGGCAGGTGACAGACAACATTCCCATCCCTTGCCAACCTGACTGTCACTGACCAACCACCTGTCCAGATGCTACGCTCATCAAGGATTTTATTTGGCTTTGTCAAAACCTCACCATAATTTCTTAGCCAGACCTCTAAGTCTTGAGCAGGAACACTCTCATTAGTGAGTATGATGGTTATCTTTTTTACTGTTGACCTTTGTGAGACTGCAACTGGTGCCAAACCTTCCCATTCGGGTCTTGTCCTGCACGAGCCTCATATTGCTCCCAGAACAGGTCAAGACCCTCTGGCCTGGTGAAGCTAATGGTATATTCTCTGCTCCCAGCTACATGTATTAGGGCATACAGGTAATTTGCCCCAAAACCCATCTCCAAAATCATGTCTACCACCACACGCCACGCTGGAGGGATTGCACCACCTTCCCATTTAAGGATGACTACATTTCTCCTAGGACCTCCAGCAGAAGCCAGAGACCCAAGACCAGATCCTGGGGTGCTCACAGTGGTAGCTTGTGGGGGGTAGACCCGCTTGGAAGCGGAGTTACCAGGAGCACAGCGCACCACCTGAGCAAATGTGGGCTTATCAGGGCCAAGGCCCCACACTGACGTAACATTAGTCTGTGCATTACGATCATTATCAACTGCTGCAACGATCAACGTCGTCAACTATTACTAGCATTACGTGTCTGATTACAATGCAGTCACACCCCGGAACCGGGACTAT
>BLSH010278196.1:1134982-1145574 GCA_018402905.1 Glandirana rugosa | reverse complement strand
CAACTCAAAGCAGCGGTATGTGAAATCTCTAATTTCTGCTATCTGTCCTCAGAGCAACAGCACAGACAGCAGTAGTAAAGTAATCTATCTCAGGATGCAGGATCAGGTCTTAAAATGGCTAAAATCTGTCCCTCACGCCGTCAGCTACCTTTCCCTATACTAACCCAAGGAGCATGTGACTGCAGCACTGTGACTCCAGCTTATAAAGAGGCTGGGTCACATGATGCACTGGCCAATCACAGCCATGCCATTAGTAGGCATGGCTGTGATGGCTTCTAAGGGCAAACCAGTGAAACGCTTGTTGATTGGCTGCCCTGCAGCTTCTCAACACGTGGAATAAAATAGCAGAACCCCGGACCGAACCCGAACGATTTTTGAAATGTCCGGGTCCGGGTCCGTGCCACGGACACCCGAAAGTTCGGTACGGACCCGAACGTTACAGTCCGGGTTCGCTCAACACTACTATCTAACCATCTGTCCCCTGGATCCTGCTCCCTCGCAAATGCTAAGCTCACCCTTCGACTCAATTCTACATTCTCTAACTCACATTTTCAACCGTTCCCTCTCTTCTGGCATCTTCTCAAACTGTCTAAAACATGCCCTAGTGTCACCTATCCTTAAAAAGCCCTCACTGGACCCCACCAATATTAACAACCTACACCCCATCTCCCTACTCCCCTTCTCCTCCAAACTCCTCGAAAGACTGGTCTACAACCGAATTACCATCTGACCATGAACAAACTTCTTGATCCCCTTCAGTCTGGATTTTGCCCTCAACACTCTACAGAAACTGCTCTCCTTAAACTCACTAATGACCTAATAACTTCTAAAGCCAATGGACACTATTCTGTACTACTACTCCTGGACCTTTCTGCTGCCTTTGACACAGTGGACCACCCCCTCCTCCTCAAAAAAACTCCACGCCTTTGGTCTCTTTGGTGACTGTACTCTTTGCTGGTTCTCATCCTACCTAACCCAACGCTCCTTCAGCGTCACTTACAACTCTACTTCCTCCACTCGTCTCACTTTCTCTGATGGTGTCCCCCAAGGTTCTGTTCTTGGACCTCTCCTTTTCTCAGTCTACACCACCTCCCTGGGTCAGTTGATTGCCTCCCATGGCTTTCAGTATCAACTCTACACTGATGACACACAAATCTATCTCTCAACCCCCCAGATCTCTCCATCTGTCACCAACTTACTAACAGACATATCAGCCTGGATGTCACATCACTTCCTCAAACTCAACCTATCCAAAACCAAGCTTATGATATTTCCTCCCCCACATGCCACTTCCCCAGATTTCTCTGTCAAAATCAACGGCTGAACTATCAACCTGTCCCCCCACGCCAAGGTCCTAGGTGTAATCCTGGACTCCGAATTAACCTTTCGGCCCCACATCCAATCGCTATCCAAAATTTGCCGCCTCAACCTCCGCAACATCTCCAAAATACGCCCCTTCCTAACCAATGACACCACAAAGCTTCTAATCCACTCCCTGGTTATCTCTCACCTCAACTACTGCAACTCCCTCCTCACTGGCTTACCTATAAATAGCCTATCCCCACTTCAGTCCCGTGTAAAGGCTGCCACCAGGCTTATCCACCTTAAAAACGCACAGCGTTTGCTACACCCCTGTGTCAATCCCTCCATTGGCTGCCACTCAACCAACATATTAAATTCAAGATACTAACAATAACTTATAAAGCAATTCACAACCTGGCCCCCAGCTACATTACTAACCTGGTCTCAAAATACCAACCAAATCGATTTCTTCGCTCCTCCCAAGACCTCCTGCTCTCTTACTCCCTTGTCACCTCATCCCATGCTCACCTCCAGGACTTATCCAGAGCCTCTCCCATCCTCTGGAATGCTCTACCCCAATCTGTCCAACTTTCTCCTACTTTGTCCACCTTCAGGTGATCCCTGAAAACTCATCTCTTCAGAAAAGCCTATCAGGCTTCCACCTAACAACTGTATCTTTTATCTACTCTATCAGCACATCCCCCACAGTTATTACCTCTTGTATCTCTTGCCCTTCCCTCTTAGATTGTAAGCTCTAATGAGCAGGGCCCTCTATTTCCTACTGTATTTAAGTGTATTGTATTTGTACTGTCTACCCTCAAGTTATAAAGCGCTGCATAAACTGTTGGCGCTATATAAATCCTGTATAATAATAATAATAACCTTTTACATCTTACATAAGCCACGGAGTCTATATTTCCACAAGAAAATCCAACAAGTGAAAAATATGGTTTGAGGTTCTGAAAAGATTCCAAAGAGCATGCACTTTATGTAACAAAGGATGATATTAGGCATTCCTCCTAATGCACCAACATGACCCTGTTCCCATCATTGTGACATTTCTGTCTGCCTCACAGACACTAACAGCTACCAAAGTGTTTTGTGCAGCGTTAGCTTCCCTTTCACTCCAGAAAATGGGTGGAAATTCGTTCCAATCTAATCTAATAAAGGCACAAATGTTTACCGAAAATGTAATCAAGTCATAATTATTATTTGGTTTTATTTATTTGCTGCTAAAGGGATTCCCAAGCAGGCACAGGCTGATTATATAAAAAAGCAAAAAAATTCTCTCGGAGAGACACATGTCTATTGTTTACCGGATGTGTAATCAAGACAGCAACTTTTGTTTTCACCCGTACGCCTTTCCCAAGGATTTGCAGCTGAAACTACTTAATAAAAAAGAAAGAGAATATATGTTTGTAAAAAAAATGTATAATTTGTATTGAACATCTATTTTTTCTTTATATTATATATACAATTCAAACAATAAGGACTGATTGATTATTAGTTTAATCAAACTTGTTTTGTTTGTGTGTTTTTTTTTATACCTATTGTAATATGCATTATGATTTCAAAGAATAGCTTTTACATTGTGTAGATTGAAAACAAAGATTGGATGATGGAAAGATAGAAAGTCAATGGTTTGATTTAGTCGTGCATCTGAGAAACCTATGTGTTTGTTCACCTTGATAAGGCAAACAATACAGAAATGCAAAACAAAATGGAAGCTCTTGGTGTTTAATTTTTACAGTTTTATATACCCAAGAAGACTTATTAGCCTGAAATGTTCATCACCTTGATCACATTGATTGGCAGTCACGCTATTGTGGTCAGAATGGATGGAATATACCATCCAGCACTGTATTAATCATACAGATTTTGTAAAAAATATTATAATTCCAATAATTTTACTTTGCATACTGTAGTCTTCATCGTAACTACGTTTGCTCCTTATAATTTTTCTATATTATATAGTACCAACATATTACCCAGAATTCTAACAAGTATCTTTTTAAAACCAATTAGATCATTCCATGTTTCCCAAAGGAGCTCACAAATCGAATGCCCCTATCATACTCATAAACACACAAAGGGCATGTATGGGAAAACGCTGATAATCATACCAGCATCTTGGATTGTGGGAGGAAACCTTCAAAGACATAGGAAAAACAAATAGCCCTAGACAGAGAGTGTTCAGGGAGGGATCCCATGAACCAACTTTGTGAACCAAGAGTTCTAAAGCAGGCCATAGATGGTCCGATTTTCTTTCCTGCAGCCAAGGGTTGCAGGAAAGAAAATTGCTTGATTCACAGCTTGACAGCAGTCAGTGTTGATCCCTCCCATGGAGCTATTGTGTTCTCCTGGTGGAGTAGGGGGGGTCAAGGGGCACGGGAGCCATCACCACATTTGCCCATTAAAGCCTTTCAACACAAGCCTATACTTATGCTTTAAATTTGATGTATAGAAAACCACTAAAGTTCAAAACAGTACGTTTTAAGTTGTCAATGTGAATATACCCGGTTCGCTCCAGCCCTGGTGACTCACAAACCAAAAAGATGATGTGACAGGCAAAGTTTGACCTACTATGCAGATTTTTAATTTAATGAATACACCACTTTATCTGCATCATTCTCAGTTTGGCATTTTTGCAGGCTATATCTTGCTGTTTGCATCCATCATTTCAGCCTCCTTGAGTTCAATGGCACCATCTAGAAAGGGGAAAGCAGGAGAAATTGGACTATAACAGTGCAATATAGAGATCAACCCAAATAATAAATGCACTCCTTCCACCAGCTGGTGGTGTCCATCCTTCCCCTCACAGTTCACAGTGCTAGGACCCTGCAGCATTGAAGAAATTGGGTAGTGACGGTGACAGCGCATGCGCAGTACTTAGTTATGTTCGCGCCCGGTCACATCATACGTTGGTCGGGTGGGAGGCATATAATGGCCGACATTCTGGCTTACATGCTGCTGGGGACACTTGGGGAGACAATTAAACCACCAGTTTAGTCTGATTACTCTATCCCGAACTTGTAGCCAGTGCAGACAATTTGGAGCTATTTTGGTGCCCATACCAGAGCTCCTTTTGATATCTATCTTCCTTATCCTGCACTTTGGGTAAAAAATGACCTGACCTTCGCTTTTGTCTGCTCCATTGACTCCCGCTTCTCTGATCGATTACTGACCCGGCTTGTTTTCTGACCGCGCGCCTGCCTGTGCCCTCTACCTAATCCATCCTGCCTGTGTATGACTCAGCCTGCCTGACTCTGCTACTCTGCCTGCTGTCATCAGTACCTGCCTACTACCCTGCTATTTTGGCTGACCTACTTTGTGCTACCAGCAACTGTCTCAGCTGACCACTGTCACCTGTGCCAGCCTGCCTTAGCCTGCTTCCTACCGACTGCCATTCAGCTTGCTTGCTTACTGGAGCCTTTTGACCACTTCAGCTGCCCAGCATTTAAACCTGCCCTGCTTCTTGCAAGACTTACAGGCACTCGTGCCACTCTGTACTCCTGTGCCTCTTGTTTACACTATCAGGGGCCCCTGGTCAAAGGTGTAATAAAGGCCTTCCTCATCGTATCAGGCTCTGCTACCAGGTGCATGATACTCCTTTTCCTTTTCACTTATGTTTGTTTAGAACAAGCAGTGCACATTAGTTGTGGTCATGTGCAATGCTCAATGCACACTACAAATCTCATAGTCCTTAGACCCTGATCCATTTTGGTTGTGATTACATTTCTAAGAAAACTCCTAAAGATGGCAGATACTAACACACATGTATATAATCTTTCTAAATGAGATTGTTTAAATGAGATGGTTTCTGTACATTTATTTGCAATTATATGTAATTTATGGTAAATTCTCTATACATTTTTTTCCATTAGAAGGCTGAGACCCCAAGCAGATATCATCCCTTGTTGGGACTCATCTATGCACTGCTATAAACAATATGGGCCAGAAAAAATATGGGTTATAAGCACATTGTTTTCATGAATAAGATGTTTTTAGGATTTTGTTAATACAGTTTGAAGATTTTACCTTTATTCTTTGGGTTGATCTCTGTATTGCACTTTTATAGTCCTATTTCCCGTTTTCCTCTTTCAAAGTATTTAGGGATGAGGTGCTTATGTACTGTGATGACCAGTCCACATTAGATCACATTCTAGGCACCATCTAGAATTATTTAGGATCAATGATGTTTAAAGTGGTGTGGCACAACAGTGATTCTTTAAATAGAATCCACTTTTTCTCATTCACTAATTTTGAACTTTGTGGCCAACTACTTTTCATTTTGGCAGCTAATTTGTACACCTTTCTCTCTCCTTTTGGCTTAAATAAAGATTAAGTCTGCAGGTTCTCTTCCTCTTCAATTGCCCCCTGAGGAAAATAATTATACTTATAATGCACTCACATTTATTATTAGAAAAAAACAGCATAAAATCCAATAACATCCGCGATAAAATGCATATAGATCTCACGTGTCAGATGCAAGTACCAGGCTGGACCTCTACATGTTACACCACCCCACGTGGCTTCATCTGGAGGAATAAAACATTGAGTGCATTATAAGTGGGGCAATGCCACTCATTTTCTCTCACCGTTGGTAAATACGTATTGCACTATTGGAGATATTTTTTTGTTTACATGGTGATCTACTATCGGAGAAACTAATAAGGGGATTCCAACTGCAAGCCACAACGGGGTACTACCCGGACATATACCTGCATCAGTTATGCGCTACTAGACCCATATACTTTGTTCACACTCATAGACTTTCAGCTTATTTCATTGTTTGATGCCATCAGCACTTTACTTGTTAGCACTGTTTGCACGTCTATCAATATTATTAATTTACTGGATTCATATGCACTATATGAGAAGCACTTGTGTGGTTTTTTTGTTTATTTTATAACATTGTTTTTTTATATTGCTTTACATGCACTTTTTGGTTAGCACTAAGGTACTTTGAAGCATTACTCATTATTATTAATTCTAAACATTTGTCTTTTACTACCTCCCTATTATAAACATTTTAATATTTTTTACCATTATTATTATTGATTTACTGCTTGTAGGTAGCGCTTCCACATTTCTCATTGGTTTTCAATACTTTATAGGTGGTGTGAAACACTATAGGTGGCAGCAGCAGCCTTAATAACATACCTTAGATTACCTGTTAACCTTACACTGTAATTGGCAGCGCATAACCATTCCCTACTAATCCTTTGGTACCAAATTCTGGGTGAACCAGTCTTAGTAAATCTACCTCATGGTGTCATCAAAAATACACTTTCATTGAATTTTTCATGCTATAATGGTACTAATTGTTGTCTCCAATATTAGCTCCCATTACAATAGATAAGATTCTTTTTAGCTATTCCGAAGGATTTTTACCCTGTCTTTCTAAAAATGATATATTTGTTATTAATATTTCTGGCTGAAAGAAGAAGACTCTCTGCCTCAAAATGTGCTTCCTTTTAGAAAGGATGAGATTCTGTTCTGCAAATATGTGCATTTTCTAAAACTGTCCAAAATAATGCACTTTCAGATAATATTTCTAGGCTAATCTATGCATCAAAATGTTTCTCCTATTGGGGGGCATGGTGACTGCCTGGCAAGATGGCTGCTTAAGCTAGGAGGTCCAATATCTGCTAGAGCTGGCAACGCTGCTCCGATGCTCTCCTTCACCTCCTCCACCATCTAACAGTCTGTGGCATGCCCCGAAAGAATGGAGAAGCCTCACTCAGAAGCTGCCATGTTTCTTCCCCTCAATACCCCTGAGACCATAACAAAATTGTGGCGGTTCTCCTTCAGCATGGGCCACCTCTGTTCTTCTAGCAGTAGCTTCTCCATAATCTCCTTATACAGTAGCATCATCAGCTGGGGAATCAGTGAGCTCCACTCCCTCCTCACCTACCTTCCGCAGCCCAGTCAAGTCTAAGCCTTGCAGAGACTACCCGGCATCATGTGAGGAGGAAATGTCTGCAAAGGTAAGCCCCGGTGCTGAACCCCCGCAAACTCCTATTACTCTTGATCCTATCACAACATTTCCTACTACTGGTCAGCCTGTCTCAGATACCATGCTGAAAGACATGCTCCTATTCCCTTGTGCTTCCCTGCAAGCACACATGCTGGTTTGCCTGCATCAACACAAATTGGAGCTGCAAAACTTGGGCGAACTTGTAGACCCTGTGAAGTGTTCGAAGTGTGATTTCACTGAAAACTACAATACCCTTGTGGACTCTCAGCACAATCTGAGGATATCACATGGATCAAAGCAAAACTAATGGATTTATAGGATAGATCACAATAGAACAATTTAAAAATTGGTGGTATTCCTGAAACAAGCGTCACAACTTCCACACTTTGTATGAGATTTGTTTTCACCTATGCTACCTTCCCTCACATCCGCAAATTTAGCCATAGGTAGGAAACTTCATGTACCCTATCCGTCTTATCAACCTGCAAAGATCCTGAGAGATGTTATCCTATAGATTCCCTTTTTTCAGGTTAAAGAACATAGTATAGAAGAGGCGGCATTCCAAAATCCTTGCAATGATTTATTGGTATGTGTGGTATATAAGGTACAAAACCCAGCATATTATCTAAATTTGCAATCTCTAGGGACACTAGGCAGGGATGCCCTCTATGTCCTTCCATATTCAACCCCATGATAGAACCCCTGGCTGCAGCTATTTACTCCTACCCTGTTTTCTCAGGATTTTACTTCCGTAGTCTCCCACATGTCAATAATTTATTTGCTGATGATGTTATTTTGATTCTTACAAACCCAACTGTGTAACTACCTAATGCCCATTAAGTCTTAACATTATTCAGCTCTACTGTATTTTGTACTATAAAGTACACAATAGTAGTACATGTGTTTCTGGCTGCTAAATCACTTCTTACCACATTATGGAGGAATATATAAAGAAAACCCGTTCACTCAGCTGAACCATATACCATCATCCCTGATTAGATACACAATAGGCTAGAACCCTCCAAAGTGGGATTTTTATAGGCGCAAACACAAGGTTATTATTAAAATATCATAATGTATTGGTTGTACAGTATTAAAAATGTTTTTTAGAAATCATATAATTCAGAGAAAAACTTTATCATAAAAAACATCAATATAAATGACAATTATGCTGTATAAAACATCCAGTTATGTACAATGACCTAATGCATTTCGGTGTAGATCACCATAAATTGATCACTGGAATACAAAAATACAAGTTAGCATGTGAAAATTGTGCTGCAGTACATAACTGGTAAAATGGAGCCTATAAATATGTATATCCATAATTATCAATGGTGACATACCCAGAAAATATTGTTTTTTTAGAAAAAACAAGCTCTTAGACACTGTTGTAGCCCACTGAAACCATAGGAGACCCGTTTGTGCCACATGGGTTTATCCGCAAGAGCTCCTGGCATCAACCTAGCGGAGGGGGAAACTGACAAGCAGCACCTGACACCCAGAGAGTGACTGATGCAATAAGGTCGCCTAAACCAAGGACAAGATCAGAGTCAAAAAACAGTGTATATATAGACAAAATGTTAAAAACCAAATACTATGCCTATTAGGTTTTATACCTTGTAAGGTTGCCAAATATAGACCAGTCTGTGTACGGGGGTACAAAGATTTGCACAGTGGTGTTCTATTTCTTATTAGGTAAGCTAATGCTCAAGGCAATGAGCTGCAAAAGAGGAAAAAGAGATGATACTCATGTGAAAAATGAATTAAATCTACGTTTGCCAGCCCAAGCAAAGGTACCTACCAGTAGCTGTGAACTAGCGCCACCCACACTATAGGTCTGGCTTATCCAGAAATCCTAGAGGTCATCATAGAGAAGAGGTAACAAAGATACTGAAATGCAAATGATAAGACATTAACGTCCATATGCAAAGGTACCATGCCGAGCAATAAGTGTGCTAAGTCTGAAAAAGACTAAAATACCTTTGTGAAGATCACCATGGACCGTGTCATTACTCCACCCGTACACCTGAACTGGATAAGAAGACTGAAAGCTGTATATAGACTGTGCAATTAACCAAAGATTGCTGACATCCCTGCACTTGTTTCTGGAGCCAGAGTAAAACCATCCCCATGGGTGGTGCTATGTATGGAGCTCCCAGCCAGATGGCGGAGGGTGTCAAAAAAAGGAACCGGAAGTCAAACTACCCCCAGAACCGGAAGTGACACCGTCAGCCATCCAGCTGCCGACGCAGGCTCACTCCAGGAAGGCAAGCAAGGTGGGCAGTGTCACAATATGACAAAGCACCACTAGATGGCAATTATGAACGTGGGGACTGGATCAGTCCACACTTAAATACAAAAGCTATGCATTTCCAATGGAGGGAGAGACGGGCCACCTAAACCTTGCGGCAAGTGGCCCGGGTGCGCCGGGCAGATGAAACTCAGCGGCTTACAAAAAAGGTCAAGGGCATCGGGGGACAGTGAATTAGCTCTACCAAAGGGCAGAGGAATGAGTTCTAAGTATAGAGATGCAGTATATTGAATAGAACCAATTAAAAAATAGAAAACCTGAATAGTCATCTCAAGACCCAAAAGCCACATGTTAGTGCAGTTATATAGCCACAGTCAATCATCACATACCTGAAAATCATCGTTTTGAATGTTGTAAATATTGTTTATTTAAGCACCAACAATATACATTATATATAAAGAAATTGGATGACACAAACAAAAACAAAAAAAAAAAAACAAAGGGAAGGGGGAAGGGGGAAAAAAAAAAGAAAGAAAAAGAAAAAGGGGACTGACTTACCCCATCTCTCATAAGCTCCTAGTGTTCCCAGCCTCCTGACACTAAGCCTTCCAGAAAGGGCTTGTAGGAAATAGTGTCGTTGAGCCCTGGAAATATTGTGGCTTGTAGCAAGTGTATCCACCTTGCTTCAGATTGCAATAAGGTTTTGTTCCAATCGCCCCCTCTGGGGCTAGGATGGATTCTATCTAGAATAAGGAACTGTATTATCGTAAAAAGGATTTCATGTCAAGGAATAAGATCTATCTTAGGTAGGATCGGGGTCTCCCCCGCTAACCTTGTTTTGGAATAACGTTAGACTTCGTTCCACCTATGTGAACGATGTTCGGTGTTATAAAGGTCCCGAGTTGCTGTGATAAAGGATGTTCGGGAAAGACCTTCCGAATCACAGTCCTCCGACCCTTGTGATCCTCGAATACTCTCTACCCCATTCAGTCAGGGGAAAAAGAAAAAGAAAGAAAAAAAAAAGGGGGAAGGGGGAAGGGAAACAAAAAAAAAAAA
>BLSH010278196.1:1104108-1129285 GCA_018402905.1 Glandirana rugosa | reverse complement strand
CTACCTCCTCCTACTCCTCTACCACCGCCACTTCCACCTACACTGCCACGGTCACGGCCTAGTCAACCTCTAGGCTCCTACTCCACATCCACCCCCCTTCCTGTTATTTTACTTGATTTTAATTTATTTTCCCTATCCCCATTTATTTGTAGGGCACTTGCCCTAGTTTGAAGATGATTTTAGAACAGTTATATGGCTTCTACCGTTAATTAATACTTTTCAGACACAGTTTGAAGATGATCCACATTCACCTCCATTTTTGCTTTTTTTATGTTTTTATTTTTTTAAAAATATTTACAGTTATTTCCCTGTCCCCATTTTTTTGTAGGCCACTTGCCCTACCCTTACCCCCATTTTACTTCCTTTTGCAGCCCTCTGGGGCTTTCCAGGACTTTCCTACAGCCATTTTTGTGCCTAAAAGTTCGGGTCCCCATTGATTTCAATGGGGTTCGTTGTCCGTGCGATCGTTCGGGTTCCGTCCGGACCCGGACCCGGACTTTGTCACGAAGTTCGGACGGACCAGCAGAACCCGAACTTCCAGGTGTTCGCTCAACTCTACTAAGGGCATTTGCCTCTAATTTAAAGACTTCTTCTTCAGTACAATTGCGTCTAATCCGCAAATATTGACTATACAGGATAGACGCAATCAAGGGTGCTGGATGGGCACTAGAGGCATGTAGGATATTGTTGCTTGCAGTTGGTTTACGGAAGAGGGAGATGCCGACCCTACCTTCTTCATCTTTGTGGATAGTAATATTCAAGAATGATATTTTATTTAGGTCAAAGGACATAGTAAAGGCCAGATTCATGGTATTAGAACTTAAATAGTTCAGAAAGTCCCTTAGAGCTTCGACGGGGCCGTCCCACACAAGGAAAATGTCATCGATGTATCGATGCCACATCGAGACATACTTGAGGAGCCCCGACGAATAATCAGAATCAAACAGAATTCTTTCCCACTCCCCCAGGTACAGGTTGGCGTAGGATGGGGCACAACATGTCCCTATCGCTACTCCCTGCACCTGGAGGAAGTGGGAATCTACAAAGCAAAAAATGTTATGGTGGAGAATAAAATCAAGAGCTTCTAAGATGAAATTTGTGAATTTCCAGTCATGTTGGGATCTTGTGCGTAAGATGTTTCTAACGCACAATAACCCCAACTCGTGGGGGATTGAGCTATACAATGCCTCCACGTCGTCTGCCACCAAAATCGACGTGGGGGGAAGCACTACATCGTCCAAGATTTTTAGAAGGTGGATTGTATCCTGTACATAAGAGGGCAAACACAAAACATGTGGGTGTAAGTAATCATCAACCAAAACACTTAAGTTCTCCGTTAGACTGCCATTTCCAGAGATGATTGGGCGGCCGGGAGGGTTTTTGGGGTTTTTGTGTAGTTTAGGGAGTGCATAAAAAGTAAGCACTCATGGGTAGGGGGTACAAATATACTCCCACTGGCCCTTATCAATTGCTCCTTTAAAGAAAGCCGAATCCACCAATTCATAGAAATCTTTTTCAAACATATCTATGAGGCCTTGTGGGATTTTCCTATACCAGGATGTGTTCGACAATATGTCATTACACATGCCGGCATATTGATCCCTGTCCATCAAAACAATATTGCCGCCCTTGTCGGCCATTATGGAGGAAGGACTTGGCAACCAACCTCTGAACTCATTGCCTTGCTGAAACTACATTATGAATATGAAAAATCACTTGCCATTAGAGTCAAATCTCTTTCTAGATTTAAAAAAGCATGGAAATTCTGGGTTGACCGGATGTCTTCTTGATGTAGACTGATATGTACTCTTTAGTAGTTGCCAAATCACCCTTTCTTTGTTTAAATTTTGTTTCATTCTATCTTGTATCGGGCTATTGTACATCAAGACGCTTCTTGCTTACTTATGTTGTATGCCCGTTTGTTATACCATGCAGTTTTTTATAAAAACTACTTTTATATAAAAAAATATTGTTGAAAAAAAAACACAATTAAAAAAAAAAAAGTCTTCCATTAATTAGGATGACATTCTCTGCAACACAATTGAGTAACATTTATATTTATTGCTGAAATCTGCCTTCTGCCTCCCTCCCTCCCTCAAAAATGTTGGTCTAGCTAAAAAGTGCTCAAATATGTATTGAAATTACTTACATTTTTCTGGTTTAAATTTCACCAATTCTTATTTTCCAATGAAAATGTACCTGCTCTATACCTCAACAGTATTGACCCATCTAAAAGGGTATAAAAGCTTTGCCGCAATTCATTATATTGTTTCTTTCTCCTGTGTGGGAAGAACTAACAGATAAAAAGAGCAAATTGTGCAGACTAAGTTTATTGGATGTGTAAACAATTATTAAAGGAAGACAATTAGCAACTGACTTAAAGTAGGGCAAAATATGCTTATCATGGTTCTCAAAATGATTCCCAACTGTGGTGGACACCAAGAAAACTGTCACAATGGATACACTAGATATGGTCTGGATGACACCTGAAATAGCTAAGAGAGACAGCAAGGGGGTGCAAATCTAAGTGCAACAAGGTGGAGAGGTGGACATACCACACAATAATTGGCAACTCACCTAGCTTGAAAATGAGGAATCAGCTTCAAAACATGTTGCCACCCCCTGACATTACTTTCTGTTTTAACACTTCCTACCTTTGTCTGTGCTCCATTGCTCCACATGTGCTGCTTACTGCTTCCTGTCTTGAAGCTGCCTGGTCACCCCGGCTACCACACTCCACTCCTTGCAGCAGCAGCTCCATCTTGGGATCCTGGATGCCTCCACCTCCCAGCTGCAGATGCCCCAATGACTTTAATGCATGATATCATCCCCAGCTGGGAATCCTTTTTAGAACTATGATAAGCATAATTTGTCCTACTTATGTCAGTTGCTAACTATCTTCCTTTAACAAACGTTTACACACCCACTACACTTAATCTATGCACTTAGCTTTTTTTGC
This sequence comes from Glandirana rugosa, assembly GCA_018402905.1. Lineage (NCBI taxonomy): Eukaryota > Metazoa > Chordata > Amphibia > Anura > Ranidae > Glandirana > Glandirana rugosa. Next base: position 1,126,326 of record BLSH010278196.1, on the reverse strand, counting down.
CTGTTTGCTGCTTAGAGATCTCATCAGTATCTCAGAAGTGCTCCATTAAGTGTGCTGCATTGGATTCCTCTGCGGTTCCTAAAGTCATAGGAGTTATCCTGAGAATTTGGACCACACAGTACTTTCGATTTATGTAGTTTGTCTCAGCCCATGCTGCACCCATCATGCCATATTGATCATTTTTATCCATGGGAAGAAATAACTACTTTTTCTTTTTCCCTCTTTTCTAGAAGATGCTTTCAGCTTGTTGTTTGGGTGAAATATAGCAGCCTGTCCAAACAGGCTAAAAACTATGGGGCTAATCTGTTAATATGTACCACTTTCATTCATTCTTGAAAAGAAAAAGAAAAACTATTTCTTATTTCTAGCTGCAATCTACTTGCAGTTAACCTCCAAAAGCAGCAAATCTGTCATTTTTTCTTTATTCAGTCTGTGAAAAAGGAAAACTATTTTTTTTGCTTGTTAATGCAATCTGCTTACCCTCTCCCTCAGAAATTGAGACCCATTCCAATGAAGACTTGAAAGGTGTGGTGCAATTCTGTTCAATTTTTGTTCTTTCAGTTGTACCTACTTTTTTGTTCCAGATGTAAATGTGTAACTAGAGTTGAGCAAACCCAAACTGTAAAGTTCGGGTCCGTACCGAACTTTGGGGTGTCCGTGACTTGCACCCGAACCCGGACATTTGAAAAAAAGGTCGGGTTCGGCGTTTGGGTATTTGATCCAGCCTGTTGAATAGCTGCAGGGCAGCCAATCAACAAGCGTTTCACTGGTTTGCCCTTAGAAGCCATCACAGCCATGCCTACTAATGGCATGGCTATGATTGGCTAGTGCATCATGTGACCCAGCCTCTGTATAAGCTGGAGTCACGTAGTGCTGCATGTCACATGCTCTCAGGCTAGTGTAGGGAGGGAATGCTGCCGGCGCTGTGAGGGACAGATTGCAGATATAATAACATCTCATCCTGCATTACAGAACAATCTGATTCTGGACTAGGTAGAGATTACTACTACTGCTTTGAGGGACAGATTGCAGATCTCATCCTGCATTACAGAACGATCTGATTCAGGACTAGGTAGAGATTACTACTACTACTGCTTTGAGGGACAGATTGCAGATCTCATCCTGCATTACAGAACAATCTGATTTTGGACTAGGTAGAGTCTACTGCTTTGAGGGACAGATTATTGTTCTAAAATAATCTCCTAGTTCTATAGGGTCAGGTTCCTGCTGTTGCTGTAAGGGACAGATTATTGTTCTAAAATCATCGCCTACTCCTATAGGGTCAGGTTCCTGCTGTTGCTGAAAGGGACAGATTATTGTTCTAAAATCATCGCCTACTCCTATAGGGTCAGGTTCCTGCTGTTGCTGTAAGGGACATATTATTGTTTTAAAATCATTGCTTACTCCTATTGGGTCAGGTTCCCGCTGTTGCTGTAAGGGACAGATTATTGTTCTAAAATCATCGCCTACTCCTATAGGGTCAGGTACCTGTTGTTGCTGTAAGGGACAGATTATTGTTCTAAAATCATCGCCTACTCCTATAGGGTCAGGTTCCTGCTGTTACTGTAAGGGACAGATTATTGTTCTAAAATCATCGCCTACTCCTATAGGGTCAGGTTCTTGCTGTTGCTGTAAGGGACAGATTATTGTTCTAAAATCATCGCCTACTCCTATAGGGTCAGGTTCCTGCTGTTGCTGTAAGGGACAGATTATTGCTCTAAAATCATACCCTACTCCTATAGGATCAGGTTCCTGCTGTTGCTGTAAGGGACAGATTATAGTTCTAAAATCGTTGCCTACTCCTATTGGGTCAGGTTCCTGCTGTTGCTGTAAGGGACAGATTATTGTTCTAAAATCAGCGCCTACTCCTATAGGGTCAGGTTCCTGCTGCTGCTGTAAGGGACAGATTATTGTTCTAAAATCATCGCCTATTCCTATAGGGTCAGGTTCCTGCTGTTGCTGTAAGGGACAGATTATTGTTCTAAAATCATCGCCTGCTCCTATAGGGTCAGGTTCCTGCTGTTGCTGTAAGGGACAGATTATTGTTCTAAAATCATCGCCTACTCCTATAGGGTCAGGTTCCTGCTGTTGCTGTAAGGGACATATTATTGTTCTAAAATCATCTCCTAGTTCTATAGGGCGTGGTTCCTGCTGCTCTTGTAAGGTACAGATTATTGTTCTATAATCATCTCCTAGTTCTAAAGGGAGAGGTCCCTGCTGGTGCTGTAAGGGACAGATTATTGTTCTATAATCATCTCCTAGTTCTAAAGGGAGAGGTTCCTGCTGCTCCTGTAAGGGACATATTATTGTTCTAAAATCATCTCCTAGTTCTATAGGGAGAGGTTCCTGCTGCTCCTGTAAGGTACAGATTATTGTTCTATAATCATCTCTAAGTTCTATAGGGAGAGGTTCCTGCTGTTGTTGTGAGCGGTGCATTTCTTGCACAAAAATAACAAGTGCGTCTACGTTGCTGTTTTCCAAAAAAAAGGAAGAAGAATTTATTATTATTTTTTTATATTAATAAACACTTAAATAATGCTACATAGTACATTTGTGGGCAGAATGAGGAGAGCGTCAAATAAGGGACGTGGTTGTGGTGCTGCTGGTGCTGCTGGTGTTGGTGGTGTTGGTGAAGCTCCTGTTGGAACGAGAGGACGTGGTCCATCTGTGCCAGCTACATGCACAAGTGAAACACCTTCCTCAGGTGCGAGTAGCCGACAGAACCTTCAATGTTATATGGTAGGCCCGAATGCCGCTCAACGAATGGTGAGGCCAAAATAAGTACAGGCGATAGTAGATTGGGTGGCTGACAGTGCCTCCAGTTCCTTCACATTGTCTCCCTCCCGGTCCCTTGATGAAAGCTCAGAGTTGGCACCTGAACCCCATGGCCATCTGTCTTTCACCTCAGCCCCTTGTAAATTAGCCAAGCAGTCTGAGCCCCAAGTCATGCAACAGACTCTTATGCTTTTTGATGACTTTCCTGGTGTGCTTTCCATGGGCCATCCACATAGCCCTGCCCCAGAAGTGGAAGACATTGAGTGCACCGATGCCCAACCACTTCTGTTGCAGGATGAGGACATGGAAACACCAGCGCAGCACGTCTCTGATGATGACGAAACACAGGTGCCAACAGCTGCAGCTTTCCTCAGTGTGCAGACTGACAAGGAGGGCAGTGGTGAAGGGTGGGTGATAGATGATGTGGAGGAGGATGATGAGGACCTAGACCAAACATGGAATGAGGATCATGCGAGTGACGTGTGCAGTTTGGAGGAAGAGGTGGTGGTCACACAGAGGCACCAGCACAGCAAAAGAGGAAGCAGGTTGCAAAAGCGGAGCGAGCATCCCCTAGACAGTACGCCTGCTACTACCCACCGCACCCAGGGACCAAGCACACCAAAGGCAGCTCAAAGGCGTTCCCCCGCGTGGCAGTAGTTCAGACAATGTGCTGACGACAAGACACGAGTGGTTTGCACGCTGTGCAATGATAGCCTGAGGCGAGGCCTAAATATTCTAAACCTGAGCACAACCTGCATGATCAGGCATCTAAATTCAAGGCACAAGCTGCATTGGAATAATTACCTCAAAATCCAAGAAAGGTCTCGGCCTCCTCCTGCTTCCTCTTCTGCTACTGCCTCGGCCTCTTCCTCCACCTCTACAGTGACAGTGTCACCTGCCACCCAGCAAACAGAGCATGTGACAGCAACGCCACCATGTCCGCCACCGTCCCCAAGCATTTCCACACGGTCCCATGGAAGCTTACAGCTCTCCATCTCCCAAACACTGGAGAGAAAGAGGAAGTACCCCCCTACCCACCCGCGATGCCTGGTCCTGAATGCCAGCATTTTAAAATTCCTGGCCTTTGAATGCTGTCATTCCATCTGGTGGACACAGACAGTTTTAAAAACCTCATGGCGGTGGCTGTCCCACAGTATGTGGTTCCCAGCCGCCACTACTTTTCCAGGCGAGCCATCCCTTCCCTGCACAAACAAGTCGGGGACAAGATCAAGTGTGCACTGCGCAACGCCATCTGTGGAAAGGTTCACATAACCACTGATACATGGACCAGTAAGCATGGGCAGGGAAGCTATATCTCACTAACTGCACACTGGGCAAATGTAGTGGTGGGTGGGCCTGAGGCGGCTAGCCATTTGGCGCATGTCCTTCCACCACCGAGGATTGCAGGGCATTTCTCTTTGCCTCCTGTTGCCTCCTCCTCCTACTGCGCTTCCTCCTCCTCTACCACCTCCTCATCCGCTCAGCGCAACATCTTCACCACCAACTTCAGCACATCCAGGGGGAAACGACAGCAGGCTGTTTTAAAACTGATATGTTTGGGGGATAAACCCCACACTGCGCAGGAGCTGTGGACGGGCATTGAACAAAAGACCAATAAGTGGTTGTTGCCACTGAGCCTCAAGCCCGGTCTAGTGGTGTGCAAAAATGTCCAAAATTTCGTAGCGGCTCTGGGCCTAGCCGGTTTGATGCACATCCCTTGCCTGGCGCATGTGCTGAATTTGGTGGTACAGAAATTTCTAAAAAACTACCCGGATATGTCAGAGCTGCTGCAGAAAGTGCGGGCCGTCTGTGCGCACTTTCGGCGTTCTCACCCTGCTGCTGCTCGCCTGTCTGCGCTGCAGGGAAACTTCAGCCTTCCCACTCACCGCCTCCTATGCGACGTGCCCACAAGGTGGAACTCCACCTTGCACAAGCTGGAGAGAGTGTGCGAACAGCAGCAAGCAATAGTGGAGTTTCAGCTGCAACACGCACGGGTCAGTTGCTCTGTGGAACAGCACCACTTCACCACCAACGAGTGGGCCTCCATGTGAGACCTGTGTACCATATTGCGGTGTTTCAAGTACTCCACCAACATGGCCAGTGCCGATGATGCTGTTCTCAGCGTTACTATCCCACTTCTATGTCTCCTTGAAAAAACCCTTCGGGCAATGATGGAAGAGGATGTGGCACAGGAGGATGAGGAGGAGGAGGAGGATGAGGGGTCATTTCCACGGTTATCAGGCCAGTCATTCACAAGTGGCTCGGAGGGTGGGTTCCTGCACCAGTATAGGCCAGGAAAAGATATTCAAGCCAGGGCACAGTTCTGGAGGATGAGGAGGATGAGGAAGATGATGATGAGGAGGAGGAGGAGGAGGAGAAACCGTGTTCACAGCAGGGTGGCACCCAATGCAGCTCCCGGGCAACACTGGAGCGTGGCTGGAGGTATACGGAGGACACAGATGATATACCTCCCATAGAGGACAGCTTGTCTTTGCCTCTGGGCAGCCTGGCACACATGGCCGACTACATGCTGCAGTGCCTGCGCAACGACAGCCGAGTTGCCCACATTGTAACTTGTTCTAATTACTGGGTGGCAACCCTGCTGGATCCCCGTTACAAGGACAACGTGTCGTCCTTAATTCCCTCACTGGAGCATGATTGGAAGATGCGCGACTACAAGCGCACACTGGTAGACGCGCTTCTGAGGGCATCCTCAAATGACACCGGGGGCTCAGTGGAAGCACAAGGCGAAGGCAGAGGAGGAAGAGGCCGCCAATGCAGCTGTGGCACCGCCAGCACCTCAGAAGGCAGGGTTAGCATGGCTTAAATGTGGCAAAGCTTTGTCAGCAACCTGCCACAACAAACAGCACCACCAGCTGATAGGCAATGTCGTAGCAGAGGGCAGCATTTCAGCAACATGGTGGAACAGTATGTGTGCACACGCCTACACGTAATGACTGATGGGTCTGCCCCATTCAACTTCTGGGTCTCCAAATTGGGCACATGGCCTGAGCTTGCCCTTTATGCCTTGGAGGTGCTGGCCTGTCCTGCAGCAAGTGTATTGTCTGAACGTGTGTTTAGCACGGCAGGGGGCCTTATCACAGACAAGCGCAGCCGCCTGTCCACAGCCAACGTGGACAAGCTAACGTTTATTAAAATGAACCAGGCATGAATCCCACAAGACTTGTCTGTACCTTGTGCAGAATAGACATTTAGACCGGCCTCACACAGCCGTTGGTATACTTGTTTTTTTTAATATGCCTCAATATTTTGGGGGCTACCCCAATTAGAACAAAAAAGCAAACAAACAACAAAAAGTGTTGGCTACCTCCTCCTCATCCTCCACCGCCGCCACTTCCACCTACACTGCCACTGTCACGGCCTAGTCAATCTCTAGGTTCCTACTCCACATCCAGCCCCCCTTCCCATTTTTATTTTTTTATGTGATTTTAAGTTATTTTCCCTATCCCCATTTTTTTGTAGGGCACTTGTCCTACTCTTACCCCCATTTTACTTCCTTTTGCAGCCCTCTAGCACTTGCCAGCACTTTTTTACAGCCATTTTTGTGCCGAAAAGTGGTTAACCACTTCAGCCCTGGAAGGATTTCCCACCTTAGGACCAGAGCACTTTTTGCGATTCGGCACTGCGTCGCTTTAACTGATAATTGCGCGGTCGTGCGACATTGTACTTAAACTAAATTTGCATCCTTTTTTTCCCCACAAATAGAGCTTTCTTTTAGTGGTATTTGATCGCCTCTGCGTCATTTATGATCACCGCTATAAACAAAAGAAGAGCGACAATTTTGCAAAAAAAAAACAGTTTTTCTTACTTTTTGCTAAAATACAAATCCAAAAAAAATATATAAATAAACATTTGTTTTCATCGGTTTTGGCCGAATTATATTCTTCCTCATATCTTTGGTAAAAAAATTAGCAATCTGTGTTTATTGATTGGTTTGCGCAAAAGTGGCCGCGTTTACGGATGATGAGAATTCATTTCTGGGGTTTTTATTATTTTTTTTACTAGTAATGGCGGCGTTTTGCGATTTTCAGCGGTACTGCGATATTGGGGCGGACATGTTGGACCATTTTGACACTTTTTTGGGACCAATGACATTTATACAGCGATCAGAAATGTAAACGTCCACTGATTACTGTATAAATGTCACTGGCATTGAAGAGATTAACCTGCAGGAGGAGATCTAGGGGTTAACTGTTTTCCCTGGGTGTATTCTAACTGTGGGGGGCTGGGCTACCATGGGCATAAGATATCTAACTGATCCCAGTGACAGGGATAAGTAGATCTCCTATGACCCCACTCTCCCACTAACAGAGCGGGGAACCGCCGTGTTTACATCGGCGGTTCCCCGTTCTTTAGCTGTGGCCGCTCATCGCGGCTCGCTGGCGGACATTGGGTCCACCCGAGCCGCGGGCACAGTCCTCAGGAGCACGGCGCGCGCCCCCTAGCAGCCACCCACAGATTGCCGCTTATTTACAACGATTTGCGGGAAGCGTCCACACCTCCTCAGTAAATATACTGCACGCGGTGGGCAACTAGTTAAACATGCCACTTTTTTTAAACTTCCAGAGGCAATGTGCTTGCTCTCTCCTTTTATTTTTATTTCCAGGTGCTCTTTCACTTAGAAATTGCAGCCTTGACCATACAGGCCTAAACTGCTTGTAAACTTCATACATGAAAAACAACAACAACAGGAACAAAGCACATCTATCTATAGTGTGTACTAGCCTGAATCCAAAGCACCAAGTGCTCTTCCTCTCTGATCCCTCTGCTAGCTGCATGAGACACTGAAAAGGCTCTAAACAGACAAAATAGTCTAGATAGAAACAGTCCTCCCCCTTCAGCATACATCAGGTGACCAGGGACGTGCAGTCAGGGGAGGCAGGTGAGGCAGAGCCTCAGAGCCTCACCTGCCATGAATATAAAAAAAATAACAAAAAAAAATACAAAAAAAATGATCGAGCTTCAAGGATTGTAACTCAGCAACCTGGGGTCATAAGGACCCCAAACTTGGGGGTTAGGTAGCTGAAGTCCTACCCCACCACTGGTCAATTGTGGGGCTCCTACGACCTATGGTTCCGGAGATATGGGGTTCCTTGCCCAGCCTGTCAGACGTTACATACAGAGTGACCAGTTTACATGTAAGCTGGCACACTCTGTTTGCAGCAGACTGAGTTCATGAGCTCACAGTGCCTCTCACTTCTTGTAAGAGGCACTAAGCTCAATGGACAGCTTGGATTCTTGGGCCAATGGTAAAGTACCATTGGCCCAAGCTGTCCAATAAAAATTCTGCAGTAGAGGCCTCACTGCAGTGTCATAGAAGAGGGCATGTGTCTAAAAGACAAATACTCCCTTCTAGCTCAGCCCTCTTAACTACAAGGAAAATCATAATTTTTTTTTGCTAGAGAATTACTCAAAACCCCCTAACATTATATATATATATATATATATTATATATATATATATATATATATATATATAGCAATTTTTTAAACACTTTTTTTTTTTTTTTTGGGAAAGAAACTGCTTCATGAATAAATAAAATAAAAAACACTAAAGTTAGCACAATTTTTTTTGTCTAATGTGAAAGATGATGTTTTGCTGAGTAAATAGATACCTAACATGTCACGCTTTGAAATTGTGCACACTTGTGGAATGACGCCAAACTTCAGTACTTAAAAATCTCCATAGGCAATGCTTTTAAAATTTTTTATAGGTTACATGTTTAGAGTTACATAGGAGGTCTAGTGCTAGAATTATTGCTCTCACTCTAAAGATCGCAGCGTATGTAACCTGTGTGTATCTGGCTCTGATAATAGCTAGTGCCTCACCAGCCACTGACTTCACCGCACATCACTGCAGGTGACTTATCTCTTCCTCTTGCATTGCTGACCTAGGCCCTAATTTAACTGCTAACATATTTTCCTGCCACTGTGACATATGTTTGGCTGTTGTCTCTGTAACAGGGCACTGTAATTTGTTTAGTTCACCTTAGCAACTGCCTTATTGGTGGAATGTGGGTTTGTGGTGTTGTGGTGTTTTGGTGTTCTCTGAGTTGTCATTTTGTTAAACTTTGTACACAATACAGAGTGGCACTGAAAATAAGACCACAAGCAACTATTTGACTTGTTTTGCCAGAGTTTGGCAATTTGTATGAAGTTGATAGCATTAACTTTATATTTTTTTCAAGTATTTACTTTGCAAGAGAGCAATATTGCCCTGTTACTTTCAGTACTTAAGTATGGTCTAACCCTGTTATACCAAAATATTATTGTCTTTGAAAAAACTATATATAACTAAATATTGGGCTGCTGCTTCTGTATGTACGTCAATGCATAATGTAAAAGCAAGGTAAATTATTTCACATACTATGTATGTGATACCTCAATAGGATGTCACTGACAGGGGCGTATGGGGTGTTCAAGACGGGGTAGCACCTCTGGTGTAGGGGCATGTCATGCCCTTTTTAGGACAGCTCCTCCACCTTTGGTCCCCACTTGTCACTCAGCTCTCACCTGTGGCTTCTAGTAGCTGTAACATGCACAGCGGCCACACCCCGGGCAACAGCTTCGACAGGCTGGCCAAACCAGGTTGAGGGTAATCGTTGTGTCATAGACAGATGGTGAGATAGGGACTTGTCTGTCCTGAGCATGTGAAGACAGATCCCGGTGGATTGAGTGGATGAGACCTACCAAAGTAGGGCCAACAGTCATGAAGGCAGTTTCTGCAAGCGACGTGGTACGCTAAGAGCACAGCAAGACATAAAAGACGCCCAGGTCACCCACTGTACCCAGCCCATCTCCAACCGTCTCAACTTTTGTCCTGCCATTGGAACAAGATGGAATCTGGGAAGAGAGAGTGAGGGTGACTATGCGCACCTCTCCCTCACTTTAATCCAATTCACGCGCAAGTCTTGACATCCCCCAACTCCCCGTCACCCAAAGTCCTGTGGCGATAGGCGAGCTACGAAGCAGCAGGTGTGGATTCACTGGGACCTGTAGTAGCGGACCTGCACACGGGCAGCACAGGTCTAATGGTCATCTTTTTGTTGACCGAAGCAACAGCTGGATTCGATGTCAACCTGAGTGACTGAGCAGCCCTCTTTAGGACCCCACTGCTCACCTCCGTAGTAAGAGGAAGGGGCTAGAAAAGGTGCCCTAAACATTGTTTGCTTCACAGAACCCTGGCCAGCTTACCGCAGCTGGAGGGGATCCCATCTCATGCGGTCGAACAATAAAACTTCAAACACAACGCAAAGTGATAGCACTCACTATTGGCACATGGAACGTATGCATGCTTCTAGACAACCCCTCAGCAGATCGACCAGAAAGAAGAACAGCTCTGGTCGCCAGAGAGCTCACAAGATTTAACATCGATATCGCAGCCCTGTGTGAAACTCGGCTAGCCAACGAAGGCCAGCTCACAGAAATAGGAAGCGGTTATACATTCTTCTTGTGTGAACAAAGCACTGACGAACGTCATGAATGGAGTCGGCTTTGTGGTTAAGAATTATCTTGTCCGCAAACTTGCCAGTATTCCTAAGGGCATGAACGATCGACTCATGACACTGCATCTCCCATTACCATGTGGAAAGCAAGCCACCGTGAACAGCGCCTATGCACCTACAATGACAAATCCGGATGAAGTAAAGGACAAGTTTTATGAAGATCTCAATGCCCTCCTGTCATCCGTGAAAAGCATGGACAGGCTGATTCTACTTGGCAATTTTAACACAAGAGTGGGGTCCGATCACGCTGCCTGGGATGGCGTCATTGGAAAAAATGGAATTGTCAAATGTAATAGCAATCGCCTACTACTATTGAAGACATGTGCGGCTCATGATCTGATCATCACCAATACCATCTTCCGCCTGCCTACTCGCAAAAAGACGTCCATGATACACCCACACTCCAAGCATTGGCATCTCATTAATTATGTCATCATGTGGAGGAAAGACAGACAGGATGTGAGGGTAACCAAGACAATGCCGAGTGCTGACTGCTGGACCGATCATAGACTCATCATCTCTAAACTAAACTTTCACATCAAGCCAACGAGGCATCCACAGGGAAACAAAGCTATGATGAAGAAGATCAATGTCAGTAAACTGAGGAACTCCAACACATCAGCTTCACTAGTAGAAGATCTTGACAACCAACTTTCAAAGCTGAAATTAGATGAAAATGTTGGACTGGGAACGCTTCTGGGATATTGTGCACTCTTCTGCACTAAAGGCTCTTGGACCCTCACACAGGAAGCACCAGGATTGGTTTGATGAAAACGATGAAGAGATCAAGGTCCTACTTCACCTTGCTCATCAGAACTACTCATTGTCAACAGCCAAGAAAAATGCCTTTAACAACATTCACAGGATCGTACAGAGCAAGCTCTGCAAGATGCAGGACTCCTGGTTGAGTGCTAAAGCAGACAAAATCCAGAAGTTTGCTGATGGCAATGATGCCAAATGTTCCTATGAAGCCCTGAGATCCTTGTATGGACCTCAGCCCTCAGGGGGCTCTCCTATTCTAGACTCACATGGTGCAACTCTAATTACTGAGAAGACTCTGATTCTATAACGTTGGGCTGAGCACTTCCAATCCATACTGAGCCGTCCATCCTCCATCAATAATGAGGTGATTAACAGAATGCTCCAGGCAGATATCAACTATAGCCTGGACGTCCCACTATTAGAGGCTGAAACCGTACAGGCCATCAGCCAGCTGTCCAGTGGCAAGGCCCCAGGATCTGATGTGATCCCAGCAGAAATCTATAAGGCTGGTGGTGCAGTGCTTGTAGACAAACTCACTCAGTTGTTCCAGTCCTTCTGGAATCAAGGATCCATTCCTCAGGAACTAAAAGACGCATTCATTGTACACCTTTATAAGAGGAAAGGAAATCTACAAGTCTGTGATAATCATAGAGGAATATCATTGCTTTCCATCGCAGGCAAGATCCTTGCACGAGTGTTGCTGAATCGCCCGATTGACCATCTGGAACAGGGTCTACTACTAGAGACACAGTGTGGTTTCCGCAAAGAGCGTGGCACGGTGGACATAATCTTCGCAGCCTGACAGCTCCAGGAGAAGTGTCAAGAGCAGAATTGTGAACTGTATATCACCTTTGTGGATCTCACCAAGGCTTTTGACACTGTCAGTCGCGAAGGTCTGTGGCATATCATGTCAAAGTTTGGGTGCCCTGACAGATTCATCCATATGGTACGTCAACTCCATGAAGGCATGATGGCTTGTGTTCTGGTTGTCGGAGATGCTTCAGAGGCCTTTCTCGTCACAAATGGCGTCAAGCAAGGGTACGTGTTGGCACCGACCCTGTTCAGCATAATGGTTTCAGCCACGCTGTCAGACGCCTTTCAGAACAGTTACTTGGGGGTCAGCCTGAGACACAGGACAGATGGGAAATTGTTCAACCTGCAAAGACTCCAGGCTGTCACCAAGATAAAGGAGACTGTGCATCGAGAGCTCCTTTTTGCTGACGACTGTGCCCTGAATGCTGGATCAGAGCAGGAAATGCAAGCCAGTATAGACAAACTCACAGCAGCATGCGACAACTTCGGTGTCCTTATCAACACAAAGAAAACTGAAGTTATGCACCAGCTAGCTTTGAAAGCCCATCAAGAGCCCATTATCACTTTGAAGGGACAAAAGCTGCAAGCAGTGGACCAATTTACATATCTTGGTAGCACCCTCTCCAGCACAGTGACGATTAACATCGAGGTCAACTGCAGAATCGCCAAGGTAAGCTCTGTATTTGGCAGACTGCGGACCAACGTGTGGGACCGCCGTGGAATAAGCCTTGTTTCAAAGCTCAAAGTCTACCGGGCAGTAGTGCTAACTAATCAATTGGTCAGTGCAGCGCAAACAAAAAGTAATACCCGGTGATGTCCTTTTTGTAAATAATTATCACAACCACTGGACAGTAATTTCCAGCATCCTAAGGATAAAGTGTCAAATACATATCCCAGTGAAAAAAGTGCCTGGATTTGAGAAGCATGCAGGTGAGAAACAAACGTGGATCCTGCCACCATAGACACTCCCAGCCTCTCACCTCATTTACTCGACCCGTAGGGGTCACACAGCATGTATAAATCTCAAGACGTCTGGTCCTGACAGCACTCTCACTGTTTCTGGGATACGGCCAAGGCTCATAGATCTCTTGGGTCTAACTTAGAGATCTCCCCTAGCCCTCGGGGGAACACAGGGGGGTCCCTACTATCTCTGGAGATGTTTTGTTGTTTTGTTTTGTTTAATTGTTTGCTTTTTGTTTTTTGTTTGGGTTTTTTGTTTGGGAACTTGCCAATGCATATTGAAATTTTCACACAATTCTAACTCATGTAAATGTCTGTGGACACCTCTGTGTGTCTAACGGGCATTGGGTAATGCAACAACATGTATGGATGTTACTATAGTAATATGTAAAATATTGTATGCTTTTTTTGGAGCTTTATGGCCAATGATCCCCTATGCGTGCTCCATTTTCCTCCCCGGGCATGACCACCTCGGCATGTTAGCAGGCCTGGGGCCATTCAGTGTTCCCACCCGACGCACAAAGGCCCACTCCCAGACTGGGGGGAATCTTCTTTCCCGATCTGGGGTGGGCAGCATCCGCTGGGTTGGGACGAATGGGCATTTTTTGCCCTGCCCTCTCTGACCACTTTGATGCGTCGGTGGGGGGGACGTGCGGGACCGGCCTCCCCTCTCTCCCTCCTCCTCTGCCCCCTCTCTTCCTTCCGGTTGTTTTTGTGGGGGGTGGATTGGTGGTTTGAGGGTGTTTCGGCCGCGCACGCCTCCCTCGGGGACTCCTTGGGACCCGTTGGTGCTGCCCTGCTTCGGGGATGGTGCGGGTGCCCTTCGGCTGGGTGGGACAGCTTTCTTTCTTCCTTTTTCTGAATTTTTTCTTTTTCGATTTTTTTCTTTTTCGCCCTTACATTAAGGGAGTATATATATATATTATGGCCACAAGATGGCGCACTTATATATATACACACTTTATACTTTTTGAGAAACTTTTGATGTCCTCGATGTCGACTTCTGACGCCACTTCCGGCCTCGACGTATGACGCCGCCCTCGGCGACGATGTATGACGTCATATCCAGTTTTTTACCCGCGCTTACACATGCGGCTGGACATATAAAAAGGGTGAAGGACACTATCTTCCTTCCATGCCACAGAAGCGACACGTGGACATTCCCTGATGGAAACTACCTTTACTGTAGGACTGGGATTTCGGATATAGGGTAAGCTCTCCCCCTTTCAATGGACAAGTTATATGTCCAGAGGTACACCAAATCCACCTATAGCCTATGTATATATTTTTTTCTCTCTATTATAGAACTGCTGACCAAACAGACCCTGCCCTTCATCATAGGGAGTCCGATAGGAACACTCACTATTCCTGGCCGTCTGATATCCGTTCCTCCCGGGGTGCGGCTCATCTGGGGACCCCCCTTCGGGAGTTCAGTGGGGCACTGTTTGTCCATTGGCCCATCCACTGGGCCACCTTTTGGGTGGATTTTCTATCCACTGGCCCGGTGGCTGTCGGGTGGCTAATTTGCTGGATGGGAGTGTAGCACGCTGTAAAAAGGTAATGAATTCGATGTGAGGTACTCAGACTGGAATATGCATGTTCTTCAATAATGTGTAAAGATAACCTATATACCTGTATATATTTCACAGTGGGAGTCTTGTCTTGTATGAATGCCCCTGAAGAAAGGATTGGAATATCCTGAAACATGTCGGGCTAATTGAGCTACTTGGCAAGAATCATGCAATTCACAAGACAGTAAACCGTTGCTGTTTTTAAAATTCACTCCTGTTTGATTATAAGTATTTTATGATCTTTTTATGATCTTTCTATTTGTCGCAATGACTTGTCTGTTTTCTTATTTTGGAAAATTGTAATAAAATATATTTTTTATATATATAACTTGAATTTATCATCTGTGCCCTGAAAATCCCAATTTATTTGAGGGAAAGTTCTCTTGTTAATACAAAGATAAATAGAACAGATCTAGTGCTCTCCGTTTGTTTAAAAAAACATTAATTTATTAAAAGGAGATTACTCACATGGTTCCGCACCTCCACTGGTGCTAGTATAAAAGCAGACTGATTCAGACTAAGAAGGGCAGCGGTGGATAATGACGACTAATCGTGGCTTCAGACTCCGTACGCGTTACGTCCGGTGGGCGGGGACTTCTTCAGCGTGAGAACTCTCGAGCCAGACTGCGGTCATTAAGTGGTTAACAAAAGTCCTGCAAGCAGCATCTTTGGGGTGGGTTGGGAGCACTGTAAATAGCGCTCCCAAAACCCCCCTGCCCATTGCAATGAATTGGTAGCGCTTCCGAAGCGCCTGAAAAGCACGCCCGAAGCGCCGCAAAACAGGTCTTTTTTATTTTTTTAACAGTAACATCTAACATTTTTAAAAAATGTTTTTCTGCTTTACTTACCTTTTCTCTCATGTTTTCTAGTTGTCCTGAAGGCAGTGGTGACAGACACACAGATGCCTATAGTGTTACAAGGATATAGGTACATATAATTGTTTATTGTCGGGTTATTGGGAACTGTATATTGTGAGTGTAGCATTTGGATTTTATTACATATATTCACTGTGAGTAAATAAATACTGCACTATGGGAACATTTATCTTTTTTTGAGAGAGAGGAATGGTGGCATTATTGTGGCAGACATCATGGAATCAAGCCATTAGAGGGAATATCCATTTATTCAGAAAGCGCTGTATGACCTTCGGTATTAAAACGTCATATAGTTTTGGTAAGTGCATATGTGTGCAGCATGTGGTGGAGCACATTTTTGAATTAAAGAAGAAAGTGGAAGGATACTTAAAAATACACATAAAAGAAAAAAACTAGCAGGTGTGCTGATCAACAGTTTAGTATAGCTCTCCATCTAGGTTCAAAGTCCACGGCTCCCCCTTCCCCTGTCGGGATCTTGAGGTGGTTTTAGGAGTGCGGCCACAGTGGAATCCTTATGCTGTATCTATCTTCACACAAGGTGAATGTGAAGTGGTGAGAAAGCTGACACGTTTCGAGCCCTCTTCTTCAGGGCTCTGAAGAAGAGGGGATGCCCCTCAAAATGTGTCTGTTTCTTTGGACTTTCACCCACCCTAGTTTACTGGCCAGCAGATCTTGCTGGATGATGCACATGGACTTTCTATTACATGCCTGATTTTATCACTCGTTTGTGAGTATGCAATTCTACTTCAAAAATGTCAGTGTTGCAAAGGTAATGTGCAAGGGTGGTGCGCCCTCTGTCCTTGTTTTCTTTTAGAGTTTCCTCTGGGTTTCCCCTGACCTGTTGACAGTGGCAGCATAGAAGATTCTCCTCTCCAACTTACCCTACGGCTCTCTTTTGAGGGCAGGAGCATTTGTTTCTCTGTGTCTGCGTGCATGTCTTTGTTTTTTGGTATTCCAGACTAAGGTAACTAACTCCATAAAAAGGGAACTGTACCTATAATATTTTCAAATTCTCCATAACCTCTTTGGTTACAGGGGAAGTGCTTGAATTATAATTAGACATACTGTAATTGCAGGTTTTGGTCATTTCCACGTGTTCGATTGGATTTAGAATAACAGTTGCAATTTATATTATTTGTTAAATATGTTTTTATTATTATAGATATTTAGAGAGATGTCACCGCTCCAAGCCTGCATGGAAATCCCTCGCTTCTGGAACTCCAGGTACCGTCCAAAGGGAGCCCAACCATTCTCCACAACCTCAGTAGGAAAGCAGGAAGTCACACACTGATAATGCCATCCAACTTTATTTAAGCCAAACAAAACACATTGCAGCTCTGCCTAGCCCTGCCCTGCTACGACTTACCCTCTCCATCGTTTCACTGAATATAGGCTTGATCGCAGAGAACTAGGATCAAAATATCATGGCACTTTGTATATAAAAAAAAGGCTGCAAATTACAGATGTGAGAAAAAAGTAGGCACATAGACTGATACAGGGAAATGTTTTACGACAATGGTGTGAACACTTATAATGCAACATGTTTTGAAATACACTCAGTTAAGCTTGCTGGAAATATTTTTCCAACTAAACTGAAATTTTGTGCTTTATTGTATTTGTATTAGGATGAAATAATATAAAGTTTAGAAAAGAACTGTGTAGATTTTTGGTTCTGGGCACTAGGTGGAGGTAGAAACCCTAAAACCATACTGATATAATACAGCTCTCGGATACTAAGGCTAGATCTTTTGCTTATTCCTGTACCCACCTGAACTAACAAATACATTTGTAATAGGTTCCTATTTATTTATAACAGTGAATATATATTTTCCAATAATTTTGACTTTCTTTTCAAGCTGCCCAGTCAGGTTTTTTTTTGGTAATTTTTGCTACACTACAACTAAGATGTACAATATATATATATATATATATATACATTTATGTATGTATATGTATGATACATTATGTGCAGACATCATAATCAGTGTGGTTGCCCTTCATAATGAAAGAACAATAGGAGGGTTGGTGAGAAGGGGTTGGTCAGCTTTTTACACAACCACTTCTCTGGCATTTTGGGGATCTTGTAACACTTCTGCAGACATTTTATGGGTTGTGTTAGCACCTCAATGTGACTGTGCTTATTGCATGTGCTCACTTTACAATCCTTTAACCACTAGCCTACTGGGTACTTTACCCCCCTTTCTGCCCAGGCCATTTTCAGGTTTCAGCGCTGAATGACACTGAATGACGCACTTTGAATGACAATTTGCGCTGTCATGCAACACTGTACCCAAAGAATTTTTTATAATTTTTTTCAAACAAATAGAGCTTTCTTTTGCCGCTACTTAACCGGTTCCCGACCGTGTTACAACTTTTTACTGCTGCAGAGTGGCTCTGTAGCACAATCCGGCATATATACACAGTGGCTTGAGCATGCGCGATTTGCGGGTGGGCATGAGCATGTCCTCGGGTCGGGCGGACTCGATGTCCGCTGGTGACCCACGATCGCCTGTCAGAGAGCCAGAACGGGGAACCACCAATGTAAACATGACGGTTTCCCGTTCTGTGAGGGGGGACATGACAGATCTACTGATTCTTGTACTTGGGATCAGTTAGATCTGTCATGCCCCTGGCAGCCCAACCCCCATACAGTTAGAACACACACAGGGAACACAGTTAACCCCTAGAGAGCCCCCCATGTTAACCCCTTCCCTGCCAATGACATTTATACAGTAATCAGTGGCTATTTAAATTTCTAATCGCTGTATAAATGTCATTGGTCCCAAAAAAGTGTCAAAAATGTCCGACATGTTCGCCGCAATATCATAGTCCCAATAGAAATCGCAGATCGCCGCCATTACTAGTAAAAAAGAAAAATTAGAGAAAACGCCAAAAATGAATTTTCATGGTTGTAAATGGTTTGTAAACGTGGCGACTTTTGCACAAACCAATCAATATACGGCGATTGCGATTTTTTTTACCACAAATATGTAGAAGAATATATATCGGCCAAAACTGATGAATAAATTTGTTTTTTTTTCTATTTTTTTGGGACATGTATTATAGCAAAAAGTAAATATATTGTTTTTTTTTACAAAATTGTTGCTATTTTACTGTTTATAGCAGTGATCTGAAGTGACGCAGAGGTGACCAAATACCACCAAAAGAAAGCTCTATTTGTGGGGAAAAAAATTACGCCAATTTCGTTTGGGCACAACGCCGCAGGACCGCGCAATTGTCAGTTAAACCAACGCAGTGCCGAATCGCAAAAAGTGCTCAGGTCCTACAGTGGGAAATCCTTCCAGGGCTGAAGTGGTTAATAACCACTGGGGTTTTTTATTTTCTGCTAAATGAATGAATATAGACTGAACATTTTGAAAAAAAAACAACTTTTTCATAGTTTGTAATAAAATTTAGCAAACAGGTAATTTTTTTCCTCCACTGATGTGCGCCGATAAGGATGCACTGATAGGCACTAATAAGCTGCACTGGTGGGTACTGATAGGCAGCACTGATAGGTGGCACTGATGGGCACTGATAGGTGGCACTGATGGGCATTGGTAGGCAGCACTGATAGGTGACACTGTTGAGGAGGCACTGATGGGCACTGGCACATGATTGGCAGCACTGGTGAGCACTTATTGGCAGCACTAGTGGGCACTGATTGCCAGCACTGGTGGGCACAGATTGGCAGCACTGGTGAGCAAAGATTGGCAGCACTGGTGGGCAAAGATTGACAGCATGGATGGGCAATGTTGGGACTGCACTGATAATCAGTGCCCTAATTATCAGAGTAGATGTTCCTTTTATAGAAGCCAGTTATCTTCTCTCTTCTCCTAACCAGTTAACAACTGGCCCATAGATAAAATACATCTACAGGGCGGTTGCTTAACTCTGGGAGGACGTACATTGACATCCTCCCAGAATCGCAATTCCCGCGTGCCCCCTGGGGCAGCACACGAGAACATCCGTGTGAGCGGCCGCTGTAAGCGGCCTTTCACCACATGATCGCTCTGTCAAATGACGGAGCGATCACATGTAAACAAGCTGGCGCTTCCACCGGCTTTTCTCTCTCCTCTCAGCACCGATCGGTGCATTGTGAGAGGAGAGGGGGGAGAGAGGATGTGTGCAGCGCTGTGGGCAATGTGTAATGTCCACAGCGCTGCTAAGTGACAATGGGGGACAGGCTGCACCCCCCCACCATCCATCCACACCCAACACCCACCCAGCCATCCTCAACTCATCCATCCACCACCCACCCAGCCATCCTCACTCCAGCCATCCTCACCCCATCCATGCTCAGACACCCATCCATCCATCCATGCTCACCCACCCGGCCATCCTCACCCCATCCATGCTCATCCATCCATGCTCAGCCACCCATCCATGCTCACCCACCAGCCATCCTCACCCCATCCATGCTCAGCCACCCATCCATCCATGCTCAGCCATCGTCACCCAGCCATGCTCCTCCAGCCAGCCGTTTTTCTTTTTCACATTTTCCAAAAACTTGTGGGAAAAATGACATGTTCAAAAGACTCATTATTAGAGTTGAGCGAACACCGGGATGTTCGGGTTTGGCGGGTCCGGCCGAACTTCGCGAAAAAGTTTGGGTTCTGTACCGAAATTGACCCCGGACCCCGAACCCCATTGAAGTCAATGGGGACCTGAACTTTTAGGCACCACAAAAATGGCTGTAAAAAAGTCCTGGCAAGTGCTAGAGGGCTGCAAAAGGAAGTAAAGAACTAGGGGATGATTATAGAATAATAATCTGTCCCTTACAGCAACAACAGGAACCTGACCCTATAGGAGTAGGCGATGATTTTAGAACAATAATCTGTCCCTTACAGCAACAGCAGGAACCTGACCCTATAGGAGTAGGCGATGATTTTAGAACAATAATCTGTCCCTTACAGCAACAGCAGAAACCTGACCCTATAGGAGTAGGCGATTATTTTAGAACAATAATCTGTCCCTCTAAGCCGTAGACTCTACGTAATCCAGTCAGATCGTTCTGTAATGCAGGATGAGATGTTATTAGATCTGCAATTTGTCCCTAAAAGCAGTAGTAGTAGTAGTAATCTCTACCTAGTCCACAATCAGATCGTTCTGTAATGCAGGATGAGATCTGCAATCTGTCCCTCAAAGCAGTAGTAGTAGTAATCTCTACCTAGTCCACAATCAGATTGTTCTGTAATGCAGGATGAGATGTTATTATATCTGCAATCTGTCCCTCACAGTGCCGGCAGTTTCCTCTCCCTACACTAGCCAGAGAGCATGGGACATGCAGCACTAAGTGACTCCAGCTTATAAAGAGGCTGGGTCACATGATGCACTGGCCAATCACAGCCATGCCATTAGTAGGCATGGCTGTGATGGCTTCTAAGGGCAAACCAGTGAAACGCTTGTTGATTGGCTGCCCTGCAGCTATTCAACAGGCGGGATCAAATACCCGAACCCAGAACACGAACCCAAACTTTTTTCAAATGTCCGGGTTCGGGTTCGGGTCCGGGTCACGGACACCTCAAAGTTCGGTACGGACCCGAACTTTACAGTTCGGGTTCACTCAACTCTACTCATTATGCCTCCTAGAATATACGTTGGGGTGTTTACTTTCCAAAATGGGGTCATTTTTTGGGAGTTTCCATTGCCCTGGTGCTCCAGGACCTTCAAAAGTGCAAGAGGTAGTCAAGAAATTATATGTGTAATTTAGGCTCCTAGATCGCCTGATGGTGCTCCCTGCATGTTGGGCTTCTGTATGTGGCCAGGCTGAGTAAAAGTCTCACACATGTGGTATCGCCATACTCAGGAGGAGTAGTAGAATGTGTTTTGGGGTGTCATTTGTGGTATGCATATGCAGGGTGTGAGAAATAACCTGTTAACATATGACAATTTTGTGAGAAAAAAAAATCTTCATATTGCAAAGAATTGTGGTAAAAAATTACAACTTCAAAAAATTCACCATGCCTCTTACTAAATACCTTGGAATGTCTACTTTCCAAAAGGGGTCATTTGGGGGGTATTTGTACTTTCCTGGCTTGTTAGGGTCTCAAGAAATGATATAGGCCATCAGTACATCAGGTGTGATCAATATTCAGTGATTGGCACCCTAGCTTGTAGACTCTATAAACTTACATAAGGACCAAATAATATAAACTAATTTGTTTTGTTTTTTTTTACCAAAGATATGTAACAGTATAAATTTTGGCCAAAATGTATGAAGAAAAATTACTAATTTGCAAAATTTTATAACAGAAGCTAAGAAAAATTATTTTTTTTACAAAACATTTGGTCTTTTTTTAATTTTAGTGCAAAAAATAAAAAACCCAGCGGTGAATAAATGAAGTGTTGCATGACTGAGTAATTGTCATTCAAAATGTGAGAGCACTGAAAGCTGAAAATTGGTCTGGTTGTTAAGGGGGTTTACGTGCCAAGTGGTTAAAGTGCATGTAAATAGTGTTGAGCGAACCCGGACTGTAACGTTCGGGTCCGTACCGAACTTTCGGGTTTCCGTGGCACGGACCCGGACCCGGACATTTCAAAAATCGTTCGGGTTCGGTCCGGGGTTCTGCTATTTTACTCCACGTGTTGAGAAGCTGCAGGGCAGCCAATCAATAAGCGTTTCGCTGGTTTGCCCTTAGAAGCCATCACAGCCATGCCTACTAATGGCATGGCTGTGATTGGCCAGTGCATCATGTGACCCAGCCTCTTTATAAGCTGGAGTCACCTTTCAAGCCATGCCTGGGCTTGCAATGTCAGGCCCAAGCGAGTTGTGATAAATGTACGTGAAATTGGTGAACCGTGCATTTGGGGGAATTGTTGGTCTGGTTAAAAGTCGAAAGTCACGAGAGTGTAAAACTTACTGTTAATGAGTCAGTACGTTGTGAAGTAAATAAGTGGCGACCCAAAAAATAAAAAACGTGATTTTAATTTTTTT
>BLSH010278196.1:1084167-1099240 GCA_018402905.1 Glandirana rugosa | reverse complement strand
TTGGCTACCTCCTCCTACTCCTCTACCACCGCCACTTCCACCTACACTACCACGGTCACGGCCTAGTCAACCTCTAGGCTCCTACTCCACATCCACCCCCCTTCCCGTTTTTTTACTTGATTTTAATTTATTTTCCCTATCCCCATTTATTTGTAGGGCACTTGCCCTAGTTTGAAGATGATTTTAGAACAGTTATATGGCTTCTACCGTTAATTAATACTTTTCAGACACAGTTTGAAGATGATCCACATTCACCTCCATTTTTGCTTTTTTTATGTTTTTATTTTTTTTTAAATATTTAAAGTTATTTCCCTGTCCCCATTTTTTGTAGGGCACTTGCCCTACCCTTACCCCCATTTTACTTCCTTTTGCAGCTCTCTAGGGCTTTCCAGGACTTTGTTACAGCCATTTTTGTGCCTAAAAGTTCGGGTCCCCATTGATTTCAATGGGGTTCGTTGTCCGTGCGATCGTTCGGGTTCCGTCCGGACCCGGACCCGGACTTTGTCCCGAAGTTCGGACGGACCAGCAGAACCCGAACTTCCAGAGGTTCGCTCAACTCTACATGTAAACTCTAACAATGAACTTGTTATTATCCTCTGTGCTCCCTTTTGGTCTGGTAAATATACTACTGATACTGTTACATCGGTTTGATAAGTGCAAAATACCCACTGATTATGCCAGACATCCAGTGCTGTAACATGTCTGTGCACTATGCAGTGTTTTATCAAGCAGTTATATCAGCCCTGCCCAGTTCACATACACGTTCACGTAAACTACAGAACTGCCCCCCCCTCCTTTTTTATGAGAACGAGAAGATGGAGGGGTTTACACAGTGCTAAAACATTTCTTATCCTAGGGTGACAATACAGCTCCTCCGTAAGTGGAGGAGTTAGGGTCCAAGCACACTGGGCTTACAGAAACAGAAAAAAACCCTTCTGGTTTGCGTTTTTGAGTGGAGTCTTCTAGCAAAACAAATGCTAAACGCTCCTAAACCCTCCTAAATGCTTATAAACGCATGTACAAAAATGCTGTTAAAAATATCATTGATAGTGCTTTGTTACATCTTTTCAATAAGTGCAAAGATAAAAAAATCTGTTGATCCTTCCTGTGCTCTCCTCAGTGTTACCTTTAAGAGTGTTACCAGCCCTATTCTGTTCATCTCTCTGAACTACAGAACACCTTCCCCATGTTAATTCCAGAAATTACATGAATACTTTAATGCTTATATGAGATTAAAGTAATTGGGGTTGGGTGTAGAGTCCTGGCCTTTGTGAAGAATAGGATATTTTAGTTGTTAAAAAAATTGTTTTCCACTGTTTATGTATTTAGTTACTACACTGAACACATCCTGCAGACTTTTTGTATGAAAATTAGACGTGTATGCTCTGACAATGGCTGAACATCACAGTGAAGAACACAATGGAACATGTGACCGTACTGTGCACTGGCACAGCTGCTCACAGTTCAACTCAGGGGTATGCAAGAAAGGGTGACAACACTGAAGTTGAACTGAATAGGCATTGCCCACTTAGGAAAAGTAGTGCCTATGGATACACTTTGATTATTTTGCTGTCTGTGTAAAAATGATCACATGACATTTGTCTGCTCAGTCCGTGGCTGGGTCTGGCTCTCCACTGTGTGCTGAAATGCAGAGCCATCTGTCAATAAGACAGCAGGGCAAATCCCGACAATATTGTTGGGATCCTTTCTAAGCCTGGTGCAGCCTGTTTGCCTGATGTAGCTACTGTCCCTCATAACAAGTTTTACTCAGCATTCCTGGATTTTTGGATATTTTACAGATTGACACACCACCAAAATCTTGCCCTTTTTCCTAAAATCAGTGGGCTGGTGGAGTGTAACACTGACTGTTGATTCCAATAACCATGAGCAGGGGCGTTGCTTGGTGGGAAAAAGACCAGGGGCTCCAGCCCGAAGAAATGTGGTGTGCAAAGTGCACCACTGCAAAAATGGGTGTGGTTGAAAGGAAAATAGTGGGCGTGACTTAAAGGGTGTGGCTCACGTCTGAGATGAAAGAGGGATGGAAGGAGGAAGAAAGAAAGAGATAGGGAGGGAAGGAAAGAGAAGGAAGGAAAGAAGTCAGGATGGAGGGACAGCAGGCCCAAATCCTACACCACAATAACAATATGTGTATTTCGGAAAATTTAACAGTCTGCAGATAAAGATACTCCTCCACTCACCTGGTGTTGGTGCTTCAATCATCCCGGCATCATGGTTGTTATGGTGTCAGGATGATTGAAGCACATTATTTCTATAATTACATTGTAATGTAAAATTAAATAGTTCAACTCACCATAATGCAGAATCAGTGGGAGCTCCGAGTGTGTCACTTGCCACCATCGCCTGCTACCAGATGCCATCAGGTGTCCCAGCGGAGTTCCTCCTTTCATCACAGGCACCCCCAGCGGAGTTCCTCCTTACATTACAGGTGCCCCCAGTGGAGTTCCTCCTTACATCACAGGTGTCCCCCCAGTTGAGTTCCTCCTTACATCACAGGTGCCCCCCATGGAGTGACCCTCCTTAAATCACAGGTGCCCCCGTGGAGTGTCCCTCCTTGCATCACAGGTGCCCCCCCCTGGAGTGTCCCTCCTTACATCACAGGTGCCCCCCCATGGAGTATCCCTCCTTACATCACAGGTGTCCCCCTGTGGATGGCCCTCCTTACATCACAGGTGCCCCCCGTGGAGTGTCCCTCCTTACATCACAGGTGGGTGCCCCCCCCGTGGAGTGTCCCTCCTTACATCACAGGTGTCCCCCGTGGAGTGTCCCTCCTTACATCACAGGTGCCCCCCCTGGAGTGTCCCTCCTTACATCACAGGTTCCCCCCGTAGAGTGTCCCTTCTTACATCACAGGTGCCCCCCTGTGGAGTGTCCCTCCTTACATCACAGGTGCCCCCTGTGGAGTGTCCCTCCTAGACAGTATGCAGCCAGTACAGAGCACACCCCCCCCTGCCACGGGAGTCAACGGCTCTGACAGCCCCACTGGCGGCTGTGTTGTATAGCCCCGATGTCGGCTATCAGAGCTGGGTGAACTGGAGCGGGATGTGGGGACTGGAAGTGGTGGCGGGAAAGGGGTCCTGGCAGCTATGATGTACTGACCTCGTGGCTGTCATCACTGGAGCCTGGAAGAGTGGTGCGTGCCGGCCGACAACAACAGACCCCGTGCACCAGTGGATTCTACCGCTCCCGCCCGCGACTCTGCCAAGTCGCCCGCCCACCATTAGGGGCCCCTCGGGAGGCTCGGGCTGAGGGCGTAACATTCGGGGCTGAAGCCCTGATAGCCACCCCTTAGCGACGCCCCTGGCCACGTGGAACCATATCAAAATGGACCTAATGGTGTCTGCATAACCCTTTAGTCCGCTCCTAACAAAATACATTAAAGCTGCCCATACACTATGCAAATTTCAGTTTGTGGGTGGCCCTGTCAGCCCCCTCCTGCCTCACATCCTTCAATTGTAAAATGGAAGGATACAGGCAGAGCAGTAATTCAAAAAGTATGCAAACCAGTGAATTAGCATGACAGCTAGGCAACTAGCATTTTCAAAAGGTCAGCAATGGAAATCTTTCTTAACCATTTGCCCACTGGGCACTTAAACCCCTTCCTAACCAGACCAATTTTCAGCTTTCAGTGCTCTCGCATTTTGAATGACAATTACTCAGTCATGCAACATTGCACCCATATGAAGTTGTTGTCCTTTTTTTCCCACAAATAGAGCTTTCTTTTGGTGGTATTAAATCACCACTGGGTTTTTTTTTTTTGCGCTGTAAATGAAAAAAGACCGAACATTTTGTAAAAAATACATTTTTCTTTGTTTCTGTTATAAAATTTAGCAAATTAGTAATTTTTCTTTATAATTTTTGGCCAAAATTTATACTGCTACTTATCTTTGGTAAAATTACCCCAAATAAGTGCATATTATTTGGTCTTTGTGAAAGTTATAGAGTCTACAAGCTATGGTGCCAATCACTGAAAATTGATCACCCCTGATGTACATTTCTTGAGACACTAACATGCCAGGAAAGTACAAATACCCCCCCAAATGACTCCTTTTTAGAAAGTAGACATTCCAATGTATTTAGTAAGAGGCATTGTGAGTTTTTTGAAGTTGTAATTTTTTCCCCACAATTCTTTGCAAAATTAAGATTTTTTTCCTTTTTTTTCATAAAATTGTCATAGTAACAAGTTATTTCTCACACACAGCATATGCATTCTTGCAACTACAACCTAAAACACATTCTACTACTCCTCCTGAGTATGGCAATACCACATGTGTGAGACTTTTACTCAGCCTGGCCACATAGAGAGGCCCAACATGCAGGTAGCATCGTCAGGCGTTCTAGGAGCATAAATTATCTAGGAGCATATATTATCTAATTTCTTGACTACCTCTTACACCTTTGAAGGAGCACCAGGACAATGGAAAGGCCCAAAAAAATGACCCAAAGTAAACACCCCAATGACCCAAAGTAAACACCCCAACGTATATTCCATGAGGCATAATAAGCCTTTTGAACGGTTCATTTTTTCCACAAGTTTTTGGAAAACGTGGAAAGAAAATGAAAACGTATTCTTTCTTACACAGATGTTTCAATTTAAAAGATATTTCTAACACATAGCATGTACATAGCAAAACTTTCACCCCAAAATACATTCTGCCATTTGTCCTGAGTATAGCAATACCACATGTGTGGGACTTTTCCACAGCCTGTCCACATACAGAGGCCCAACATGCAGGGAGCACCCTCAGGCGTTCTAGGGACATATATTTTAAATTGAATTTGACTACCTATTACACTTTTGTGAGGCACTGATGGGCACTGTAGTGGCATTGATGTGGATGAATGAGCCAGGGATGGAGCATGGATGTGGAAGGATGAGCCAGGGATGGAGCATGGATGTGGACGGATGAGCCAGGGATGGAGCATGGATGTGAATGGATGAGCCAGGGATGGAGCATGGATGAGCCAGGGATGGATGAGCCAGGGATGTAGCATGGATGAGCCAGGGATGGATGAGCCAGGGATGGAGCATGGATAAGCCCAGGGAAGGATGAACCAGGTATGGATGGATGAGCCAGGGATGGAGCATAGATGAGCCCAGGGAAGGATGAACCAGGTACGGATGGATGAGCCAGGGTCCAGGGATGGAGCATGGATGAGCCAGGGATGGATAGATGAGCCAGGGATGGGTGAGCCAGGGATGAATGAGCCAGGTATAGGTGAGCCAGGGATGAATGGATGAGCCAGGGAGGGATGAGCCAGGGATGGGTGAGCCAGGGGTGGGTGAGCCAGGGATGAATGGATGAGCCAGGGATGGGTGAGCCAATAATGGATCCGACAGGGATAGATGAAGCAGGGATGGATGAGCCAGGGATTGGGTGAGCCAGGGATGGATGAGCCAGGGATGGATGAGCCAGGGATTGGGTGAGCCAGGGATGGATGAGCTAGGGATGGAGGAGCCAGGGATGGGTGAGCCTGGGATTGGATGAGCTAGGGATTGATGAGCCAGGGATGGGTGAGCGAGGGATGGATGAGCCAGAGATGGGTGAGCCAGGATGAGCCAGGGATGGGTGAGTCAGGGATGGGTGAGCTATGGATGGGTGAGCCAGGGATGGATGATCCAGGGATGGATGAGCCAGGTATTGTGTGAGCCAGGGATGGATAAGCCTGGGATGGATGAGCCAGGGGTGGATGGATGAACCAGGGGTGGGCACAGATCAGTGCTGTGGGCACTCCAGATCCAGCCCACAGCACTGCTGCACCCGCTCCCTCCTCTCCTCACATGCTGTGCGATCAACATGAGGAGAGGGAAGAAGCCAAACCGGACATGCTCTGGTTTGTTTACAAGTGATCACTCCGTTCATTGGACAGAGTGATCACGTGGTAAATGGCCACTGTCATTGGCCCTTTACCATGTCTGTGAGACCTGACGGTCATGGACATTCCCGGGTGTGCACCCCAGGGGAGCTCGACTCTGGGAGGACGTCCAGATTCCCTCCCAGAAATAGCCGACCGCGCTGTAGCCTTCTTTCAGCTATGGCCCGGTCAGCAAGTGGTTAATTCCCCAGTTACAGACTTGGAGTAAGGAGGGTTAGTTTTATTTTGTTGCCTGTGTCCTCCCTGAGCAGTTTTGACCCTTGCTTCTTGAGTAAGAAGGGTTAAAACCCCTGTCAATTTGTTTTGCCATCTGTATCCCATTGGGTAGATTTCCCTTCACTTCCTGTCCCATAGCCAAAACAGGAAGAGAGGGGAAATCCCTGCAAATAAGGGAATCCCTTGGGGCCCCCAAATCACCAGAACTAGTGTCCCAGTTGTAAGATTTCCTCTTTATTACTTTTCTAGAGACAACCCAAAATTTTGAATTTTCGTTTACTTTCACCTCCAATGATAATGGTAAACAGGACAAATAGAGAGGGTGAATTTTCCTAATGGGGGTGAAGACAGCAATAAAAACCTAATAGTTGTTCTGATCCATCTCCACTCTGTCCAAAACTTAAAAAAAAAGTTTTGTCTTTAGTTATACTTTCAGCGAAGACTATTCCAGGAACACCTGAAAGAAAAAGAAGGGGAGAACAAGAGAATAATAATGCAAATATTACCATACTATAACACTTGAACATCACTGCTGATGTCTTTAGGATTTCATATAAGACAGTACATGAGTCTAACTTCAGAGGGGAAGGCAGCAACATGCACCAGTCCTTCTCACCGTCCTTTGAATCATGTCCTTGGTTAAGAAGTTGAATACTCTTCCTTTTACTAAAAAAGTGCCATTTCAAATATAGATACAGTGTGATTTGTAATGGGGATATAGTTCAAGAAGTCAGATGGGGAGGACCATGAAATGTCCAGAAATGCAGTGACTTTTACTGCATGGGTACCACAATCAGCTAGGTTAAGGGTCATAGGCACATTGTACCATTGATCAGGATTGGAGAACCTTCTGATGTATTCTACTCCATTACTGACATACACATAGAACTAATTTTTTGGTTGTATATGTATCCCAACACTATCTTGCTGTCTGTGTAAAAATGTAAAAATGAAAAGAATCTATTTCAAAGTCTATTTCACTTTCCTTTTACAAGCTCAGCAATTTCAATGGCTTATATGGCTGCACAGAGGTCAAGCCTTGGAATGGTATGAGCCAATTTTAGGGGTCAGCTGGGCCTTGTTGAAGACAAAACCCACACTTACTTTGTCTCTAGGATATATAACTTTGAGGTAGGCTACTGCAGCTATCACTTTAATGGAAGCATCATGAGTTTCTCTTCTGGTGGCATTTGTTAGGGATGCAGAAATGTAAGAGCATGGTATCTGAAATTGTTCTTGTGCTTTCGTGGACTCTTTCCATGATTCACATCTTTCTTGTTTCTCTCTGGTTAATGGGGTATCCTAATCTGTGTTTTTAGAAGTAATCTGTTTTAGAAAAGGGAGCTATGAAACCCAGAGGATTGTAGATGCTGTTCACAGCAGACAAAGCTCTTTTTGAGAAGGGCTTGTCACAAGTTGATATTTGAAATGTGAATGAGTCTTGATTGACATCTAAAAGCAATCTGAGGCAACATTGCATAGAAGAAAGATCTGTTCCCAGCTTGAATGCCTTTATACTAACAGTATAAGCATGGTCATCAGAGGGGAAGGCTTTTATTACCTTGTCACTGTTAGAGACAACTTTGTGAGGACTGAGGTTGGCAGTGGCAAGTATATCCTGTGTTCTATTTTGAAGATCAATTACTTTTTCTGTAGCCAGAGAGTCGAGCCCGTTGTCTAGGTAAATTTATTTTCCACAAATTCATGTGCATCAAATCCTAAATCTCAGATTTTCTGTTCCGGGTCCATTGTAAAGAAGTAAAAAATGCTTCTACATTCTAAATATTAATTGGTAATTTATTTCTTAATGCACATAATGGTAGTGGTGCCACTCAGCTGTTGGAATTGTCCTGATATAACTCCTTACTCGTAGTTTTTATTAACTTCTTGTCTTTAATGGTGGCTGCCAGCTCATTATCTTCAGCTAGATGAAGATTTCAGCACCACAGAGTAACAACAATATATACAATCATCACAAAGTAATCTGGTCCGGTTATGAGAGTTTTTGTTTATCACACATGCTAATACGGTTATGGAGTCCCTATCCGGCAGCTGACAGTTTCCAGAGATCTACAGGGGTCACCCCACAATATGCATTTGACCGCACCAGAGATGGTGGGTCACTGAGGAGGGGTGAGTGTACATCCATGTGGAGACCCAGTTTGAGCACTATTGCAGCACCTTGTAAGAGTCTGGCACTGCGCAGTTTACTTCACCTGGATTGGGACTATATTCATAGACTTGTGTTCACCTTGGTTTAAGAGCATGGTCACAAGCAGTAGCATGGTGTAGCATCATTATACATTATCTTCAGCTGTTACATCAAATACTGTGGTTCTGACACTATCATACCAGAAATGAAGGGCCTTGTTATTGCCTTGTGTGAAGAACTGTCGCATGCCTTTACTAATGTGGACACTGTTCAAAATAATTAATACAACCATTTAGCAGGGCACATTTCTTGAAAGAAGAAACTGTTGAAGACCTCCTGATATTACCCAAACAGATGTTACCCATTATGACCCAGCCTAGGTCCTGGCGTTGGGCATATGGTGTGTCATGTAGCCGTTAATTTGCTGGTGAGCCTTGTGTACCTTTAGGATGTCTCTACTAAGAAGCAGGAGAATATTGGCATTTCTGTCAAGAGCTGGTATGTGGTCAGCTATGCAGGAGTAGGGATCTTCTCCCTGTTGGTTAGAATCAGGTTGCACTCAATGAGAGTGGGCAATGGTATTTCTACACTGGCATTCAGGGGAGCTACTATAAGACTAGTGGTTGTCCTGCATAAAACTGCTGTGACGCCAGCACAAGTATCCAGGGTGTATGGTAATGCATCTCTTGTTATTTTTAACAGGTCAAAATATTTGATCATGCAAGAGGCCTGTTAATCTGATGATCTAGAATAGCATAGTCATAGAGAATTTTCAGGTTGACCCTTGGGGTATACACAACATCTGTACATGTATAGAAATCTGGAGTATGAGACACTGTTTGGCGTGTGCTCTTCTGCCATGTTTTGCCTCTGGAGGATTACCTGTAGCCAGAGTCAGACTGTCTTGAACTGGATGAAGTGCTTGCATGTGATCATTGCTATCGCATTGTATGCACTTAATAGTAGCCTTACAGTCTTTACTATGGTGTTTTGTGGAAGTACAGCATTTTAAGAAAACTCTGATTTTTTTTAAAAGCTTTGTGTTTTTGCAAGGGTTTCTTTCTGAAGCTGATACACTTCCTAAGCGGGTGTGGTTTGGTATCCATGGGATATTGGTAAATTGGATTCTCAATTTTTTTTGTTCTGATTAGTATTTTCAGGGACTGGAGTAGGTGTAGTTAGACCATCAGTTCTTTTCACAGACACTGGACCTCTGCAGTCTCTATGCGAAATGCGTGAACTTGCAGGCCTTGAAGAAGGTGGACCAAGAGAGTTGGACTCCTCAAAGGAGAAACTTGGATCATTCTTAGTATCTTCAATTCTCCTAATGAACACACAGAAGTAGGAAATGGAAGGAAATAAACTTTGTTTTCTTCCTTGTACCTGGATCCAAGTGATGTCTACTTTTTCTGTATGCCATAAGGTAACGTGGAGACTATTGGTTTAACCCCATTTGTGGTATTTAGGTAACTGAGGCTGGGTAGGTGGGTATCGGCATTGGTGAGTTAAAGCTTCAAGAGGAGAACTTTTACAATTTTAGAATGTCTCTGCCAAATTTTGGCAAGGTTTGCAATCTTTTAAATAGAGCATCCTGAATGGTTTCTGGGCTGCTAAAGATATGCTAAAGTCTGTCCCTAAAAAGCCTTAAGACCTGCGTCAGGGTTCCCAATGTAAATAACTTGGAGCCTTTTGATACGTTCAGCAGATTGAGGACCTAGCCACCTGAAAAACAGATCTAGTTCTTCTGTAGTCATGACATCTAGTTCACTGATGGTGGCTTTGAAGGTAGATTTCCAGCCTCTGTAGTTTTCAGGTTTGTCGTCAAACTTGGTGAGACCTGTCTTGATGAGCTCTTTGAGAAGCATGTGTTTCGTAATCTGTGACATGACATGTCTGTGTTTTCAGACTTTGGATGCAGAGCTGCATGTGTAACCACGTCAATTACATTGGCAGGTCTGCTGAGATTGAATTATTTTGGCTTAGAGTTGATTGCCGTGTTGGGTAGCAGCTGTACAGCAGTATATTTGGTTGGAGGTAATTGACTAGCCTCATGGTAGGATGTATTGTCTATTATCTGCATACAGTAGCTGTGTCTACAGTTTGCTCCAGTGCAAAAACCTGATGTACTGAGGGATGAGTAGGAGGATTGTCTTGAGAGGTGGCAGGCGCAATATACTGACTTTGGTTGAGGGATACAGCTGCTGTGGCTGGGAGCTGACGTTTTGGGAGAGAGTGTGAGGAATATGATGTATACAATAAAACTGAGTGTCTGCTGCTGTTACCTCCTTGAGCTTTGACAATAAAACCTGGAAGCTGGTTTCTATGCAAAGCTGCACCAGATTTTGCATGTTACAATAGGTTAGTAAATCCATCTCATTGTTTCTCCAAAGCTTCAGCCTCTGCTCTCTTCTATGTGCAGCTTCTGTTTCCACCTCTGCTTTCTTCATACAACTTCTGCTTCCATCTCTGCTTTCTTGCGTGTGGCTTCTACTTCCATCAGTGTTTTCTTGCATGCAGTTTCTGTGGGTTCTGCTCCTATCCCTGCTTTCTTACATGTGGCTTCTTCTTCCATCTCTACTTTCTTTCGGGCAAAGGCTGCCTGAATTGTAAAAGCTTCAGCATCAGCACAGGCTTTAATATGTTGTTGGCTGAGTGTGGAAAATCTTGATTGCTGAGACCTGGCAAATGTGGAGGAGTACCTCGTAGATGCAGAGTGATGACATTTAGACTCATGAAGTTGTGTGAACTTTTGTCTTCATCTTTGTTTATTGTACTAAACTATCTCTCTCTAGATTAAGTTAATCAAATCCCTTTAATTATTCCTGTTACTCTTCAGTGTTGTACCACCTTAAGAGGATAATATACAGTATTTAAAGGTCAACTCCACTTTAGTTGAGAAAAAATCATTCCCCTTGGGTGATCTATGTACATGTTAACAAACTTTGATGCAAATTCCTACATTTTGCTATTCTGAAGCGATAGCTGTTTGTCCATGTCCACGTGGAAAGTGAATCTAATGGGAGTGATTTTATAATTATTGATCAGCTGTTGCACTTGTAGGCTTCCAATGAAAAAAAGTGTCAGGTTCTGCATCACTTTAGGTGTGATTTCCCTTTGGGGGTATCTTGTCTGGGAAAATTAGTCAACCAATCACACAAGTAGGAAACTACAAATTTGGGGCATTCTTTACACCATCCGTGTACAACATGGCTCCAGTCTGTCATATTGAATTGCATTTTACAGAAAATTACAGCACTGCAGATTAAAAATTAAAGGTAATTTTCAATAACATTCAATTACAATCTGACTTGTGTAAGAATTGTATATGCTATATTATTTTTTTATTTGCTATTTTTTCCCACTAAAGTGGAGTTACCCTTTAAGACACAGACTTTGATAACTCTCATAGGTAGCAATGAGTACCCTTTAGCTGCAGTACCTCAGGAAAAGGTTGAGAAAAGCACGGTATGCAAGCAATAATTTTAGATCGTAACTGACATTAACCAGCAGTTCTTCTTCATCTGCTTCATAATTTTGTTGAACCTTCCAAGCTGGTTTAACCAAGTGTTCACCTTGTCTGCTTACTTCCTGAATTTGGAAATAATGATGTTTCAGCCGCCACAGAAAATGTAATGTCTTGCGGTGACATTATATTGACAATGAAAAAGTTACCTGCCGGTCTCTGAGAATTGTATCAGTTGCTTAGCTCTGTCTCTGTTTGTACAGCACAGACTGTTTAGCATCTCACTTGTTTGAGAAGGTATTATAAGTAGAAATCATAATGGAATGTGGCAATGCAGGCAGCTTCTACTGAAAACATATATGATGCGCACATTGGCATACCGTATTTTTCGCATCATAAGACGCACCTAGGTTTTAGAGGAGGAAAACTAGAAAAAAAATATTCTGAGCCAAATGGTGTGCTAAAATATTTACCAGTGCAGCCATATAACAGAGTCCATGAAAAACAGCCATATACCAGTCCTATGAAATGCAGCCATATACCAGAGTCCATAAAATACAGCACATACCAAAGTCCATAAAATACAGCATATACCAGAGTCCATGAAATACAGCCCTATACCAGTGCCAATCAAATACAGCATATACCAGTGTCCATGAAATACAGCCATATACCAGTCCTGTGAAATGCAGCCATATACCAGAGTCCATGAAATACAGCCATATACCAGTCCTATAAAAGGCAGCATATACCAGATTCCATGAAATACAGCATGTACCAGTGCCAATCAATTACAGCCATACCTGGTTCCATGCAATGCAACCTGACACAGAGCTGAAAGGGAGATTCATATCTTCCGCCACTGCCGCGCTGTGATGATGTCATCACACATACACCTGGTGGAGCTCTACTCTGTAGCCAGATCCCATTGGGATAGAAGACAGAGCAGCTCTAGCCACCGCCGCGGCAGTACTTCATTCGGCCGCTGGGGTTGCTCTGTCTTCTCACTCTGTGAGAAGACTCACAGCAGTGCTCTATGGTGTCCGGGAGCCCTCAGTATAATGCGGACTCCCGGCACCGATGGGGGGAGGGTTTTTTTGCAGCATTCGCACCATAAGACGCAGGGATACTTTCCCCCAATTTTTGGGGGAAAAAAAGTGCGTCTTATGGTGCGAAAAATATGGTATATAACAATCCCATTACAAATGTAGCGATACCCCCATAGGGGCCGCTGGTGAATGTGGTTCGTGTCCCAACCTGCACAGCCAGTAACATGAATTTCCAAACACGCCGAGTCAAGAAGAAGTCCTTGCACTTTGTTTTTTTATTTTATTAGGGGAATTTAACTTGGATGGGGATGGGGTACATATGGGATGCCCACTTGATTGAAGAAATATACATAGGGTCCGATCTACATACACTCTGGTATATACAACCTCTTCTCTTTCACCTCCAGCACATACACTTGTTTCCAAACTATCACTCCCAGGACCAGCTAGCACTGATGTGGGGACCTGACACTGGCTCTCTCAGGCCCAAAGCACATGTCCCTTTGCAGGCAGGGACCGCAGGCCCCTATGGTGTAGCTAAAATGGTAGTCCTTTGTGCTAGCTGTCCCATATGTGACTACTGCTCCCAATACCATCTCTTCAGGCACTGCCAGCTCTCCTGGTTGCAGCTGCCCCTCTCCACTGCCCGTGCCACCACAGTCCTCCTGACTGGCTCTGCACCTATCCCTGACTGCTCCATCCCAGTCCTCTCAGGTGTGCCTCCCAGTCCTCCTGACTCTGTGTCACTCACCAGCCCTCTTGGCTGTTCCTTTTGCTCCTAGAGACTTGCCCAGCAGTGTTCTCCCGCTGTCCTCCTTGCTCCCAGTGCCTCCTGGCCAGGACAGCTCTGTGGGTTCTGAGAGGGTTCCATCCACACACGAGCCCCGGCCCATGGTCACCCTGTCCCCAGACTGGGGAGCTCCCTCAAAGGCCATGAAAGCCTAACATTCCAACTCCAGTTTCCATCCGTACTCTTCTCCCCAGCTGGGCTGACCCAGAGTATTTGGTCAGGGCCCTCAGAATATTCCAGGCAGCTCCACCTTACTTCCCCTCCCATCTTTATAGAAGGTTCCAGCTCATTCTAGAAATGGGGGGGTCTCAGTGATGCTGCCTCTGAGCCATCCAGCCCTCCTCGGATCTCTGCCCAGCCCAGGAAAAAAATAGACAGGCTTGGCTACCAGCCAAGCCTGTGTACATTTACCTGTACTAGAAAAAAAACTATTTACACTTCTTGCACTAGAGGGTGCTACACAAAAGGTTGCAGACATGTAAGGTCTTGTATGATGCTAGAAAGAAAGAAACAAAGAAAGGATGTTTGACTGTTCTTCTCCAGTAATCTAAGCACTGAATGTGTGATCTCTATTACAAATCCAATTGTGATGAGATAGCTTAACTTACAGTCTCAGTAGCTTGGCAGACAGTGACTAGATCCAAAGGACATCTTGCAGATCGTAGAAAGATTTAATCCAAAAACTTGTATAAATCATAACAGAGAGGTAAAGAAAATCATGTGGGTCAAGTGTGTCTATCTCAAGTAGAAAACAGTACATGTGATGAATGGAGAATAAAGCATGACGAAGAAGCACTAAAGAGTGAGGAAAGACAATATTTTTTAAAGGCAAACAACAATGCCTGTGTAAGATGATATTGAGAGAGAAGGGTGCTGGCTTCAACTTCTGAGGCATCTACTTCTAAAGAAAATGAGAGACCCAGATAGGGAGTACTGGAGCAGAAACAGAGGTTTTTTGTAGAGCTTCTGGACTCCAACTAGAAGTACAGGCTCCTCTTTAAGTAAATTTTGTAATAGCTGCAATATTTGTAGAATTTCCTGTAAAAAAATGGGAATTCCTATGAAGCACTGTATTACAAGTAAATCTTAAGGTAAGGTCCAGCAGAGGATCAAAAAAGACTTTATAATTAGAGTTGAGCGAACCCGGACTGTAAAGTTCGGGTCCGTACCGAACTTTGGGGTGTCCGGGACCCGGACCCGGACTTTTCAAAAAAAGTCCGGGTTCGGGTTGCCTGGGCTTGAAATGTCAGGCCCAAGCGAGTTGAGATTAATATTTCAGAAAAAACTAGGAGACGACCTGGAATGGAATTCTAAATGAACATTATGTCACGAAGTATCCTTAAGGGTAAAAAAATGTCCTTTAAGATGTTTATAACGTCGATAATGTTTTAAATGAATTTCTCCTCGGACATGAAGATCAACCTCAGGTCTTCGAGATGTTTTTTGGAGACAAAGACGAGGTCATGAGGGATAGACCCAGAGAGTAAAAGAAATCTTCATCTACGGAG